>CM059187.1:51778715-52319225 GCA_030323885.1 Branchipolynoe longqiensis
CCGCCAACAATGCAATGCCTTTGTCCATCGTCTTAGCCAAAGAGGAGAACTTATTTTCTCGTTGCATTCTGTTTGCTACAGGAGCAATAGCTGTTAGGGTACCAAGCACCGCCTTATGCACTGTGTGCAACACACCCTCAAATCTTTTACGGTCCTCCGTCATATTGACATCTCGATCCATCTCCTTAATGATGGAGTTGGGAACACCTTTAATGCCTGTTAACTCATCTGATAACTTAGAAATAATCTCCGCCGGCTTAAACGTGCGGAAATGGCCATTAATGTTCTCACGCATAAGGGTAGTGGTTTTCACACGCTTAGCCCTTGGCTTCTCGACTTTCTTAGCCACTTTGCCCCCAATGGCAGCATAGACACCTTCATATTGCGTGTCTGAGTCCGATTCCGTGGAAGTGGAATCCGTGGACGAGTCAGAAGAAGAAGAATCTTTCCTCTTCTTCTTCTTCTTCTTCTTGGACTTGGTCTTGCGCTTTTTGCGAAGCCCAGTCCTCCCCCTTTCCTTGGTGAAATCACCGCGTCTCCCAATTTTGAGCCGCGGCGCCGTCAGGCACTATGTCCTCCTCGGAGAGAATATGCGCCCCGGGCTGTGTCGAAGGCACTGCCGACAACACGGGTGAGGAGTCGTACTCCTCGTCCCCTCCACTCGGAACACGCCCCTCGGCTGCTGCTGCACCGCGCTTACTCCGCTTCGTGGCCATCGGGAGCTGAAACAAAGATTTTTGGTCAGTCCCGGTATATATATATGTCACAATATGGTTGTTTCAAACTCATTTGGACATCTATTGGTGTTAGAGAACGTGTTTATACCGTTATAACACAGGCGTAATAAGCTAAATTTGTGCGTGGGTTGTGGGTCAAGCCCAAACCTTACGCGGGGTCGGGACCAGTGTATCGGCCCGCCCATCCCTCTGTTCCGCACACTTCTCCCACCTGTGACTACTACGTCAACAAGTTGGAGAAAATGCTACGAAACTCGGAGAAACGCCTGAAAAAGTTTGTGGGGAGTCTATAAAAGAAACCCAGGAGCATCTCCAACATTACTCTCTATTAGAGTACGAGAGAATTTCCACAGGAGACGAGGCAGAGCCCACATCTCTACCCATAATCACACGGTGACTCGGGTGTTGACAGAACCGCTAATGACCGGTTTCAATCCTTCGAGAAGGAATTCTATCCTTGGTTTTTTATAACCAAATAACTCGTCCAAAATGGACCAAAGAAAGTCTAAACTTTCCATAATGATGCTCTAATGCATCATAATTAAGCTAACCACAGTTTTTATGATACTTACTGCGTATTAGCTTGTATGTAGACTAAATTTGCCGGAGCAACCCAACGACACGTAATCCAGTCGTGATTGATTGATTGATTGATTGATGGTTGCTTTACGCCGTGTCGGCAGCATAGGCCATATTCACGGCGAGAAATGTTTGTTTTTTGTTCAAACCATCGCTTTTACATGTAAAAGCAGACAATCAATTATGTGCCAATAGACACTAATTAAATTAGAAAGCTCACAATCATATATCTGTGGTCAAGGGAAACAAATTCCCATAGAAAAAGAAAAGTTTCATTAATAATTAATAGAATCCATTTAGTAAACTATATAAGGTGGTACAGTCCAGCTGCCCTCAAAAAGGCTAAAATGTTTTCCTGTTTTACCTTAGTAAAAAGGTCATGCATACTGCCTGCAGTGTAGAACCGTTGGCGCAGGGCCAAAAAATCAACGCAACTTAGTAAAATGTGTTTGAGTGTCAGTGGGGACTGACACCCAATACATTCAGGGGGAGGTTCCCCCTTGAGCAGAAAAGCATGTGTAAGCCACGAGTGGCCAACACGGCAGCGACTAAGGACCACTTGGTCCCGCCGACCTCCCGCATGAGTCTGTGGTGGCTTTCCCACAGATGGTTCAATTTCTTTAAGTTTATTAATGTTTTCATCCCACTCATGTTGCCATTTGGATTTTATGTGGGTGGCTATTAGTGGTTTCAGATCAGAGTGAGGGATCAGACACGGTTCAAGATCACAGTTCAGGGCCTTCTTCGCAGCCCGATCAGCTCGTTCGTTTCCTTGTATGCCAGCATGGCCAGGCACCCAGCACAGGTGGATATCATACCCATCCGTTGTCAGTTGGTTCATTTTATAAATGACCATTGCTAGAATAGGGTGATTCGTTTTCAGTCCAGCAACAGCCAGGAGGCAAGAGAAGGAATCACTGTATATAACATAGTTAGTGTGGTTGGATACCTCGATATACTCCAAAGCGAGAAGGAGTGCTCGGGCCTCTGCAGTGAAAATCGAGCTCTGATCTGGCAAACGTACACCAAATTTTTCCCGTCGGCAGACTGCCGCAGCAGCTACCCGGCTTTGGTCTTTCGAACCATCAGTATATATGGAGAGGTGGTCTGCAAACTGGCCTTGAATCTCTGCATGCAGTCCTTTGTACTCGAGTGGATGTGTCCCAGATTTCCTCAGTTCCGTGAGTCGGAGGATAACCGATGGCTTTCTCAACGACCACGGGGGATGTTCTGGGACTTTGGCATCCTCCAACACGTCCAAATCCACGCCTAAGGCCTCCAAATGAGGTTTCATTCGGAGCCTCAGTGGCCGGATGTAATTTGGCCTGGCTTCATACCTGGATTCATATTTTTGTGGCTCTGGTAGCATTTTTACCAACCCGAACCCCCACCACCACCACTACCATATGTTTCCCCTCAGCACCCTTGTGCGTGACCGTTCTGTAATGCTCAGTCGCCTCTCCTAGTGTTAAACTAATGGACACATCAGACTCAGGTTTCTAATCGCACCCCGCTTGCCGCATGCCGCATGCCGCATGCCGCATGCCGCACCGATCGCTACATGGACCGATCGGAAAAACGCATTCGCATTTGCATTCGCATACCACGTGTAAGGGTTGTAGCCCATTGACTTCAAGGCGTTTCGATTTTTTGCCGCATTCGCATTCGCATACCGCATACCGCGTGTAAGGAATCTTAGCTTAAGGTGACTTATTCAGTAAGTCTGTCATCCGTTGGCAGCAACTTATACATACTGCCTATAGGTTTTCTACCAGCTCTACAGATTCCCGCCATCCCTTTCCTACCGGCTCTACAGATTCCCGCCATCCCATTCCTACCAGCTCTACCGAATCCAGGATACTTTCCTGCATTTCACCCACACCACCAGACATCACCAGACATCACCACACCTAACCTCACCTCACTTCACCACACCACACTGCTTAAACACACACAGCTCCTTCGACCTATTCACTCACCTATTCATTCACCTATTCATTCACCTATTCATTCACCTATTCATTCACCTATTCATTCAACTATTCATTCACCTATTCATTCACCTATTCATTCACCTCTACATTCGCTGTACACATAGACGACTGTGGTGATTGACATGGTTGATGGCAATCACCTATAGCAAGCAGCACTTAGTAGCTAGCAGCGAAACTCAATGGGAGCAGACATAACGCACTTATGCACCTCGTCAAAACATGATCAAATTCGTCTTAATCACAGCTTGCATGTCAAACTGCCTTCTACCACTTCACACAAATAGACAGCCAAATCTCCATCCACCCACCCACCCACCCACTCACCAAAACTTGCCTGCCTCGCCTCCAGCACCCTCTCCCTTGCCATTCATTATCTCTTAAAATATTTCACATAACATAAAATACCACTTATAGTATATATGTATTCACCACCTCCCACCACTTGACCCTCTGACCTTCTGCCATGTGACCAGATGGGATGGTCGAATGAATTGACCGTCTGTGTCCCAATTTGGCAGATCGCAGGATTTGAACCCACAGGTTCGAACCCTGGTCCAGTCAAACCAATGACCTAAAAATGTATACTTGTCACTTCCTAGCCAGGCGCTCGAAATTATTAGTACATGGTGAGGACATTATTATTATTATTATTATTATTATTATTATTATTATTATTATTATGACATATCAGGATAATGTGACTGAGTGGGATATCAGGTCATGTTGCCGGCAGCCTGATTTCCCACCGGGGAGGCACTATAAAGTCACTATGAGTGTGCACTGTCACAGGTCAGTACACGTCCTGATATGACCTTAGAGATTGCCAGGACACAAATCAACCAACCATCTCTTCAGGGATGCCTCTGTCATAGACCTGATTCATGTAAATCAGATGCAGTTAGGTTAAATAACTGAAGCAGCCAAACCCTTTGTCTCTCCTGCAATAAAGAGACTGGCCAGATGTCCACGTGGGTGATTATGACACCCCTGACACCGGTGTCATTGACACCCGCGACGTAGAAGTCGGTTTGACACACCGCACAGACAACTCAAAGCCGGACAGTCCAATGAAAGCAATTGTCGAAACCTAAAACAATCAGCTCGATTTCATTCTATTGTACATGCTGCATAGATTGTTTGTTGAGGTTTTATATCCTGACAACATCTAATGTCATGTCAGGATGTGTATCAACGTGTGACAGTGTGCAGTCATGGTGACACCATGACCCAATTACCCACTCAGTAACATTATGTCAGATTATCCTGATATTGAGCTAACCAGTCCTTGCCCAATTCTAATAATAATGTGGAGCGCCAGGTTAGGTAGCGACAAGTATCAATGTGGTAAGTCAATACAGGAAGGCTGCGCTCTACCCCCGTCCTGATATGACCTTAGATGTTGCTAGGACGTAAAACAACAACAAACAACAACAACAACGCTCTACCGATGTCAGAATCTTTAGTGTGCAAGAACAACATCAATTTGGCCACTTTTTACTTCAAAGATCTCGAAAGTTAGCCGATTAAAGTTTTTTCAAAGTGAAGTAATGCAGATGATAACGATGAACCTAATATACTTATCCTCCTCCCCCTCTACCCCCAAATGAAAAAAATCTACCATCGAACCCCTGTAAGTAACTTGAACCAAATAAACTCACCTTCCTCTTCCTCTTCCTCTCCCGCTCTGCTTCTCTCTATGTTTTTATCTCTCCGTTACTCTGTCTGTTTCTGTCTCTCTCCATCGCTTTCCCAAAATTGATGGAAGAAAAGACAATAACGAGAAGGGGGTGGGGGGTTCTTTGTACAATTTCTCCCCCCCTCCCCATCCCCATCACTGCCGCCAACCCCATTCCCCCGCTGATTAAAACACTCAATGTTTGGGGTTGCATTGTTCGGATTGGGGTGTGGTTGCATTCAACATGAAATCAAAGGCAGTCAGAGTCGATTTGGGTGACAATACCTCACCGTGACAGAAAAGAACAACCCTGAACGTGACTCTTTGCCATTTAATGTGAAGGGGGGTCGGGGGGGGGGGGGGGGGGGGGGTCTTTCCAAACCTTTTTTTTTAAATGCCCACACATAACTAGCTTGCAAGCGCGGTCAAATCATTGTAGACCAAAATAAATCGGTCACAACTGCATTGCCACGCATCTTGTGCACTTGCCGGCTGATTGGGCCGAAGGCGGAATAACAATGTTGTTAGGACACCAAATCCCAACAATTAAGACCCTCAGAAACTGCCAGTCTAAAAGCTAAACGTCCTGTTGACTACTGCGGATAGAACGGTAAAAGTAGGTACAGGAGAGCAGCTATGACAAACAGTGACCGTCGGTGTGAGCTTGCTGCAGGGGCAGAGCGGGGCGGAGCGGGGCGGAGCGGGGCGGAGCGGGGCGGAGCGGGCGGGGCGGGGCGGGGGCGGGGCGGGGGGGCGGCGAGTGCGGGGGCGGGGGGGGCGGCGGGGCGTGGGCGGCGGGGCGTGGGCGGGGGGGGCGGGGGGGGGCGGGCGGGGGGGCGGGGCGGGGCGGGGCGGGCGGGGGGGGCGGGGGGGCGGCGGGCGGGGGCGGGGCGGGGCGGGGCGGGGCGGGGCGGGGATTGAATGATTGATTGATTCGTGGTTTCTTTACGCCGTGTCGGCAGCATAGGCCATATTCAAGGCGACGGGCCGGAGCGGGTGGGGCCGGGCGGTGGTCCATTCACTCCTTGCAGCCCCTGGAGGAGCGAGCCTGGCCCGGACCCACCTGGGACCGACAGATGGCGGGTAATCCCGTCTACACAGGGACGACGAGTGGCGGGGTGGGGTGGAGGAAGGTGACAGGGTGGATCATGCCACCTACCCACTCTTTCACCTACACGCCCCCCCCCCTCCCCGCTGTCACCCAAGTGGTAGAATCCTCCTCCTCCTCCCCTTTCTCTCCTCTTTCTTCTCTCTCGCTGTCTGTTTTTCTGCCTCCCTCTCTTCCTCCCGCCCTCTCTCTCTCTCTCTCTCTCTCTCTCTCTCTCTCTCTCTCTCTCTCTCTCTCTCTCTCTCTGTCCCTTTCTATCTTTCTCTCGTTCTCTCTCTTCCATATACACTCACCTCTCTGTCGCCCTGGAGTCAGACTGCCCCCCCCCGACACACACACTCCTCTTCCTCCTACACACCCCTCCTGCGATGTTTATAACACCCTCAACCACCACCCCACACCCGCTTCTCATCTACTGACACCCCTCCACTCTGTCACACTGAAGCTAGAAGTTAGAATCCCCCCTCCCAACACATACACATACACATACACATACATACACATACAGACAGACAGACAAACCACCACGAACACATCACACATCATACATCACACATCTCACATCACACATCACACATCACACATCACACATCACAGCGGCGGTTCACAATCACATAAACCATTTTTAATCTCCAAACTCAAAGATGGACCTCACCATATGAGATAATATATGCCCAAACGCTAAAGGAACGACAAATTCCTGACCTAAAGACTTACAAAAAATATCTGTGCAAAATAAAGCTAGGAAACCCCCACTAAGCTGCACTGCAAAGG
Organism: Branchipolynoe longqiensis; assembly: GCA_030323885.1. Taxonomy (NCBI): domain Eukaryota; kingdom Metazoa; phylum Annelida; class Polychaeta; order Phyllodocida; family Polynoidae; genus Branchipolynoe; species Branchipolynoe longqiensis. Next base: position 51,785,583 of record CM059187.1, read on the forward strand.
GGCATGTGATATGTCACGGCCCGCCAGCGGGACGCCCAATGGAAGGTAACCATGTCAAAAGTAGCCAGATAACACACCACACAGCTACGTACAAGCCTATGATATGTAAATAGGAGTGGGCTAGTCTAGTAATAAGAGTAGAACAAAATAAAATACATATATGCCAAGCAAATCCAAAAAAACTAACATAGGCTACTAACCATACCAACCATAGGCTACTAATCATACCAATGAAATGCAGGCAATCAAATTGCTTATCAGCAGCCACTGTGTGGTAAGATAACACCAACACTACAACTGGCCAGCATTGAAAACAAGCCTGGGTACCTGGGCTTATATGCTATGGACAGTATAAATACAGCCTCAATAAAAAATTTAAACAATTAAAAAAATAAAAATAAAAATATAGATCAAAAGATCTCAACCCGAGGTGGTCGACTGCACAGTTAAGGTGCAGGAAATATGGTCCCATTTGTTGGACTGCTTCCCCGACCCAACTCGCCTTTCGCCGGCGCAGAGCAGACAGATCGCCGGGAGAGTAATGGGGGTTGGTTAAACGGCGCGCTCCGCCCGCCGGTAACCAGATTAGTGCGCCTCCCCGTCTTCACAGCAGCGCCTAAATGAAAATAAACAGCGCAGGTCGCCTCACAAAGCAGACCTGATCACTGCCCCTGGCTCGGGCCAGCGCCCCGCGAGCTGCTCGCAGCCCTAACTAACCATTGTTCTCAGCAGACTTGGCGACTGCCTCACGCTGACCTCGGCCGGCGGGCAGTCAGGGTGGGTGGGGTGAGGAGGGGGAAAGGAGGGGGTGGGGAATGGGAACCGGCTGGAGGAAGGAGAGAATGGAAGGAGAAGGAATGGGAAGGGGTTGGTTGTTGGGGTTTTACATCCTGGCCACATCAAATGTCATATCAGGACGGGTACCGACTTGTGACAGTGAACACTCATAATGACTTCATAGTGCTGCCCTCTTGGAGACCAGGTTGCCATCACCATGACCTGATATCCCACTCAGTCACATTATCCTGACACTGAGCCAAGCAGTCATTGTCCTATCCTAATAATGCTGAGCACCTGGCTCGGAAGCGACACGTATCAATTGTTAAGTCATTGGTATGACTCCTGTGGGTTAGGAGGAAGGGGAGAATGGAATAAGGAGGAGAGGAGGAGCAGAGGCAGGGAGGGGCAGGGGAAGGGGACGAGGAAGGGGAGAGTGGAAGTAGGAGAAACGAGAAGGGAGAGTGGAGGGGGAGGGGGGTGAGGAGGAGGTGGAGGAGAAAGAGAAGGAGCAAAAGAAAAACGAGGAGAAGGAGAATGAAGAGAAGGGGAAAGAAGAGAAGGAGGAAGAGAAGGAGGAAGAGGAGGAGGAAGAGGACACTGAGAAAGAGAAGGAGATGGAGCCAGGGGTGGATGTGGTGGTAGCAGAGGCGGATGTGGTGGCGGTAGCAGAGGCGGTGGTAGAGGTGGTGGCAGTAGTAATAGTAATCGTGGTGACTACAGGGGGAAAAGTCAGCAAAAGGTTGTGTGACAAAAAAATGGCCTACCATCTGCAGTCACACATGTGCGAGTGCAGTCATGGCAAGTTTATAGTGCTATCCTACTGGGAGACCAAACCGCTGGAACCATAACCCGATTTCCCACTCAATCACATTATCCTGGTACTGAGCTAATCCTTGTCCAATCCTAGTTATGCCGAGCGTCCAAACACTTGTGCTTTCGATGATTTTGTTGAAAAGTTCAAGTTGAAAAAAACCCACTACTAATATCATTAACACATCGGTTCAGAGAATACCCCTGCAGCAAGCAGGTCGTGGGTTGCAAGTCCGACCGAGCGAAACCAATGACTTACAAATTTGATACTCGCCACTACCTAGCAAGGCACTCGGCATTAGCAAGGACTGGTCGCTCAATATCAGGATAATGTGACAATGGAATTTCAGGTATCACTGGTCCGTCCGGTGGCACAGCACTAACAAATCGCTTTGAGTGTGCACGGTTCTGATATGGCCATAAATGTTGCTTGGACAATTGTTTAAGTTGGCTTTCCCACTGCGTAGGACCATCGACCAACCACGTGTTCTGCACAAACCATGCACTGTTGACAACAGTGTTGGAACCCTGACCGTGCCAGGTCACAGTGGCGAGAGAAGGCTTCAGATGTTCAGACTACACCAGCAGGGGGTCGGGGGGGGGGGGGGGGGGAGAGGCGTTGAGACAGGGGTGTACAATAGCAAAGACAAAGACAGGCCTAAACCTGTTCTCCCCATTAGCATCATTGATGTTTAACATTGTTTGCGTTTCCAGTGACCCCGAAACTGTTTTCCTTATTAAAAGAAAAAGACAACCCCCTCCCCTCATCAGCGGCACAAACCCCCCTTTCCACCCCCAACTCTCCAACCCGATGAAAAATGAGCTCCAATGTGGTCCCGTAACTAAACAAACAAAAAAATGTTAAAGTAAAAATCGTTCAGGTCACAGGTAGGGTGTTTTGCGGTCGCCAGGTCTAAAGTGAATGGGGGTAACCAAGGGGTATGGGGTGGAGGTGGGTGTGGTGGTGTGGGGATTGATGGCGGCTTGACGCCCACGGCCCGCTAATTGAGAGCACAAAATGTGGTCACGTGGGCAAGGGATGTAATCAGCGCACACACACATGTCTGGCTCAGTGCTCGTGCCGGGCCTGCCGCGTACAGAAAACAATTGACAGCCTGTCACCCTAACAAGTAAAATTGTGTTCCTGCGACTCTAATTCACACAGTGAGCTGCTCGCCCAACGCATAATCGCGGTTGCGAGCAGCTCCAGAAGGCTCCGAGCAGCGACCGCGGAGCAGCTCTCAGAACAACTCCGAGCAGCGACCGCGGAACAGCTCTAAGAGCAACTCCGAGGAGATCTGAGTAGCGACCACGAAGCAGCTCTCAGAGCAACTCCGAGCAGCTCGGAGCAGCGACCGGGAAGCAGTTCTCAGAGCAACTCAGAGCAGCGATCGCGGAACAGCTCAGAGCAACTCAGAGCACCTCCGAGTGGCCACCATGGAACAGCTCTCGGAGCAGCTCCGAGAGAGAACCTATCAGGATCAGAACAGCTCCGAGCAGCTCCGAGCAGCAACCGAGAAGCAGCTCTCAGAGTCGCTCTGCACAGCTCTCAGAGCAGGCACAGAGGAGCAGCCCACCGTCCTTTTGTCCCGACATATTCCCCATTAATTGTGCGAGACAGCCCGTGTTATTACGGTGCATTGTCCGGCGCCGGGGCGCCCGTCCCACAAGACTCGTTTGGCTGGAAACATGCCGGCAAACAATAGCCAACCCATGTGCAAAGACAAAGAGTGCTGGGTGCTCAGGCGGCCGGGGTGAGGTGGGGGATTGGTGTGGGGGTGAGTCACGTGATTCACACGCCCAGACATCAGCCGGCGACCCTTCGAGGCCCGTAATCATTCCGCTGCTATCTGGCCGACCATCAAGCGGCCAATTATCTGAGCTCTCACAGTTGCCTCTCTCTCTCTGATTCAATACCCGCCAATCACTCAATCTGTCAGGGCCCGGTGGTGAACACCATTTTTGGCACCCAGCAGAGGTCACCAGAGTAGGCTGGGGGAGGGGAGGGCAGAGGGGCGGGGGGTTACTTGAAACACAACTCATTCACTCCAAAATAAACCCAAGTGGCAACCACATCAGAAGGGTGTCGACTCCTAATACCCTAGTCACACCTCTGCTTCAGACCGCTTGTAACCACTTTGCGACCACAAAAAAAGTTTGGTCACAAAGATCACAAGTGGTCGTCAAATGGTTGTCAAATGGTCTCAAAATGGTCCTCTTTGCGAGTTGTAGCTATTGTAATAAAAGCCTTGCGATCATAATGGTCACACAGAGGTTGGTGACCATTGTTTTGGTCACAAGGAGGTTGTCAGTGGCTGTGGGTTCTTTGGTCCAAAGTGGTTGCAAAGTGGTCGAAAGGGGTCGCAATACATAATGTGACTGGGCATAAAGCTGTATAGTCCGATGAAAGCATCAAATTTTCAAAACCAAAACACTGACCTAGATTTAGTTCTACATATCTAACTTAGATACTGATGCACTTATTATGCAGTTGTTGCTACATAGAAAGGAGTCAATTTAATAGAATTGGTTACTGCAGAAACCTATGATGACAGAGTTTTGGCGTGCTTGCCAAAACTGATGCGACAAGTTTAGACTTCAAATATCTCAAAAGTTAGCCATTTAAAATAAAAGTTACTTCAAGCTGAAGCAAGGTTAATTATAACAACCAACCTAATGTGTTTATCTCAGAAAATGTCAGAAACTAAAAACCATCGAACTATGCAACTTTAAGCAGCTCGTACATCAATTCTAGCCTATACACCTGTGAGGTTGCATAATGCTACATTAAAAATGTATATTTATATAAAATTATGTTGGTGTCTATAATCTACTTCACTTTAGATTGGGGTAACTTTGATTATAAATGGCAGGCTTTGGAGATGTTTGAAGTGAAAAACATACAAAATAAATGTGCTGAGCACCCCTGAAATGTTGCATGACTTGCAGCACTGACAGGTTCTATTCAATTGACTAGATCTTCCTTCTATGAGGCAATAAATGTCTATAATTAGTACACCGGATAATACTCCTTCCCTGGATGCTATGCAATGAATTCGCTACATATTTTGCTGAGTTGTCTTCCACTAATGACTGGGCTAACTTAAGCCACACCAGATGGACCGAAGGGTTCGTCAATTCTGCAATAAGCAATCTACACTGTGTTATCAATATGAGACTAGATACATCAAGCCTAGATACAACATAAAGTTGCATAGTCCGATGAAAGCATATATTTTCAGACAATTATCTAGATTTGATCCTATGTACTCAACCTAGATACTGGTGCACTTATTAAACATTTGTTTCTGCATCGAAGGGAACAATAAGTTAATTTATAGAACCCGTTATTACTTAACCTGTTATTACTTATTGAACCGGGGTCAACATTTTTGATATGCATGCCAAAATTAATTTGGCATGTTTTCACTTCAAACTTCGCTAAAGTTATCGATTTAAACTAAAGGTTACTTCAAACTAAAGTAAGGTAGATCATAACGATCAACCTAGTAATATACTTGTCTTTAAAAGATGAGACATTCAGAATCATCGAAGTATGTAACTTCAGCTCCTATTTACACAGGAAGTAACAAATTTGAAATGAATTCAGTCTGAAATCGTGAGCTTCATCCGATTGAAGATTCTTTTAAAATAAATATTTTAAATCAGGACTCGGGAGGAGAGGTCCAGTTCTTAGAGCCATTGTCATTAGGGTGATGCTAGGAGGACTGTTACCAGCGCTCTATATTAAAATGCCGCAGAGGACCATACTGCATAAGAGAAAGTCAACCGGTTAATACCCCCCCCCCCCCAAAGTAAAGCTTGTTTTATTTAACGACGCCTCAATAGCACATTGATTTTTGTACCGTATCATCGGGTCTTGGATGTCAAACCCCACCCCCACCCTGACACAAAATTAAAATTTAGTGAAAATAACCGAGACCCGAACGGTCACACTCGTACAACATGACGCCCACTGAGAGGTATGAAGGCTGCGCCCACGTGACCGGGAGCTGCTCACGGTAATGCTCATTATGCAATAATCTATGGGATTATCGCGCCGTTGGGTGTGAAGGGGGCGCCATTGTTCCCTGCCGGCGGGCGGCCAGTGGATTACCGGCACAATAGGCGCGACGGGGTCGTGCCCGACAGGAGGCACCCGCCGACCCGAGGCTGTCGCGCCTCATGACATGATTTGAAATATAATGATGACTTTTTTTTTTTTTATTAACAAAAAAAATTGTCATTAAACTCAGTCATGTGTCATTTTGTGTGGCACAGTCCGGTAAAGCCCCAGTCACACCTACCCGGACAAGCCCCGGATTTTGAGCCGGACCACCCCCGGACCAGTCGCCCAGACCGCCCCGGATAAAATCACTGTTTTCGTTGTTCTTTGCCTCGCAGTCACACCTTCCTGGACGAGCCCCCGGACGAGCCCCGGACCAGAGGCCGGATCGCCCCGGACTACCCCCGGTGTAGCCACGGACTAGTCCCGGACTAGTGATCCAGTGTAAACTGGGCAGTCCGGGGCAATCCGTGGCTGATCCGTGGTGATCCGGGCAGTCCAGGAGTGGTCCATGGCTACACCGGGGATAGTCCGGGAAAGTCTGGGGGTGGTCCGGGTTAAACCGTGGCTGAAACATGGCTCATCTGGGGCAAAACAGCCCCGGACCACCCCGGGACAGCCCGGACCAGCCCCAGTTCACCCCCAGTCCACCCCCGGACTGTCTGGACCACCCCCGGATCATGCCAGATCGAGCCCGGATCGTAAATTGCCCCGGACCGCCTTGGGTGTTTTAAGCATTTTAAAACATCTGGGGCGTACCCCGGACCAGCCACGGATCATGCTGGACCACCACGGATGAGCCACGGATCACACCGGATCGCCAAAGACCACCCCGGATGACGGTCCGGGGCTCGCGCGGCCTCTGATCCGGGTAGGTGTGACTGGGGCTTAAATGAACCACCCACCCACCCACCCACCAAACAACCACCACACTCACAGACACACACACGCACCTAATAAAAAATAAGTAGAAATTAAAAATAGTGAATACCAATCTACGTGAAAATGCTTCAATATTTTTTGGAAGTCTTAAAATTGCATAAATATATATTATTATTATTTCATATGTACTATATACTTTATTATGTGGGTATAAATAAGGCATGCCTAGTTAATGTGTGTCACCCCCCCCCCCCCCCACTCCCCTTACACCTCCATTCATACCAAACCCCGATGCTGAGACGATCACTCTCCGATTCCTGCCTACAGCGAACAGCAGCCAACGGTCACTTTCAAATCTTTACCAGTAGCACAATATATTCTCCCGCCATAGAAATAAACTGAACCCGAACCAAGTCCCAGTCTTTTCTCCTCATTTGCCTATCGACTATATAAACGACACTTTTCAAATAGTTTTGACAGTTAAGTTATAGTGCTCTTGCAATATTGATGTCATTATTCCGAATGTATGCACTACTACTTACTCCACCTCTGTATAGGCCCGTAGTGATAGTGATATGACCTTAGATGTTGCCAGGATGTAAATCTCCGTCGCCATGAATGGTTGCCGACACGGCGTAAAGCAACCACCAATCAATCAATCAATCAGTCAGTCAATCAGTAAAAACAGCAAACTTCCCGTGCTACGGTCGGGAATTCGAATCCCAGCCGAGTCAAACGAATGACTTATAAAATGTATACTTGTCACTTCCTAGCCTGGCGCTCAGCATTAATAGGAGAGGACACGGACTGGTTAGCAGTGTGTTGGATATCGGGTCATGATGCTGGTGGCCTGGTCTCCCAGTGAGGCAGAACTATAACGTTGCTGTGAGTGTGCACTGTCACAAGTAGGTACCTGTCCTGATATGACCTTAGATGTTGATAGGAAGACACAAACAAGAACTAACAGGACGACAGGGACAACTTTATCACAGTACATTGGCCTGTTCTATGAAAACGCCCGCGGGAACATCACGAGGTGAAAGTAGCACTATGGGTTTCACCGTGCCGCCCCCTAGGGGGCTTAGGGGTGGGGCGAGTTACGGTGTCTGGTGGGTATGACCTTTGGGCGGAGTCAGTGACCCAGAACCAAGACCACAGGCAAAGAATACTCCCACACCTAAGAACCGCCACCTGGTGCCATTCAGTAACACAAACAGCCGTACCACAATCACCCGGCACTGGCAGCCGTATTGTGTGCGTCACATGGAGGTGTGGACTGATGGTGCGGAGGAGGGTCAGACTCGACGTGTCTAAAGTAATACCCGCCGAATTTATTAATATTTTTAATGATGAAAGGAAAATTACAGTCCAAAGATTTAGAGTTTTATGCGATATGCAGGGATCCCATTTCTCAGCGAAATCGCTGATTTCAGCTAAAACCGAGTTTCCAAATCAGCGTGAGGGGGAGGGGGATCCTGTCTGCGAAAATAACAAACTTTTAATTATTTGTTAGTCTTGAAGTCTTAAAGCAGTTGGAATTTCAAGGCCAAAATATGTCCGAGCTTGCACCATTTTAATCGTAAGTTAAACAAAATTGTCTGGGGGGAGGGGGGGGGGCACATGCCCCGGACCCCCACCCTAGTTTTTCAGGGATTTTAAATTGTTGTCACTGGGACCCCTGCATATTGCGATAAATATAATAGGTTGATCACTATAATCTACTTTATTGTAGTTTGAGGTAGCTTTTCTCTTAAAGGGTTAATGGTGGAGATTGAATTGAAAATACTTTGGAATGCACATCAAAATGCTGGGCACCATACATAGGCTTCGGCGGTGATAGTTTGAAAAAGAAATTGACGTAGGCCTACTATTGCTTCTTTACAGAAATACATGTTCAAGAAGTGCATCAATGGATATATACAATAAAAATTATGTACGTGATTAACCTTTCAATTTTTATTATTTCATTGGACTATGCAGCTTTAATCTCCCTGATAACTAAATATCAAGGTTTGATAATACTCCTCGAATTAACCATTAACTCTTTTTTTTTTTAGTCGAGGTAGTGTTAATTCAAAATAGACGGCTGATAATATTCCCGAAATTAACAATTAACTCTTTTTTTCTTTTTTTTTTAGTTTTAAAAATGTCGAGGCAAAGTTAATTCTAAATAGACGGCGCTTGTCGGCTGATACTGTGATGGCTTTCTGTATGAGAAGGGGGTTTGTGTGCTGATGCTGTCACCATGACAACGCCTCTTAATGAGCGCGGAGAGGGGGGGCGATGAACCCATTATGTGCCTGCAGCCCACAACCAGTGTTGACACCTGCCAAACGCCGCCTCACCTGTACACGCGGGCCACATCAAAGGCAGGTGAGTGGTGGCGGTCTGTGGGGCGGTGCCACCCGCCTGCCACACCTGCCCAGTCCGCCGGGCCCCGGGCACCGAGCCCTCCGCCTCCGCCCCCATCCCGCCCCGACAGCCAGCCTCGTGGTATGTGCATCAATCTTCCAGTCCCCCCACGCCCAGCCATCCCCCCCCCCCCCACCCCCATCGCGACCTGCAGCCAACCCCCCAACCTGGCGCCGACACAAAAAGCTCAACATTCCCGTGGTCTGTCACAGAGGTGCTAATGTATAACGGCTATGCAGGTGATTAATTTTAGCACCTTTTAAGTGGCTGATTGATCTAAATCTGGGTATCAGACAAAGCAAGTTTTCATACCCAACCCACCTAGTGCCCATGATTTCCGCGATCGCGAAAAACGGACGGAAATCGCGGATTGTCAAGTTTGAAACTGGAATTCATAAGTTGGAGCAGGATTCCGTTATTTTCATGTCAAATCCGTTATTTTGAACTAAAAAGTGACAGAACAAAGCCTAAATTGATCAAATACCACTTCTCCGTAGTCATGATCTCCAATCTAACATCAGTATTTATTTTAATTTTATTTGTCATTCTTTTGTGTGACGTTCATGTTGCGATGTGTTACATTATTATTTCAATTGGTATCATTATAATAAAAGTGCAGTGTCAAGTTGAATGCTAAAGTCCCCGTCAATTAATTCTAACATGATAGCAATACATAAGTAACATAATCAAGCATAAAATTAAACAGTGTGGAATGGAATTTGTTATATTTTTCTGAAACGGAATTGAAACGGAATTTGCTATTTGGTGAAACGGAAATTGCCTTATTTTGAAACGGAAAATCATTGGCACTACCCACCCAACCACCTGTCCCATGCCTAGCTTCCCCAAATCACACATATAAACAAATCAATAATGTGTTTTTTGTAACAACTGTTTCGAGACCTATCTCACGTACATTCAATTCATCACAAATATACAAACAACATTTATTTATAAGCTAATTTCCTGTCGGTATTATTATTAGTTGTACTACATTTTAAATATTGAAGCAATTGCTTAGTAGAAGTAATTGTATGTGGGTCACAGATCACTTTTAATTTATTTGATTGTTTCTTTTTTTGTTTATTTGCTTATTTGCTTGTCTTTAAATTTTTTTATTTGTTGCTGTTGATTTACTTGTTTGTTTAGTTGTTTGCTTATTTATGTATTTGTTTGCTTACTTATTTGCTTGTTTTAATCGCCGAGTATATGAGTACAATAGTTTCCCTTGAACAAACAGCAAACCTCTTTCTTTGTAGACCATAAGCCACGTAGACATACATGAGACATGTGAGTACAAATAAACTGCAAACAAAGAAGGAGATAGCTTGCTGTTATTACAGGACAAGAAGAGTTGGCCCTCCTGGGGCCATATGCAGGAGTCAGTGTTAGCGGGGTTTGGTGTTAGAGCCTATTACCGTTTAGCTATCACCAACGTCGGGAACTATGTCAAGTGGTATGCAGGAGCGCGTAACACTTTCATTATAGCTAAACATGAATTTATTTATAGATTTGGGAAATCCCTCTGCGTCTGTACCCATATATTAGGCTTAAATCTATTAAATGCTATCATATTTAACAGAATTAAATACGCAATAAGTGAAATTTGAGGAAATTAACCCTAAATTCGAAGCAATATTAACGCTGCCTCCGTAACGGCGGCGATATTAATATTTATATTTTCGAATCGACGAGCGTAAAGTAAACAAATCGCTAATACATTGCCGCCAATGCGTAGACGTCGGCCAGTATGGATGTCGACGTCGACACGGCGGTCGCGACGGCGGCGATTTGTTTACTTTACATTCGCCGATTCGACACTATTACTATCGCCGCCAATGCGGCGGTAGCGTTAATCTGGGTTCGCTTTTATGGTTAAATTGATAAAATTTCACTTATTGCGTATTTAATTCTGTTAAATATGATAGCATTGAATAGATTTGATCACAACCTTATGCTAACACCGCCCTTAAACGTCATATGAAACGGGGTTAGGGTGGCGGACCTTAAACGCGCCGTGTTAGCGTAACATCGCCTCCTGCATACCGACTTTTCGGCACTAAACCAGAAATCCCATCTAAACATGTTTTGGCTCGCTAACACCGCATCCTGCATATGGCCCCAGCAGCTGAGAGTCTGAACAGAACTAAACAGTTCGAGACACTGGACTCACAGCGGCATCGGGGACATGCTGGTACAAGAGGCCGCGTGGACAGTCAGAAACACCTAGTGATGGGACCGTGGTGAGGTTGGCGTCGAACGCTGGCTCTCGTGTGACTGGGGTATAACTATAAGCTACTCACGAGGACATTCTCATTTCCCAACATCCCAGATGGCGGGGTAGCTGCCCTGTCTTAATTCCACCAGCGCACCTTTCCACTTCATTACCACCCAGCCCTGACAAGCGCACACAATGGGGCAACGAGCGGCCGATCCCTGCTTGACTCCCCGGCAGGCCTGGATCGCCAATCAATCAGGCCCCACAAAGGCGCTGTCGGCCGACGATCATGGCCCCCCTAGCGGCTTTAAAGGGGACCGCCAACGGGGAACTGCGTCGCTTTCTCAGCATCGGCCCGACGGATGATTCGCCACTTTGAGTTCCGCATAGGAGTCCATAGAATTGGCGGCAAGCCAGGCGGAGCCTCTGGGTGCGAGGGTGGGTGAGGGGCATGGAATTGGGGGTGTCTCGGGTATAGGGGATAGATGGCGAGCCAGTAGGGTGGACCAGGGGTGGGTCGGGAGATGCATCTGTGGAGGAGAGGGTAGGATGCATGGTGGTATTGGTTTTGGTTTGTCTGGGGGTTATGTCCTAGCAATGGCTTAGGTCATATCAGTAAAAGTACGGACTTGTGACAGTGCACACTCATGGTGCCCGTTATAGTGCTACCCCATTGGGGGACTGAGCCACTGGCATCATGGACCAATATCTGATTAGGCAACATTATCCTGATACTGAACAAACCAGTCCTTGCCAGGGTAGGTAGTAACAAGTTCCATTTTCTAAGTCAATCGCATCTACCGACTTGGCAAAGTTGGAAAGTTGGAAAGTCTACCCAAGCTGTAGACCAAACAAAATCAACATAATAAGACGACATCACCGTTCCAGCGGTGCGGTGCATTGTGGGATGCGTCAGAGCAAAACCCGTGAGAAGCACTGGGTGCAGTTATGAAATGTGCTAGTTTCAGCTCATCCCAGCTCTTGTTTGAAACATAGAATACTAACTAAAAAAATATATATAATAAATTAAGATATTAATCTTTTATCCAGCATTGCATTTACATCAATATAATCAGCACATCTTATGCCATGTGCATTTAGATTTAGACAAATCTGGGCACTCAGACTAGTGTTAGAGCCATTCGCAGTTTTACATATTTCATTCATGTTTTTATTTATATCCTATGGTAAATGACATATGTAGAAATAGAAAATGAGTAGGGTTAATCAGATATTGGTTATTTATTTCTTTGAAACAAGTTTTTGTTGACACATTTGACATTTTAATATTTAGTACAAGAAGTACTTATGGCTAATCAATGGTGATGTACACATCAGCCTGTAAAGTGACTGAAATTGAATGTTTCTTAGCTCAAAATGCTTAATTATGGAGAGTTGTGTCTTAAACATATTCATTATATTATTATATTGCATCCTTCTGTCCATGTTTGTGCCAAATTGTTATGTATTTCTATTAATTTTGAATAAAATGGAAGTTTTGCCCTATGCGTATCGGCAAACTCAATGGCTGTACGCCTTTGGTTTGCTCCCAACACCGTTTTCAGCGCATGCGCGCTCGGAACCTTGATCTCATTTATATACCGGTTCAAACTGGTGTCGGCTTCACTGTAGACTTGTAGACTAGCCGTAAACACGGCCGGACACCAGCCGGACATGGAGCAAACAGCAGCGCAGTAATGGGTGTACTTGGAAAGTGATTGTGTCTAGGTTTACTTTGCTTTACAATGCGCTGGTTGTGGCGTTCTCCATGCCACAGGTGCGTTAACCAGAAAGAAGACTGGTCAAAACAGTAGTAAGTAGCACAAACAGTAGTAAGTAGCATAGACAGTAGTAAGTAGCACAAACGGTAGTAAGTAGCACAAACGGTAGTAAGTAGCACAAACGGTAGTAAGTAGCACAAACGGTAGTAAGTAGCACAAACAGTAGTAAGCATCACAACCAGTAGTAAGAAGCACAAACAGTAGTACATAGCACAAACACTAGTAAGTAGCACAAACAGTAGTAAGTAGCACAAACAGTAGTAAGTAGCACCACCAGTAGTAAGTAGCACACCCATAATGGTAAGTAGCACAACCATAATGGTAAGTAGCACAAACAGTAGTAAGTAGCACAGACAGTAAGTAGAACCAACAGTAGTAAGTAGAACAAATAGTACCACATAACACAAACAGTACCACATAACACAAACAGTAGTAAGTAGGACAAACAGTAGTATTAGTAAGTTGCACAGACAGTGGTAAGTAGCACAAACAATAGTAAGTAGCACAAGCAGTAGTACATAGGACAAACATTAGTACATACCACAAACAGTGATACATAGCACAAACAGTAGTAAGTAGCACAAACAGTAGTAAGTAGCACATATGCAGTGCTGACAGCCTCAACTCCACATAAACCCCTACCCTCCTCCTACTTCCAAACCCCCTGGCCTATCCATCCACCCACCCGCCCCCCTACCCTCCCTCCCACACTACATGATATTGATACATGTCGGGACGCCGGTGAAATGTCAACATGAAATTTACATTTGACTGCAGCCACCACGTGGCGTGAGGTGCTACTATTTCCTACGTTCGTCTGGCCTGTTATCTACTAGCCGTAAGATGCGTGTTACAGCCTATCACTAAGTATCAGTTTGTTATCGCGCTGCCGGCTCACTCTATTCAAGCTTTTCTTTTCTTCCTCCAACGCACCCCCCCCCCCCGAACCCCATCAACGCCATACACCCACCCCTACCCCGAACTCCATCAACACCATACCACCACCATCACAACCTCCACCATCACCACCATCACCACCACAACCATTATAACCATCACCACCACCACCACCACCACCACCACCACCACAATAACCATCACCACCACGCGCTGAGATACACTTTGCTAAGTAAATATCCTTCCCAAAAAATAACTTCTGCACATTATTGATGGTGCACAGGTGGCTTCTCTAGCCCATGGATTTTCTGTAAGCTTGTGCAAAGTGTTAAAGTTACACAATCCGGTGGTTTGGGAGTTTTACCATTTAAAAGTTAAGATAAATATTAGGTTGATGGTTACAATCTACCATGTCTTCGATTATAAAAGACTAACTACTTTGAAGATATTTGAAGTGAAATCATGTGAAATAAATATCAAAATGTTGGACACCATAGGATTAACAGATTCAGTTAAAGTGACTTAACAATCCTTCTCTGCTGCATTCAAGGCAAAAGGTTAATGAGGTCACCAGTTTATATGAAACCTATTTAGTGTTCCTTATCATATATGCAGCAGCATTAGGTGTGCCAATATTCTAAGTCAAATATATAGGATCAAATCAGGCTAAATTTTATATTTCAAATATGTGACGATTTGAACAGACTATGCTGTTTGAAATCAATCAATTCACAGCATCTTATATTCTATATAGCTAGCAAGCTTAGGAATACCATAGACAAAATATACTTTGTTACGTACATTTTTGTTTAAGTGCTTCCCAAAATGACATGCACTTACACCTAAGGTTATTTACGCAAGTATATTGTTTACATTCGAAAAGGGCTTACTGCTAAACAAGCATAACTATTTTGACAGCAGGAACCACTAATCACGTTGGCTAACCTTTCATCATTATTTATTTTGGAATGGTGATTTATGTAAAAACATATTCTACTAACAAAAAAAAATTCTACACGCATACACACTCTATCTGTCTGTATGTGTCTGTCTGTCTCTGTCTGTCGGTCTCTGTCTGTGACTGTATGTGTCTGTCTGTCTGTGTATGTGTATGTCTGTATGTGTGTGTCTGTATGTGTCTGTCTGTATGTGTGTATCTGTATGTGTCTGTCTGTATGTGTCTATCTGTATGTGTCTGTCTGTCTGTATGTTTCTGTCTGTATGCGTCTGTCTGTCTGTCTGTATATGTATGTATGTCTGTCTGTCTGTCTGTCTCTCAAACAGATACACACACACACACACACACACACACACACACATACACACACACACACACACACACTTCCCGCCTGCAGAACCAATTCGCAAGTGGTCGTAAAGGTAGAGATCTATTAGTGCAGACATACCTACACAGCAGTACAAAACAAAACACATAAACAACCAAATACCACATATTGCGTTAGGGCGCATTGCCTCACTGGGCACCTCAGTTGCTGGTTCCCGCTAACAACATGACCAGCCCAGTGCCCTTCTCCGTGTTGTCTTACCGCTAATCGATGTACCTGCAGGCGCTCAGCGTACCCAATGAGGGTGGCAACCCCACCCGCCCCCACCCCCACTCCCATTCCCTAACCCATACCGACATTGTATTTGTACCAGTGTACTGTATCCATCTGTATTCTTGGCCATCATAATCATCATCATCATCATGCTGTAGGTCGCGATGCTACAAAGACTGCTTTCATTACTTGACTGCTGCTCTCCATTTAGCTCTCGGCTGTTAAAGTGATGTCCATGAGTCGGTCTTAATGTCTCTCAGCTTCAGGTTTCTCTTGATGGTATCCTTGAACCGGAGGCCATCATAATACTTTGGTAGTAATAGATTAAATAGCGATTACAAAATAGACAGTAGTCATCAAAAATAAAAAGCTTGTTTGTTGGTGTCTTACGTCCTAAAAACATGGTCATATCAGGACAGGCACCGACTTGTGGCAGTGTGCACTCATGTTGACGTTATAGTGCTGCCCCACATTGACCCGATATCCCACAATGAGGAAGGCCAATTGTCTGTGATTAAAACTGCCATTGTTTAATCAGTGAATATTTTGGTGGTTTTTAATTTTAAAATTACAAGATGTAAACTTATAATTACGTTTATTACGTGGAATGTATGTCATTATCAATGACTGCTAAACCGCCACAAAAGCAATTCCACGGGTCTGAACATATCCAATTATGCCTTTCATCACTTTTTAAACTACAAACTTGAGACAGGTAACAAATTTGTAACCGACAGATGGGATCTCTACTTTAGATACTGATCATTCGGATTTTGTTTGTTTGTTGTTGTACTTCCTAGCAACATCTAAGGTCGCATCAGGACGGGAGCCATGAGGAAGATGAATGCTGCAGATGATGTAACACAACTACATTCTTGTAACCCAGGTAACCATGCTAATCCAGGTAATCCAGGTCACCGCCACCCCAGCGCCTGCACCACCTGGCGGGCGTGCCCGAACTAATCCAGGGTGGAGTGGAGGGTAAACCAATGAACCGATTTGTAAAAGCTGCTACCAGCCAGGAGCCACTCATTTAAAATATAAAATGTTGGCTACCACTACCAGGCGTCGACATGTGGCCGGCTGGTGGGCCTGACAGAGCACATCCACCACAGGCCTTATAAGCATAGATGAAAGTGGTCTCTGGCAAATAAAAACCGCGGAATTCAGTTGGTTGTTGGAGTTTTACATCCTGGCAACCTCTAAGGTCAAATCAGGATGGGTACCAACTTATGACAGTGCGCACTCATGGCGACTTCATAGCGCTGCCCACTGGGAAATCAGGCCGCCAGCACCATGACCCGATATCCCACTCTCCTCTCACATTATCCTGACACTGAGCCAACCAGTCTTTGCCCTATCCTAATAATGCCGAGTGCCTGGCTAGGAAGCGACAAGCATAAAGTCATTAGTTTGACTCGACCAGGTTTCGAACCCATGTGTTCGAATCGCACGATCTGCCAAAACGGGAGCGGAAATCAGGCAGAGACCGTGGCACCACCTAATATTCTGCAAAGACGTGGCAAAATGCCGGAAGTCAGGTTTCTTGTTGGAACTATACTATCGTCCATGTCTAACTCTTTCTTGTTTGGGTTTATGTTCTGGCAACATCTAAGGTCATATAAGAACAGGGATTTGGACTAACCACCTCCTGTCATACATATCCTGATTCCTTAGCATTTTGTGAATGTTAATCAATGAATTTTTTTTTTTTTAACGCAGAAATCTGTGGAATCACGGAGATCTTTCATCCCTGTATACTTATAACCCATATTTGTCGGGCTTGCCTGCCTGGTTAAAGCAGAGCACCTAGCCCCTGGCCCGCTCAACCCGGTACAAAACGTTCTGCACATGGAACGGGCAGCCAACATGGTGTCAACTCAGACAGTGGGTTGTTATTATTTAGAGATAATGAATGACGGCTCACGTCGTATATAACTCACCAGGGTCACCAAGGTCATGGCCGGCTCGCCATGTATACGCCATTTGTAATGACTCCAGTACACCCCATGCAATAGTGGTGTGTGTGAGTACAATGTGTGTTGGGGAGTACAGTGTGTGTGTGTGTGTGTGTGTGTGTGTGTGTGTGTGTGTGTGTGTGTGTGTGTGTGTGTGTGTGTGTGTGTGTGTGTGTGTGTGTGTGTGTGGGTGTGTGTGTGTGCGTGTACAGTGTGTGTGAGCGCGCGTGCGTGTGTGTGTGCGCGTGCATGTATTATATTATAGTTGTCGTACATAATACAGAAGACACAACACATGACAGTGGGTAAGCGTTATATAATCTTTGGCTAGAGGAACTAACGCCCCTTGCCTAATCATTTTTTAATTGCCGGCACAGTGAGTGTATATGGGGAGGACATTGATGTGCGAACAGAACAGACATTGATTTGAGAACAGTAGATGACTAGATCAAGGCTGCTCCAGTCGATGACTTAAGGGGGAGTAAGGGGTGAGGAGCAGATGGAAGCTTCCGGTCTTATTATACTTGTATAATGGCTTATACAGCATATATATATATATTACTATAGTATTCACACATACCATATGTATTATTATAGTTTATACTTGTATAATGGCTTATACATCATATGTATATATTGATATAGTATTCACACATATCATATGTACTAGTAGTACTAGTACTAGTAATGATGGTAATAATAACAATAATAATAATGTTATCGTTATAGAGAGCAAGATAACTTCCAAAATCCCAGTAACTCAGCGCCATCACTGCTATCGGGACCTCCACCATCATCACCACCACCATGACCACTACCACCACCACCACCACCCTCACCACCACCACCCTCACCACCACCACCCTCACCACCACCGTGTGGTTCAATTCCAGAACAAGTCAACACAATCATCTTAATAGGATAGGGCACGGACTGACGATAAAATGACTGAGTGGGTGATAGTGACGGCTGCACGCTCGTCCGGTGGGGCCGCACTATAAAGTCGTTCCGAGTCAGCACCCATCCGGATATGACCATAGATGTTGCTAAGTTGTAAACCCCTCACACACAAGTAATCACGGTGAGTAGCCTAAGGTGCCCCCCCTATAACTTAGTATAAGTTATACTTATAGGTGGCGGAGCCGTGTGGCCGGATGGAGGGTGTGGGGGTGGGTGCAGCCAACTGCTCCAGGGGGCATCCAGTGTTTGCGCTGTTTGTGGCGCAGACCGGCTGAGCCCGGCAGCCATGTGGCCCGTCGCCGCAGTCCGCCTCTCCCCGGAGAATGCTTTGACAAATGATCTGTGGAGCCGACAGCGAAATTATGATAAAGCATCGCAAGTGGACCGGGTACAGGCTCCATGCGGCAGGGAGTGTGACAGGCCGAGGTCGGGCCAGTCGGGCCGGTCGGGGCCGGGCTGTGCCCGTGCTCCTCCCGTACCTGCCAGCCGGGAGCGTTATGCCGGCGCTCACCCAAACAGACAGCAGCCGATGGAGCCCGACTACCCACCGCTCTCAATCCGGTGTTGCAGTTTGAGCGCCCTGCCAGTTTGAGCTGACTGTCAGTTTCCTGCGCATGCGTCAAAATCTCACAGCATCGTCACTAACCTTATGAATTTAATATAATGTTTTTGGTAAAGATGTTTTCTATATGTGTACCAAGCGATATGTTTCTAGGTGGTGTGCTTTTAGAAATATTTCACTTTTCCTGTATTTTCTGTATGAAGATTGCTCTCGACCATTGAAAATGCCTTCAGTTTGACGGTACGCGCAGTGCAAAACATTAGTTTTATTCAAAATAAATAGAAATCAAGAACCCTAACCTTATAAATTTAATATAATCTTTTTGGTAAAGATGTTTTCTATATGTGTACTAAGCGATTTGTTAATAGGTGGTGTGGTTTTAGAGATATTTCACTTTTTCTGTATTTTCTGTATGAAGATTGCTCACGACCATTGACAATGCCTCGAGTTTTAGTGTATGCAGTCAGCTGAAACTGGCAGGGCGCTCGAACTGCGACACCGTGTTTTTCAAGTTCCGCTGGTCAGTTCCCCAGAAAGAACTGAAGCTGGGACCCAGCACACTAGGTCACGGGTTCAGCATACACAGAGGATAGGATGTTGGGGGTGGGCCTAACTCCTGATGACTAAACTTGGCAGGATTCTTGCCATCCTTTTGTTTCTAATGTAGATTGCAGGGAAATTGTCATATAAAATATTCTACATTAAATAACACATCACTTTGTGTACCATGGTGAATGTGTATTCCCCACCTATGCCACCCTCTGTCGTGTAAGTCGAAGCTGCGACCTACATGTCCGGTCCCGACTTCAGTCGTTCCTGAGCTTGAGGGACCATCAGAACGCGTCTTAGAACGCGATCACTGAGGTCCAGAAACGCGGATCCCCCCCCCCCCCGCATAGGATTAGCACTGTCAGCGAATTGTGGGAAAATGCAGGAAGTCAGGTTTCAACTTTAACTATCCTTGTTGTGACTGTGTTATTGCCCATACTCTTTCTTGCTGGGTTTATACTCTAGTAATATCTAAGGTCACATAAGATTAAGAATCGGATTTGAACTAATCAATTTCTGTCATATATATAATATATATATAACATATATAATATACATAATATACATAATATCCATAATATACATAATATATATATAATATATAATATAATATTAATAGAAATACATAATCTACTGACATAATCAGCGAAATCGCGGAGATCTTTCATCCCTGAATATATTATATAAATATATATGTTATACATATATATACTCATATAATATACACAGAAATACATATACATAATGTAGCGATCGCAAACGGCGACGCTGCGCAGCTTTCTGTGCATGTCAACACGGCCATTGAAAAGTTGGTAGCTGTGTTTTGGGCATCCATGCTCGGTTAAACGGCTTTGCATTGTATTATGGGAGTACACAGCTTACTGATTATTTGAACTAACGATGCCAAAGTCTTCCCAAGTGTTTCAGTCCAAAAACAACCTTATTTCAGCATTTCTTCTTGATTCGGCAGACAGATTAAGTTGAAAGATAAGTTTGTTACCCTTAAATCTACATCATACCTTGTTTTCCAGTACTTTCCATTGTTTACACCGATTCTATGGCCTGCTCTCTTTTAAACAATGTTTGAGTGCATGTTGTGGCTTGCCGCGGTAAGGTGCGGTACGTCGATTTGTAAAAAAAAACGATTTCAAAATTCTATGTAATACTGCCAATCGCCGTTTTTCGGCGTTTTATCAAGTGTCACAACTTCCTTTATAATTGTTACAGGATAGTGATTTAGGTATCATTAGAAAGGTCTTTCCAATACCTTCGCATTGATATATTTTATGTTGGAATCTGTTGAATTTGAAAATTTTTGTGGTCTATATTTGCATGTGGTTTCACCAAGTTCCCCCATAGTAAAGTGTCCAGGAATTAAGACAAAAGAGTGAAATGAAAATCATCATAACTATTTGCTATAGAGCTAAAAAAAAAGAAAAAAGGCGTATTCAACTCAGAATTTGAAGGACTTCAATTCTGTACTATTTATGGTGTTCTAGACCTGTTTTAAAATGTTCGTGTGTGGTCCCTAATACATATACAGGTAGAGTATTAAGCATAGGAATTATTCTTCCATTCAACAACAAACCACTGCCTCCGTTCCAGCCGACGCCCATTCCAAATGGCGGTGGTGATGTATTGTCTGGGCGGTGGTGGGAGATGGGGGCAGGGGGACGAAACAAAAAAACACAAAGGACCTAATGGAGCGCGTGATCCCGAGCCCAGTAAGCCGGTGTGGCCGTCTCAGCTGCCACAAGGCTGATTTGCCATGCCCAACTTTCACTATTATCTCTGTTTTTAATACTTTCAGAGAAAATTACCCTTAAGTTAAATTAAATACTTCAGATCTTCCTCTTCAATTGCGCATTAATATATTTTTAATCGACTCAGTGAAAGCTTTTAAATTAATTTTGCTAAAATAAATGCTCTGCATAGACATAGCATTGCTGCAGTGTTTACCCTTCGCGGGTGGTAAAATACGGCAATGCTATGTCTATGTGGGGCATTTATTTTTGTAAAATAAGTTTAAAAGCTTTCATTGGATCGATTAAAAATATCTTAATGCGCGATTGAAGAGGAAGATCTGAAGTATTTAATGTAACCTAAGAGCAATTTACGCTGAAAGTATTAAAAACAGAGATTACGGCCTTTAAGACTGGCCCAGTTTTGACGCATGCGCAGACGACGCTGAAGCGACATTTGGCATATCAGCCTGGTGGCAGCTGAGACGGCCACACCGGCCAATCCGGACAAAGCAATCAGACAGCGGGCTGGGCGCCACCTAATCTACTCGGAGCGCCACCGTAACGCTAGGCGCGGTTATTGTATATATTTGTACTTACTGTATCTAAACAAAACCACCATAAAACATGCACACCCTATCTTATGCCAGGTACACACATAGCGTATAGGATTCGCGCACTAAAACTCCCGATCCGCTTAAAACTGAAATCGAGCCGATTCATTTTTCGAATCGGGAATCGTAATCGTAATCCTAGCGCACACCTACCGTTTTAGCCCTAAAAATCGGGAATCGCAATCGGTAGGTGTGCTAGGGGAGTGCACACCTCACGATTTTGGGGCAGTTTTAGGTCGTATACGCTAGGTGGGTGCGGGAAAACGATCGTATACGCTAGGTGTGTACCGGGCATTACTACTGCCGAGGCCACATACCAATAATGTGCCCACCACACACACCTCTTCCTGTTATCCAGGGAGATGTGACGGCACAAGAAGCCGCGCCGCCGGCTACTGTGTATTTGTTGTTTGACGTCCTAGCAACATCTAAGGTCATATATATATATATACCGGGCGGGGTTGCCGATTCGATAGAGCGAGGGCTTTAAGTTAAACTGGTTAGCTCAGTGTCAGGATAATGTGACCGAGTGGGATATCGGGTCATGGAGCCAGCGGCCTGATTTCCCAGTGGGGCAGCACTATAAACTGGCCATGAGTGCGCAGTCACAAGTCGGTACCCATCCTGATAATGATATGACCTTAGATGTTGCCAGAACATAAAACTCCAACAACCAACAAAATGTAAAGTCATATCAGGATGGGTACCAACTTATAACAGTGGTGAATTATACAGCCGCCCCATTAGGAGACCAGGCCGATGGCACCATGATCTAATATCCCACCCAGTCACATTATCCTGACACTCAGCAAACCACTCCTTATCCTATCCTAGTAATGCCGAGCGCCAGACTAGATAGCGAGAAGTATCAAATTTTGATAACCCATCGATTTGTCTCGGCTGGGATTGGAACTCCCAACCTTCCGCACAGGAAGTCTGCGTGCTGCCGATTCGGTCACCGAGTCCGGCACGGCCGTGTACTTGTGGAGAGCGCTAATGGATGGATGGATGTCGTCCCGCTGTATTGTTAACGAGTGGAATGCAATGTTAGTGGAGCGGACGCGGAGTGTCATGAGCGGATGTAATATATAGCATGTGTCAACACGGGGCGAGCTGCAGCCAACAGAGCCATCACCGCCTCACACGGCGGAGCAATCATGGTGCTGCGTGTACTCGCCACGGGCGTCTCTCTGTCTCTGTGTCTCTGTGTCTCTGTGTCTCTCACCTTTTCTATGTGTACTTGTCTCTCTGGGTCTCTCTCTTTGTCTGTGGTACCCTCTACGTACTTCTCCCTGTATGTCTCCATGTATCTTTGTCTCCTTCGGTATCTCTTTCTCTCTCTCTCTGCCTCTGTCCATCTCTCTGTCTCCCTCTGTCGCTCTCAGTCTCTGTGATGCTGTCTCTCTGTCTCCCTCTGTCTGTCTCTCTCTGTCTCCCTCTGTCTCCCTCCGTCTCTCAGATGATGTCTCTGTCTCTCTGTCCCCCTGTCTCCCTAATGCTGTCTCTCTGTCTCCGCAATGCTGTCTCTCTCTGTCTCTCTGTCTTCCTCTGCCTCCCTCTATCTCTCTCTCTCTGATGCTGTCTCCCTCCGTCTCCCTGTCTCCCTCTGTCGTTCTGTCGCTTTCTGTCTCTCTGTATCCCTGTCTCTCTGATGCTGTCTATCTCAGTCCCCCTGTCTCTCTGTTTCTGTCCCCCTGTCTCTCTCAGACCTTCTGTCTCACTCTCTGTCTCTCTGATTCTCTCTCCTTCTGTCTCTCTTAGTTCCTCTGTCTCTCTGATTCTGTCTCTCTCAGCCTCTGTCTCTCTGATTCTGTCTCTCTCAGTCTCTCTGTTTCTGTGTGTGTTTCTGTCTGCGATGCTCTCTTTTTCTGTATGTGGTACTCTCTACGGGTTTTCCCCTCTCTCTGTCCCTTTCTGTTTCTGTGGGGGTTTCTGTCTCTGTGGATGTCTCCCTCTCTCTCCCTCTCTCTCTGTTTGTGGTACTCTCTACGGTTGGTTGTATGAGTTTTACGTGCTGGCAACATCTAATGTCATATCAGGACGGGTACCGACTTGTGAATTTATAGTGCTGCCCGACTGGGAGAAAAGGCCGCCAGCACCATGACCTGATATCCCACTCAGTCACATTATCCTGATACTGAGCCAACCAGTCCTTTCCCTATCGTAGTAATGCTGAGCGCCTGGTTGTGATAGAAATTGTAAGTCATTGGTTTGACTCGACCAGGGTTCGAACCTGTGGGTTCGAATCCCACGATCTACCAAAACGGGAGACGTGTACTCGATCCCTGGTAATCTGTCTGTGGTGTATTCAAAGTGGTACTCTCTATCTGGTATTCTCAAAGTGGTACTCTCTATGTGGTATTCTCAAAGTGGTAGTCTCTATGTGGTAGTGTAGTCCACTTGACTTAGTGCTTCATGTGAAACCTACCTTGTACAGTATCACCCTGTTAAACCGACCTCGGTTAAACCAAACATTCGGTTAATCCAAACTTTTTTTGGCGGCCCGGCAAAATACTACCATTTATCATATAAAAAAGTTGGTTAAACCAAAGTCGGTTAATCCAAATTATCGATTAATCCAAACAAAATTGTCGGATCCCAGGCCACTTCCGGTACGGTTAAACCAAACTTTCATGTGGTTATAAGGTCAGAGTCGACTTTTTTATATGATAAATGGTAGTATTTTGCCTGGCCACCGAAAAAAGTTTGGATTAACCGATCATTTGGTTTAGCCAAGCTTGGTTTAACAGGGTTATACTGTATTTACATTAAAAAAACAATAATCAATGTGTCCACATACTATTATATGTGCAATACACGCTTAGTCAAAGTCAAAGCCAAACCTCAGTTAATCCAAACAAATGTCTAGGGTCCCTTCAAGTTTGGTTTAACGGGGCTGTACTGTACTTTACCCAGTCACATTACGGCTTGCGACCGCTTGCGACCACTTTGGACCAAAGAACCCAGTGACCAGCGACCTTCTTGCGACCTGAGCAATATTCACTGACCTTCTGTTGGTCACAAGAAGATTTTTTTAGTGTGGTAGCTGCAACGTCCTTGCAACCATTTTATGGTCACAAGGAGGTTGACGACCACTGATAAGCATTTTGCAACCACCTCCGCCAATTTTGCAACCACTTTCGACCTCTTTGCGACCAAACTTGTTTGCGGTCGCAAGCAATAGTATGACTGGGGTATTACTACTCTATATAGAACTGAGTACTCATCTATGTAGTACTTACAACGAGCAATACCACCGCCGCCACCACCACACGCACTTACACACTACAGACCTTCAAAGCCAACGAAAAAGTGCAATATAGTAGTACACCTCCCCGTCCCCATTCCTTTTTAGTGTACTTTTATTGTTGTATAAGTGGTGTAATAAGTGCACTAACGAGATAAACCATAAAAAGATTATTAGTGATTGGTTTTGATCCTAAATAAGTACAGACTAAGCAATTTCGAAATAGAAATGTCTCCTTCCCTGATTGCCAAGTGAGTTGGTTTTTTTTGTCTTTCAAAATTACTAAATGATCAATGCTAATCATAGAAATAATAATGGTGATAATAACAGTGATAATAATGGTCATAATAATGGTCATAATAATGGTAATAATAATGGTCATAATAATGGTAATAGTAATAATAATGGTAATAATAATGGAAAAATGGTACTAATAATGGTACTAAAATGGTATTATAATGGTACTAAAAATGGTACTAAAATGGCAATAATATGGTAATAGTGGTAATAATATTGGTAATAATAGCGATAATAATCGTGGTAGCAATAGTGGTAACAATGGTAATAAGGGTAATAACATGTTAATAATAAAGGTAATAATCTTACCGTTATTATTACTACAATTATTAGGATCATTGTTATTATTTCTGTGGATAAGTCAGCGGCATATGAGCAAACCGGCTCATGCAGAGAGCCGGCGGAATGGGAGGAGGCCAGTGTCAGATTACTCGATATACTAACGATGAATAAGCACTAAATGCCTAAGTGATTGCCTGAGAGCAAAAAAATTAAAACTGTGTATAGACGGGGGTGGGGGTGGGTACAATTCAAAAGTTAGTTGTGGTCGGTGCGGTAACCCAAGACAATGAATACCCCGTCAAAATCAATGATGAACGCGTTGTGTTTTTATTGTCGCATTTTGTTGTTGCTGTTGTTTTGCTGCCCGTCGATACATCGTTCATGCTACATTAGCGTAATAGCTCCATCGCTTCGTAGGCATCATCAGTTTCATTATTTCTTTCACTAAAATCGAAAAAGATTATTAATCATTCCACCGAGAATGGTTTTTTTAAATCTTTATAAATGTTGCATCGCTATATTAAAGCGGCATCGCATTGCCTTAAAGTGGGGGCGCGTTGTAAAAGGGCGAGAGCTATTTATGCATCGGCTTGTTTTACAAGCTGGCATCAGACCTTTCCACCACCCATCCCAGGTTGGTTGTTGGAGTTTTACGTCCTAGCAACATCTAAGGTCATATCAGGACAGGTACCGACTTGCAATAGTGCACACTCATGGCGACTTGGAGACCAGGCCATCAGCACCATGACCTGATATCTCACTCAGTCACATTATCCTGTCACTAAGTCAACCACCCCTTGCCCTATCCTAATAATGCCGAGTGTAAGGCTAGGAAACGACAAGTATACATTTTTATGTCATTGGTTTGATTCGACCCATGGGTTCGATCCCCACGATCTACCAAAACGGGAGACGGACGATCAACTCATTCGGCCATCCTGTCTTGTCAATCTGGCTATCACAGAACAGCTGCTATATTAGGACACTATTGCACACTGTCCGTTAAAGACATGTGCCGTTGTAGTTTGATCAACGACACATAAAGCACTCGTTCCTTCTACTAATCTGGAACAGTAACACGAAATTACCTCACCCCCCACGAAAATCTACCAAATCAATCCAATATTTTCTCAAGAAAGCAAACGAATCTGTTATGAAACTCCACTGGGCATTTTCTGAGATAAATATATTATCAGGTTGATCGGAATAACCTATCATATTTTAGTTCGAAGCAACTTGCTTTAAAATGACGAACGCAAGAGATATTTGAAGTGCAAATATGCTAAATTAATTTTGGTGTGCTTGTCAAAACTCGTTTAAGTTATAGGCTTCAACAGTTAACAGGTCCCATTAAATTGACTGAGTTCATCCTTCTAGGTAACACCAGGTGTTTATTAAGTGAATCAGTACCTAAGTTCGACGTCCTGGTATGACCCTAGATGTTGCCAGGACGTACAACTCCAACAACCAACCAACCTAAGTTCGATACGTAGGTTCAAACGTAGATAAGTGTTTTACTGTGGAAAAATTGATTTATTTTATCCTCCATTACCAGTTCTAGATATGACTGTTGGTAGGATTTTTTGTTTTTGTTTTTTTGTGACAAGTTTTTTATTCTGCCCATAACGTATAAGCTCCCGTGAGGGTGCTTGTTTTCAATGCTGGACAGCTGTGGTATGGGATTGGTCTGGTCCCGCACTCAGGAGTCTTTACCTGATCTTTCTCGGGCCAACCTTTGCGGTTTTGGGTGTTAGTAGTTTCTATATTAGTTTTTTTTAAATTTCAAGTTTTTTCCTAACCTGTATATGATAACTTAGCCTACTATGTACATCTACGCAGATGACATACAGGCCTGTGGGAGAGGATCCCATCCCATTGTGGTTTGTTACAGCATCCTTTCACCCATGCCCTGTCCTTAGATAGTACACCAGTGTGCCAGAACTCCCCTGGACCCTTCAGGACTGCGACTAGGTGGGATGGCTGTGTTGTATGGTTAGCCATTTTGTATTTCAGGGTGATTCGGATGCATGACCGTGGCCTGCCTGGTTCTGCTTTGGTTTGTGCCAGTACACATACCCAGACGGACTGCGCCCTATGGTGATAGTCATTTCGAATTCCTTAGTACTTAGTAGGGCTAGTTTCCGTATTTGTAATATCTACCATCTTTTCTGGCCGGTCTTTTGCTTTTTGTGCCAGAACACAGCAAGCAGTGACTGCGCCCAAGATCAGGTGAGATATTGTTTCTTCAGTAGGTGGTTGTGTATTATGTTTTCTTTAAGGACCTTTTATAGTGGTCCATGCTTTTGATTGCCCGTTGTTGTGTGGGTTGATTATTCCAGGCATGTGCCGCCATGGCAAATACACTTCTCTCATAAATTTTGGTGTTACTTATTGCTGTCAGTAGCACTGGGGCTGCCATTTGCCTGGTGTCCCTACGGGGGTTGCTGTGTAGCCTGGTTTTGTGGTGTAATGGTGTGCCAGTATTTTGAGGTGCGTTTCCCTTCTACTCATTAGTAGTGTTGCATTGCATTTTTTTTGTAATTCGATTGTGGGATATCTTTTGTTCACCTGAAGGCATACTTTGAGGGCTCTATTTTGTAGCACCTGTAGTTTGTTTAATAGTTTTGTATTTCCTCCCATGTATACTACATCACCATAGTCAAAGTAGGGGAGGATCATAACTTTATATATTTTAATTGCCATGCTTTCAGTCATGAAGTATCTCAGTTTAGCCAGTAGCCATATTTTATGGTTTACTTTTTTGATAGTATTTATGATTTAACATCCCAACAAATAATCTATTACCAATTTGTGATTGAATCGAAAAACTAGCTTTACATATTTTCAAAAAAATTAGAGAAGGAAAAAAAGAGCCAAAGACTGAATTGCAAGTACGCCAAAGACAAATTCTAAGTACATCAAAGTTAGAGTTACATCAGAATTAGAGTCCCAATACATTCCCGCAGGTTTAAGGTGCCCGTTGTTGGGTTTTTCGCTGTCGGTTTCTTTTAGTTTCTTGTAGTAAAACGGGGACTGCTAACCTTTGTAATCCTGTACAATGAATATCATTTAAACCGCAGAACTGACCGGCCGTCACAATCAGGGTTGAGTGGGGACGGGGACGAGGGCTGATCCGACCTGGTAGGGCTCTCTATATGTCACAATTACTAACTGTAGCCCTCGTTAGGTGGGCCACGGCGCCCCGCACGGTCTTTGTACTCCACCCCACCCCCCATCCCATCGCCTCCCCTCCCTCCCCTCTCCCCGACATCTCTGGTTATCAGGCCTGCACCGACAAGACCCGCATGCACTGACTCGTTCCGCAGTAATCCCCCGCACCCCACTCCACCCATCCCCACCTCACCCACCCCGCCTCCAACCCCCACTCTCAACCTCCTCTCCACCCCACCACCCTCACCACCCACCCACATCCCGCTTACCCCACCCCACATTCACCCTCACCCCACTCATCCCCATCTCACGCACCCTATCTCTAAACCCCACTCTCAACCACCCGTCTCCAACCCCCCTCTTAACCTCCTCTTCACCCCACCACCACCCTCACCACCCACCTAGACCCCACTTACCCTGCCTACCCCACCCCCATTCACCCCCCACCCACCCTGCTAATCCACACCCACCAACCATATTAACAGTATAAAGTCACCATGAGTTCTACACTGTCACAAGTCAGTACCTGTCATGATATAACCATAGATGTTGCTAGGACATACAACTCAAACAAACAAACAAACAAACAAACAAACAAACAAAACAACGTTATTAGAGGGCGTGCAAAGTGTGTATTTCATTAAAGTTGCACAGTCCAATGGTTTTGAGTTACTCTCATTTTCTCAGATAAATATATATGCTTGATTGCTATAATCTACCTTACTTTAGTTTGAAGTAACTTTTATTTTAAATGCCTACCATTTGAGATGTATATGAAGTACAAGCATGCCAAAACCTAGATAAAGGATTCACCCGGTACTCGCAGTACACGGGTGAAGACCAGCCTTATATAATAATGGTCGAAAAATCGGACTAATGAACTGAGTCTTTATGAGAGCCTAATTTCACAATCTAAGAAGCAACATTTATTCTTTGTAGATGCCTTCATATTTACCCGTTACCTTTGAGTTAGAAAATATAATAAAATATCTAGTTTAATAAGATTTAAAAGTGAAATCGACGGCATTCTAGCACCGCCATCTTGTCTTTTTGCATTCTCGCCCATTTCACCAACTCTGTGGCTATATGGATAGCCATTTGATACTGGAGCCACAGTTTCTAGTTACTGTTCCATACTAAGGCTATTTTCGCCCGTCTTTACACTGCGTTGTCCTTCACCCGTGTACTACAAGTACCGGGTGAATCTTTTATCTAGCCAAAACCCTGACACCATGGGGCTCTAGAGTAACGGGTTCTATTAAATTGCCTCAGTATGCCCTTCTATGTACCGACAAATTGTAATATGTGTACCAGTATCTAAGTTAGATATGTAGAATAAAACCTTGATAATTGTTTCTGATTTGAAAATTTGATGTTTTCATCAGACTATGCAGCTTTAATCACATTGTACCCAGTGAAAAAACACCCTGTACTGAACTGGTTCTGTTCTTGAGTAGAATGCTACTGATATGTTGGTGAATGAAAAAGAATCCACCCCTACCCACCCCCACGTCCCTTGACACTCCCATACACATAACAGGGGTAACAGACGACACCCGGGTGTGAAATAAACTACTCGTGCATATAGCTTGCGTCTGGGCCCATTTTGAGGAGGCTCCCCACGGGCGTGCTGTGGGGGGAGATGTATGGTGCTGGAGAGCTGCTGGTGGGAGGTGGGACCAGTCAGAAATGCCCGTTAGCTTGACGCCTGACGCCGATTTAGTAGAGCCTTCTGCGGCACCGGCATCGCTTCCATGTCAACTGCTCAGCTGTAATATTCTGACTGAGTCTCACTTGTATACCACCGTTGGTGGATGTGACGGCAAACTTATATGTTTTTTGCTGTGTTAGCTGTTGAAATCGTTAGAGTGAAATGGGAACAAATTAATTTTAACTGCACGTTTAGATGAGCAACCTATAGCAAGGTTCATAGAGCTATTCAGCAATCAAAATTAAGGCCTTTTTAGAGCCTTTTCAGGTAAGAAATTCATTTTTAAGGCGGGAAAAAATATGATATTATAATGATTATATATATACATGTCAACTCTTTTTGGTCTTACTTCATCAGGTTTCTGTATGCTATTTTTATCAAGCAGAAGAAGTATAGTAGCTATGACGATGCGAACAAGAATATATAATGCTAATGCGTAGAATTGATGTCTCGCGATTCCGTCGTCGATCAATATTTTGTTGATGCAGCTGGTAATGAAAACAAATGACATCACAGCTGCTTTCTAATCACTTTGGTAAATCTAAAAATTCAAGGTTTTTCCATCACATTTGTTCAATTTTCACGCCCTTTTCAGGGTATTTTGGTATTCAATGCGTTTTCAAGAGATGCCTTCAAATCTAAGTCCTTTTCGAGATAGTGCGAACCCTGTATGAGATTTCATGGTAACGATTGTTTCTGGTAGTGTGTCATTACCGTGCTGGGAAAACAATGGAACCAAAGTTTTTGTTCCCATATGTTTTTTGTTCCCATCACCTCTTTCACGGAGCCCTCCCCCAACAAAGATTACCCATGGGTTCTTGTGAGCCCTGGGCATTGAACACAAAATGTGTTTCCCCCAAAAATTGAAATATGCTAGGTTCGATGAGGAATAGTTTATTATTGTATTCGTAGTAATTACAAACAAGTCTAGCAGCCCAACTGGGCCTGCCCACACTTCGATTAACCGTAATACCAAAACCTAACCCGTTCTAAACTCTGCAGGACTTTATTTAGTTTATATAGTCTTTGTTTGTGCTTCATGTCATACCGATGTCCAAGGTTATATCAGTGTAGGACCAACTTGTGTGTGACCAGACGGGATGGCTGAATGAGTTAGAGCGTCCGTCTCCCTTGCTGGTAGATCGTGGGTTCGAACCCTGGTCGAGTCAAACCAATCCCCTGGTCGAGTCAAACCAATGACTTCAAAATTGATACTTGTCGCTTCCTAGCCAGGTGCTCGGCATTATTAGGATAGGACAAGGACTGGTGCTCAGTGTCAGGATAATGTGACTGAGTGGGATACCAGGTCATGGTGCCAGCAGCCTGGTTTCCCAGTGGGACAGCACTATAAAGTTGCCATGAATGCGCACTGTCAGAAGTCGGTACCCATCCTGATATGACCATAGATGTTTCTAGGATGTAAAACAACAACAAACAAACCAACAAACCAAATTGTGTGACTGACCGCACAGTGATGTTCCACTGGGAGACCCGCCCTCCGGTTGGTTTGGTTGGTTGTTGGAGCTTTACATGCTTTCAACATCTAGGTCATATCAGGACGGGTACCGACTTGTGACAATATCCACTCCTGGTGACTTTATAGTGCTGCCCCACTGGGAAATCAGGCCGCTGGCACCGTGACTCGACATCCCATCACGTCACACTATCCTGATACTGAACAAATGAGAACTTGTCCTATCTTAGTAATGCCGAGTGCCAGATTAGATAACGACAAACTTTTACTCGACTAGGGTTCGAACTCAGCCAACCAGCGGCCTAACCAATTCGGCCATATATATATAATCAACTGAGTCCGTATGATCCTGATTGGCCAACGTGAGCACTAACCTAGAAATAGTCATATATTGTCTCGGTAACTCAGATATGGATGGATGATGGATGGATGGATGGATGGATGGATGGATGGATGGATGGGTGGATGGGTGGATGGGTGGATGGGTGAATAGATGAATGAATGAATGAATGAATGAATGAATGAATGAATGAATGGATGATGGATGAATGGATAAATGGTTGAATGGATGGATAGCTAGCTAGACGGATAGCTAGTTAGATGGATATATGGATACATGGATAGACCGTCAGCCAGCCAGCCAGCCAGCCAGCCAGACAGACAGCCAGCCAGACAGCCAGCCAGACAGACAGTGAGACAGAGAGACAGACAGACAGACATCAAGACATCCATACATCCAGACATCAAGACATCCATACATACAGATAGATAGATATCTATAGATAGATAGATAGATAGATAAATAGATAGATAGATAGATAGATAGATAGATAGATAGATAGATAGATAGATAGATAGATAGATAGATAGATAGATAGATAGATAGATAGATAGATAGATAGATAGATAGATAGATAGATAGATAGATAGATAGATAGATAGATAGATAGATAGAGGGTTTATCACTCGCAGTCAGTAACATTACCACTTTATTCTTAACCACCACCAAGAAAGCTTCTATAATGATGAAAATCAGGCATTTGCTGTGGCTGAAGCTCTGCTTACACGCAGCTGGTGTATGGTTACCAGGAATTGTTTAGCTCGGTAAGTTCTTGACATTTACAGGACAGCCAGCGCAGGTCACATGTCTGTTCTAGTTCTAGTGTAATACTCGTTATTATACCCGTGTCACTGTAAACCTAATGGCCGGTAAAGCTGAGGGGTCACGGAAAGTCTACCTCCAGGTACAACAAATTTTTTTTTTTAATAAAAGAAGAGTAAAAGGAACAGAAAAGACTTACCGCACTTCTTTTGGTGGTTCGTCCTCTAATTATAGGCTACCACTCATTGGCGAGAGTTGACATTTCCTATTCTGCCTTTCCTTCCCTCTCTCTCCCTCTCCCTCCCCCTCTCCCCCCCCCCCTCTCCCTTTCTCTCCCTCTCCCTTTCACTCCTTCTCCCTTTCTCTCCCCCTCCCTTTCTCTCCCTCTCCCTTTCTCTCCCCCTTTCCCCTCCCCTCTCCCCTTGCCCGATCCCCTTCCTGTCCCGCCCCGTCCCTCCCTCTGCCCCCCTGGGGGTCAGGTGAGAGGGACGGGTGGAGCGGTGTGTGTGAATGGGGGGGGGGGCGGGGGAGGGCCTGGCGTTTTGTGATTGTGGCGGATTTATGATCCTCTATCGGCGCGCCTTTGAGTTGGATCATTTCGCTTCCCGATGTAAACGCCCCGAGGATGTGCCGCTTCAAAGGGGCCGGGCAGTGCCGCTAATGATACCCGGGGAGGCCCCGGAGAGACGGTTAGGGGCTGATGGACGGCCGGGGGGTCGCCAGCCGGGCTTACTATTACTAACCAGGCCAGCCCCAACATCAACAACTTCACCATCAACAACAACAAATAGGGGAGGAGGGTGGAGGGTGAATGAGGGGGAGGGGAAGAGGAGGGGGGAAGGGAAGGGTGAGGGGAAGAGGGGAGGGGGAAGGGGGGAGGGGAGGGGGCGGCGGAGAGGGGAGGAGGAGGGGGGGGGGCGGAGAGGGGAAGGGGAGGGGGAGAGGGGGGCGGAGAGGGGAAGGAGGAGGATGAAGGGAAGGGAAAGGGAGGGAGGGTGAAGGGAGGGGGGGGGTGTATGAGAGGGAGGGAAAGGTAGAGGAGAGGGAGGAGGAGAGGAAGATAAATGAGGATAAAAAGAAAGATGAGAAGAACAACGACAACAATGACAACAAGAAGAAGAACAACAACAACAACAAGAATAAGAACAAGAAGGACAAGAACAAGCTTTCATATCCTTGATATAGTCGGTGAGATCCTTGTAAAGTGGGCCCCAAAATGCTAGAAGGGATCGTGGGTGACTGGTTCCTCCCCAGGAGTGTCTGTGTCTGGGTGTACGCACACCGACTATCTACCTACTTCCCTACTCGACCCAGCTAATCAGACTGCACGCTGTCAGCGTGGTGCAGGAAATATGCCATTATTTAACTAATGATATAAACTTTTCAGCATGGCCCCTGCATCGGGATAGTTTTAAATGCTAGGAAAAAATGTCACCTAAGTTTAGTATGTGTAGGAACCTGTATTCAGTTGTGTTGTACAGTGGGATGGGACTTTATCTTTAGAGCATCTCAACTTTTATTATAAAGATACTTGAAATGGAAACGGGCAAAATTAATTTTGACGTGCAAGCTCAAGTTCTGACAATAACTTATATGCCTCAGCAGTAACAGGTTCTATTAAATTGACTTAGATACCTCTATATGCAGCAACACATGCTTAATAATTGATAACATCAGAGGTTGCCCTACACTTTAGCCTCCCTTTGAACCACCCGCTTTCTGATGACAATACTTGGTACCGTTCTTGCCATACATTCATCTTTATATAAACACATCGCAGTGAAATTGCCTTAGCAAATATTTTACATTAGAATTAAAGACCACAGTGGGTGTAATCGATTAACACGACCCAGGTGATTCTGGTCATCCGAGTTGCTAGAATTTTAAATCGAACACCGCGAGTGGAGTTGACAAAAACACGTGCCATGTGCAAAATGACCCGACCCCAGTAACCCACCTCTTGGCTGGGGTTTGCTTAGATAAAAGATTCACCCCGTACTTACAGTACAGGGGTGAACGACAACATAGTGTAAATATGAGTGAAAATAGCTTTAGTATGGAACAGGAAGTCGAATGCCTGGCACCAGTGTCAAATGGTTACTTTTACCAACACAGAGTTAGTGAAATGGGAGAGAATGCAAAAAGACAAGATGGTGGCCAGAGAACACCGTCGATTTCACTTTTAAATTGCATTAACGTATATGTTTTATTATATTTTCCAACTCAAAAGTAGCGGGTAAATATGAAGACGTACATAAAGAATATATTGTGCTTCTTAAATTAAGAATTTACCAGCTCAGTTAATTAACCAGCATGTCAAAATTCTTCGCCAGCTTTTAAAATGGGTTGGTTTTCACCCCTGTACTGGAAGTATGGGGTGAATCTTTTATCTAGGGTTTGCTAGGAATGATGACGTCGCATTTGCGCTGGTATCGTCCTGCAGGATAATAGCTACAAGTACCAGTCCTACATGTTTTTTTGTTGGTAATAACACAGATGAAGGAAGTAGAAATATAACTAAACTATGCAATCATAAAATACTTTAAATCCTATTTTGCTGTAGTTATATCGGTTATTAAACAAACAAAAAAAGTGTTGGATTAAGCCACCATTTTTTCCACCCTGAGCATCGAGGAGCGTATTCGATTATTCGACCCGAGTCTGTAGGATGTGCGCATGCGGGTGACCCGAGTTGATTAACCGATTATGCCCTTTGTGTACGCATATTCACCACCAGCCCTACTACATTCCGGCCTGTAACCCGCCGATGTTTTGCTTGTTTGTTGTTGTTTTACATCCTAGCAACATCTAAGGTCATATCAGGACAGGTACCAACTTGTGACAGTGTGCACTCATGGCGACTTTATAGTGCTGCCCCACTGAAAGACCAGGCCACCAGCACAATGACCTGATATCCCACTCAGTCACATTATCCTGACACTGAGCCAACCAGTCCTTGCCATATCCTAATAATGCCGAGCTAGGAAGCAACAAGTATCAATTTTTAAGTCATTGGTTGCCTCGACCAGGGTTCGAACCCACGACCCCACGGTAGCCCGCCGTGGCTGTGACCATAACACGTTTACAAGCCGGGTCACCGCTTTAATGTTTACGTGAGGGACGAGCGGAGACTAACTCAGAATACTCGCATTCTAGTCAGAGCATACGTTACTGGTACAGTACTGGCCATGAACCAACACCCAGAGGACCGACATCGGACTAACATACAGCGAGCGCTTAACAGAGCCATCGACAACACGGCTCATAGTGTACGCCGAGTGGGTTCCGTGGCACCAGGAGATGATTGGCTATTTACCTCCCCCATTATCCAATAACAGCACCTGATACTGATACACACGAGCCGCCATAACAGCCTGCTACTCCACAACAGGTCACGCCTCCATCACCTCGCCACCCACTACCGCCGGCCAGAACTTTTTTTCTTTTTTTTTAACGCAGCTTTTGTTGTGGTTTCTTTCATAATAATAATAATAAATAAATTTAAAAAGTATAACATCCGAGCGAGGCGACAGCAGCCACCACTTCAGCGAGTGTCGTGCGGAAGCCCCCTGGATGGGGGGGGGGGGGGGGGGGTAGTGAAGGATACCGGTATCCACCCACCCCAAGGAAGGGGGGGGGGGGTAGTAGCAGGACACGACAGAGATTATTACACGCGATAAGTCTTATCACTATCCATATATATTTATTTTATTTTAGTGAAGCTGTGTTTATACTGTCCATATCATATAAGCTTGAGTACTTGGGCTTTTTTTCAATGCTGGGCATCTGTAGTTATCTTATCACACAGTAGCAGCTGATAAGGTGTTTGATTGCCTGTATTACACTAGTTGGTAAGTGGTTGCTTAGTATGTTTAGTAGTCTATGTTAGTTTTTGGGGGATTTTCTTGGTATATATATATTATATTTTTTTCTACTCTTATTACTAGACTAGCCTATTCATATTTACATATCATAGGCTTGCATGTGGTTGTTAGGTGTATTATCTGGTTAATTTTGGCATGGTTACCTTCCATTGACCATCTCACTGGTGGCCATGACATATCACATGCCCCCTTGCAGTGCGGCTTAGTGGGGGTTTCCTAGCCTTATTTTGCACAGATATTTTTTGTATGTTTTTAGGTCAGGAATTTGTCGTTCCTTTACCGTTTGGGCATTCCATGCCTTGTCAGCCATTTCCAGTGTGCTTCTTTTGTGAGCTTTGATTTGGCTTCTAGTCTGCCTTAGTAGTGGCGCGTTATTTGCTCTAGTGTTCCTTTGTGGTTTTGTTAGGAGTTTAATGTCTTGACTGTAGTCATACACTAATGTTTTGACTTTAGTTCTTTTGTGTATGTCATAGGTGTGGTGCAGTTTGTCTACTACTTTTAGGCAAAATTTTAGGTCTCAGTTTTGCAGTATTTGCGGGGTTTTTTTAGTAGTTCTTTTTTTGCTCCCATGTAGATTACATCCCCATGTCAAAATAGGGGAGCACTATGCCTTTGAAGATTTTTATTGACATTTCTTGTGTCATGTAGTCTCTTAGCTTTGCAAATAGCCATAGTTTGTGGTTTATTTTTTGGATGATTTTTTTTGTAGTTTAGTTGGCCATCCAACTCAAGGCCTAGGTATTTATAGTGGTCTACATTTTCTAATATTTGGTTTCCTAGCTCAGAGTGTAGGTTTCTTTCTGGCGTTTGCCTATGCAAGAAGAGTACTGTTTTTTATTTGCTTGCATTGATGGTTATTTTATTTGACTCACACCATTCGTTCAGTTATAGTAGAAGTTTATTTAGCTTAGCTATTACCTCCTCTTCTGTGGTGCCCTTTGCATATATGACTGTGTCATCCGCATATAGTTGGAGGCATTCAGTTTGCAGCCATTTCTCAAGGTCGTTTATGAATGCGTTCCCTGGGGCGTTTATTAGTTTTTCTTTGAGGTTTTCATTTTGTGTGAACTTTGCTCGAACAATGTCCTCCAGTACCTTTTCATTGGTTTTGCACCATTCCTGGGTTCGCCATATTTTCTTGGCCATTACCTTTATCGTATATGGATTTTCAGTGTTGTCAATCATCATCATGATGTCATGTTTGACATGATATTTGGCCATTATTGAGCAGTAGTACTGCTCAGCTGACTTATATTTATTTCCATCCTTTGTAGAGATTGCTGAAGGGGGAGTTGTGGCCTTGGAAAGACACCCCATACATGTGTTCCCTAGTTGCTGCCTTCTCGGTTCTTTCTATGTTCTCTTTTTTTAAATTTTTGCTAGCTCTTTCACCAGTTCCTCTTTGACTGTTTGTATTACCAGCCTTATTATTCCGTCTTTGTCTAGATTCAGGTTTTTGTTTCCATGTTCTGTTTGTTCCATTTTGTTATCCTGTTCGTCAGCCAGGGGTTTGTTTCCCGACATTTCCTAACGGCTGGTTATCTGTCGTGTTCTTTTCCTTCCCTTTTTTTAGCAGATTTCCTCCCCGTTTTCTGTTTTTACATCCTTGGACACATATCCTATGGTATCCTGATGTTTTAATGGTAAAGATCCACTTAGATTTTGTTTTTTATGCACGTGTTCAACATTAGTTCTCGCATTAATCAGCATCCGCAGTAAATCAGCATCCACCAGCGTCCGCCATTACTCCCATCGATATTTTTTTAACACCACTTGCACACACTATGTGACACAAAATTGGAAGCGTGTTGGTGTTTTTCCCTCGTGAAATTGCGACTGGTTAGCTGTCTTGCTTTCATTATTTTCTATCACCGGACGTGGTGCCGAATCCGTAGAGTGCAGGCTTCCCGTCCGGAAAGTCGGGAGTTCCATTCCTGGTTGAGTCAACCCAATGACTTTCAAAATTGGTACTTATCGCTACCTAGCCTGGCGCTTGGCATTAGTAGGATCGAGAAAGGACTGGTTAGCTCAGTATCAGGATAATGTGGGAAATCGGGTCATGGAGCCGGCAGCCTGATTTCCCAGTGGGTCAGCACTATAAAGTTGCCATGAGTGTACACTGTCACAAGTTGGTATCCGTCCTGATATGACCTTAGATGTTGCCAGGATGTAAAACGTATTCATTTCATTTTCTGTCAAATATGGTTGGAACAGTACATCAGCAAGGCATGGGTGGGTGCAAGTGGCCCTTTGTGATCAAATTAAATTAACCATTGGATGAAAGTGGCATAAAAAAGAGAATCTGTTCCACCTCTTACATTAACAATCAGGATGATATTGGTTCAAATAATCATAAAAAATAACCATAGGAATGAGTCTATATGAAAGCATTAATTACAATCAGGTGTTGTCAGGTTTGGAGAATAACTCACATGAAACGATCCCATATTGAATGATTAGCTATCAGCCACATTATCCTGACAGTGAGCTAACCAGTCCTTGCCATAGCCTATTAATGCTGAGCACCAGGCGAGGTAGCGACAAGTATACATTCTTAAGTCATTGTTTTGACTCGGCCGAGAAACCTGCACTCTAACCAATTCGGCTAATGCGTCCAATGCTACAAGTACAAGGGATGTGGTATTGATAGTTAAAGTTGCATAGTCCGGTGGTTTTGAATTTCCGTATTTTTTCTGAGATAAATATATTAGATCCATCACTAGTATCTACTTTACATTAGTTCAAAGTTACTTTTATTTTAAATGGTAAACTTTTTACATATTTTGAGTGCAAACATGGAAAATTAGTTTTGCAGGTTCTGTTAAATTGACTCAGTATTGCCTTCTACGCAGAAACAAATATATAATAAGTGCATCAGTATCTAAGTTAGATATTTAAAATCAAATCTAGATCATTGGTTTTGTTTTGAAAATTTGATATTTCATCGGACTATGCAGCTTTAACCAGCTAGACCCAACACACACAGCTATACGCTAACTGTCCTGGCCCAAAGTGGGAACCGCTAATGGTGGTAGTTTACATCGCGTATGAAGGAGCAGTTTGTGTGATGTTGGCACAGCTTTTGCATATGGATGCCACTTTCTTTTTTACAAACCTATTTCAGGGGAGCGACACCGCGCAAAAATCCCCATCAGTACCTGCACTCATTCACACCACATCAGTCAGCACTCACCACTCATTATATCGCCACGCACCAGAAAAAGTGGTCACGTGTTTACGTCTGTGCACAGGACATGCACCCTCGTCTGCGGTCATTGAATCGTAAAATGATGTCTGCTGTCAGTGAGTGAGTGGGTGGTGAGTCAGTGAGTGACTCAGTGTGTCTGACTCAGTGTGTCAATAAGTGAGTGAGTAGTGAGTGAGTGAGTGAGTGAGTGAGTGAGTGAGTGAGTGAGTGAGTGAGTGAGTGAGTGAGTGAGTGAGTGAGTGAGTGAGTGAGTGAGTGAGTGAGTGAGTCAGTGAGTGAGTCAGTGAGTGAGTCAGTGAGTGAGTCAGTCAGTCAGCCGTTGAGTAAGTCAATGAGTGAGTCAATGAGTCGGTCATATGAGTCAGTCAATGAGCCAGCCAGCCAGCCACTAAATAAGGAGGCAGCAGACAACATGCAATGACATTCAAATTACCATCTCATGACATACTCTCACTGAGCATAACATACATTTCGGTGCATACTACATGTTGCTTAATAACACAACAAAGCAGACGACATTTAGCCGAGCAGACGACAAAGCCTGCATCCACTAAACCTCCACAGCTCCCTGCGCTGACGGGCTGATAAACCGGTGCTTACAATCCCGACGTGAGAGCAGATCCGGCGTTCAAAGAGGGACGCCGCTCCCAGCATGCAAATACCTCATCAGCTTCCGCCCGGACCGGAAGTAAAAACAATGAAACAACCCTCCCCGCTACCATCGCCCGGCGACTGAAAAAAGAAGAAGAAATAGGATGCCTGTAGGATCTATTGAGGCGGCGAAAGATCGCCGTTTAATGGTTCTAAGTGCAGTGCAGAGCGATGCATGGGAAGCAGCTACAGTGAGCCTCCCGAATTCCTCCGTTTTTTGTTCTTCTTCTTTCTTCAAATTTTGTTAATATATTTTGTTGGTCTCTTTGCCAAGCAACCATCAACTAATCCTAACACCTTAGACACCTGTTGCTTCCTCCGTACTGCCCGCCCGTTTTTTTTTTTGTGCTAGCCGATTAGATGGGGGTAGGGGATGGGGGATGGACGGTGTGTGTGTGTGGGGGGGAGGGAAGGGGAGACCAGCGGGACAATCCAGCAGTCCGGTAAGTTATGCAGACTTCTGTGTAGTGAAGCACGATGATAACCAGCGAGTAAATCATAAGGGCACCTATGTTTATGCACAAAACAGTCGCGCCTGGCGTCTCACTGCTGAGCGAGTTATGGAGCTACAACGGGGCAGTTTCATCAACAGTTCACAACCCATCATCGCCACCACCACCCCAATCCTTTCTTCGTGCATTATTTTGGTCTGGGAATAATTGTCTTAGAAGTTGTGTTGGTAGAAACATATATATCTATATAGATGTATATATAATGTATACATATGTCTACGATAAAACATATCTAACCGACCACCTCCACAGATCGACCACTCCCTTATATCGATCGCTTTATTGGGGTCCCAACAATACCATTGTAAGCATATTCTAACTTCCTAAACCCACCACCTCCATAAATTGACCACTTAAAAGTTAAAGTCGGTACCAAGCTCGGTCGATTTAGAGAGGTTTTATTGTATGTGTATAAATATGTATATATATATATATATATATATATATATATATATATATATATATATATATAATATATTATATATATATGTGTATGCAAATATAACCAACCACCTCCACAGATCGACCACTCACCTATATTGATCGCTTTATTTGGGTCTCAAACGATCGCCCATTGTAATGAAATGAAAAACTCCCTAAAGCAACCACCTCCCTATATGGACCATTTAAAGTCGGTCCCATGGTCGGTCGATTTAGAGAGGTTTTACTGTATATGTATACGTGCGATCTGTAATTAACTACAGGAGTATAAACAAAGGACACGTCAACTCCCCGTTATTCCATCTATCCCACTCCCGTCCCGCATATATAAAGCAATTTATACAGGAGCTAGTTGTTATTTCCTATACTGGCGCCACCTGCAAGTTGTCAATTATTGCCTTTTCCCACCACTGTCGGCCTGATATATAATATATATATTATATCTATAATACATGTATACATATTATATAACATGCTATATAACATGATATATAACATAATATATATAACATAATATAAAATATATTAAAATTATTATATATATATATATATATATATATACACACGCCCATCCTGAAATGTGGCCGGCCTAAAAAAACAAACAAACAATCAATTTTGTGTTTTAGAAACTGCCATGTGTGCTGCCATACAGCTACTAAATTGTTATTTTTACCGGGAATTTACTGCGAATTGTTGGTTGCTCGGGGCGCAGTTCGTGACCTAACAGTGACCGTTGCTGGAGTTGTTGCTCGGCTGTGTCTAGGCGTCAATTTCCAAAACCAAAATAATTATCTAGATTTGATTCTACATATCTAACTTCGGGACTTATGTACTTGTTAAGCATCTGTTGCCACATAGAGGGGATTACTGAGTCAATTTAACAGAACCTGTTACTGCATAAGTCTATGGTGTCAGAGTTTTGGTGTCCTTGCCAAAATTAATTTAGCATGTTTGCACTTAAATATCTCAAAAGTTAGCCATTTAAAGTAAACGTTACTTCAAACTAAAGTAAGGTAGATTAGACCAATCAGTTTAGCATATTTATTTCAGAAAAGTGACAGAAACTCAAACCCATCAGACGATGTAACTTTAAGTGTTCGAAAACCTGGCCGAGTCATGTCAAGGACGTAGGAAATTTATGTGTGGCATTACCTAGCCTAGCGCTTGGCATTAGTAGGATAAGGCAAGAACTGGTTATCTCCGTATCTGGATAATATAGGATGCTGCCGATGGTATGGTCATCCACTGCAGCAGCACTATAAAGGCCCCATGAGTGTGCATTGTCACACATCGGTATCCGTCCTGGTATGACCTTTGATGTTGCCAGAACATAAACCCCAAACAAACAAATCACACCCAGACACACACCTCCTCACCACATCTCTAAACAAACCACAAGATACAAACACTAAATCCAGTTGTCTTGCTCGAAGCATAGTCCAGTCAATCTGGTGTAACGTACACGGCCCCAGCTGCTCCAGTCAATACTTACCTAACCTTCTATACCTAGTGATCTATATCATTACAACTGGGTAAAATACCAACCAGGCTGACAATTCCCTGTCATGTAAGGTCACATCTACATTGGCATTAATTTGTTTGACATATCATGGGATGCCAATAACCTACCCCCCTAGCCCCCCCCCCCCTCTCCACCCCCCTTGAAACCCAGTCGGGACATGGAGCATGCGCATTGGGTTAAGCCCACCCCCTCCCTGTACATGTTAGTATCGACTGACTTCCAATCTG
This sequence comes from Branchipolynoe longqiensis, assembly GCA_030323885.1. Taxonomy (NCBI): domain Eukaryota; kingdom Metazoa; phylum Annelida; class Polychaeta; order Phyllodocida; family Polynoidae; genus Branchipolynoe; species Branchipolynoe longqiensis. The sequence continues at coordinate 51,829,102 of CM059187.1, forward strand.
ATGTTGCTTCCAATCCACTTGGTCATCCCCACCTTTCTCACGCCACCCACTCACCGAATGTGGTGGCCGAATCGCCAGAGCGCATGCCTCCCGTGTGGGAGATCACGAGTTCGATTCCCGGTCGAGTCAAACCAATGACTTACTAAATTGATAATTGTCGCTTCCTAGCTTGGCACTCAGCATTAATAGGGCTGGTTAGCTTAGCGTCAGGATAACGTGACTGAGTGGGATATCAGGTCATGGTGTTGGTGGCCTGATTTCCCACTATAAAGTCTCCATGAGTGTGTTCTGTCACAAGTCGGTACCCGTCCTGATATGACCTTAGATATTGCCAGGATGTAAAACTCCCAACAACCAACTCCTGGCGCCGCCCACTTGCCATCAAGCTCGACCATCACAGGCCGGCAATAAAGCAGACCCACTCTCCTTTGTCATACGGTCCAATATAACCCCCAGGCTCCCAAAACACGCACATTAAATCATAAGCCATTGCCATCACAACCGTTCCTCGTAGGCGAGGGGGTGGGGGTGGGGGTGGGGGGGAGGCCTCGAGCCGGGTGCGCCTGTCCATTTCTGATCCCTGCCCGTCCGAGAAGGTAGAGCGGTTGGGCTAGGTTGCCGCTGGCTCATTGAGGCAGTGTAACCCCCCCCCCCCCCCCCCCCACCCCCCACCTCAGGTGGTCCTGGGGCAGGCCGGGCCACAGCGCTCCAGTGTCTCTTCTGGCGCGCCTATGGTGGACTGGACTACTAGTAGTACTACTGTCGGCATACGGACCAGTATGTAGGTTCTAGTTCTGGTGCCGCTAAAGTCACACTGGACGTGTGTGTCTATCTGGTACCACTGGGAAAGGCTGAACTGCTGGTGACCCATTTAGCCACTGAGCCTCTTCTACTGCCCCAGTTCTGTTGTTATGTGCCTCTTCTACTACTGCTGTTCTGTTCTCATGTGCCTATTCAACTACCGCTGTTCTGTGAGACTGTTCTACTACCCTTGTTCCGTCCTTCTGAACCTCTTCTACTGCCCTTCTAAACCTCTTCTACTGTCCTGTTCTGAGCCTATTCTGCTACCTTGTTCTGTTCTTCTGACTCTTCTAGTGCCCTTATTCTGTTCTCATGTCCCTCTTCTGCTACCTTTGTTCTGTTCTTCTAAACGTCTTCTACTGACCTTCTGTTCTGAGCTTTTTCTGCTACCGCGGTTCCTTTCTTCTGAGCCTCTTCTAGTGCCCTTGTTCTGTTCTGATGTCTCTTCTGTTAACCCTGTTCTGTTCTGTTCTGGTGAGCATTTTCTACTATATCCTCTGTGGCGGAGTAGTTAAAGTGTCTGACTTTTTTCTTGGTCGGACTCCTAATCTGAAGGTCAGTGGTTTGATTCTCTGTGCCCCACCTCTGCCAATTTGGATTTCCACCACTGTGTATAATTTACAGCGTCATCAAAGGCCAGGTCCTCTCATACCCTTGGGTCGGTAAAAGTGTAAGCTCCGGCTTTCTATCGACAAACTGTCTAACTTATCCATGACAAGCAGTATAAATCTTAAAGAACTATTCTTCTGTTAAGAGCCTTTTGCTCTACCTCTGTGCTGGTCTTCAGAGCCTCTTCTAGAGCTCTTTGTTTCTGGTCTCATATAGCTCCTCTGTTAACCCTGTCCTGTTCTTCTGATCCTCTTCTACTGCCCTTCTGTTCTGAGCCTTTTCTACTACCCCTGTTCTGTTCTTCTGAGCCTCTTCCACTGGGCCACGCAAGGTAGCGACAAGTACCCATTTTGTAAGTCTTTGGTTTTTCTCAACCAGCCGAGGACTGATCCCACGGCTACCGCCACCCCCCACACAGGAAGCAAGCAGTCTACACACTGGAAATCCCGTCTGGTACCCTGACACAATGGAGAGGTAACATTTCCCTGGATGCATTGCACCAGGCAAGCCAACATATCGAATTGGGAAGCACCGCAGTATCTATTTAGCCCACTTCCACTTAGCCGGGGGGCGTGCATTGTAAGAGGTGCAGCCAAACAAATCGCTGCCATTTTGCGCAGGTGCCTTGCCCACATGCCATCTACTAGTGGGCGATGCATGCGCATCCTTTTGGGGTGGAACTGGGATGTAAGGCTCGATCGATGGGCAGGCTTATCCGCCGGGATTCTGAACGATATTAGACAAGGTGGTCCGCCTCCGCCACCCCCCCCCCCCCAGCTGTGTATGCGATTGGGTAATCATGTTGGGTAGATCTTTTTATTACAGGCTGTGTGATAAAGAGCCACAATCCAATAACATAGGGGTGGGATGTATTTGGTTTTAGTCACTCCCTCGGGTTCCAGTGTTAGCCTTTGCTGCCAGCAGTTTTGAGCTCTGGCATGTATGATAACATCCCCTAAAAGGGAGCCTATACGTATATATATATGTATGGGCTCCCTTTTAGGGGATGTTATTCTACATAGATTGAGGATACATTTTGTGGGATAGATTAAATACATAATTAAAACACATAATTAAAACAACATAATTAAAACACATAGTGAACAATAATCAATTGACTTACTATCCCCCAAAAAGAAGGCAAAATCATGAACAATGTAATGTGGAAACCAAAAATGTGGTACACAGCTTCTGAGAATGTATGTATGTATGTATGTATGTATGTATGTATGTATGTATGTATGTATGTATGTATGTATGTATGTATGTATGTATGTATGTATGTATGTATGTATGTATGTATGTATGTACGTACGTACGTACATATGTAAGTATGTATGTATGTATGTATGTATGTATGTATGTATGTATGTATGTATGTATGTATGTATGCATGCATACATGCATGTGTGAATGAATGTATGTGGGTATGTATGTATGTATGTATGTATGTATGTATGTATGTATGTATGTGTATATGTATGTATATAAAGGATGAAAGTGGTCTCCGGGAAAAAAAGCGGAAATGCTGATATTTTTCCATATGTTTAGCATTGTCAGGGAATCGAGGAAAATTTCCGGAAGTCAGGTTTCGTATATATTGATATACGCTGATAGTCCTGCACCCTTTGAAGCATGTATTAGTAGTATACGTTGATAGTGCTGCGCCGTTTGGAGCAATTATTAGTAGTATATGCTGATAGTGCTGCGGCAACTGCACTACATAGTAGTAGTAGTATACGCTGATGGTGCTGCAGGATTGACAAATCCCGGAAATCCGCGGAATCGCGGAGATCTTTCGTCCCTATTATATATACATGTACATATGCACACTTGTAGATAAGTCTCAAGTAGTTGTAGTTTGTGTGTGCATCTGTATTTGTGCGGGAGCGTGTGCGCTTTGGATATAGTGAACTGTATAAACTCATATTAACAACTCCCAACTCGGGGTGCACACCCAAATTTAGTTTACATTTTTTCACATTAAATACTCCCAAACTTGAGCCATTAAAGTAAGTATTGTGGCACTTGTTTTATCGATATTCTGGTATTGGATAAATTCTAAAATTATTTAATATCAGCGACCAAATCTAGATTCACACAGCCACATAGGCCAGCAATCCCACGGTGTCAGTCAGACAACGGGGCAATGGTGGCCCCTGGGAGGTCAGGGAAGAGGTGGTGTGTGGGTAACCTGCAGAGAGGTAATCTGCTGTCAGAATAGGGCATCTTAAAGTTGCATAGTTTCTGTTCTATAGGTTCTGTCACTTTTAAGCTGAATATATTACTAGGTACCGGCAGTGGCATGAAAAGTCCAGGAATGGTGCTTTTTTCATCAATATTCACATGCTTATAACTATTTCTGTATGTATTTAATTTTGATGAAATTGCATAAATCAACATTTTTGGCTTCAGACACTTTTAATTCGTATTTGCAATCAAAATGCAGCTTTTGATATTTTTAGCAAAGTTATTGCAATGTGTGCAACATTTGAAGAAGATCCACCTAGTGGATGAGCCACATTGAGTGTTCAAAGGTTGACAAACAAACTTTTATTTTTTATTTTGTACACATTTCTTTTGTATGTGCAATCAAAATGCACCTTTTGTATTTCTAGACAGAATATTAATACGATAATGTGTATTAATTACCTCCAGATGATGTTCACTGTCAATCTATAGAAAACCTAACCAATTGGTTAAGCTACAATAAGCATTTAAAGATTCATCAAATTGATATATTTGCTTTTCTGACAATTTGTCTTTATATGTTCAATCAAAATTCAATATTTTCCATATTTCTGAATATAATATTGATATAAATAATATCTATTAGTCTATAGTAGAGAATGGTTATTGTAATACTGTGCCAAATATGAAGCAGATTCAAAAGATTGTTTTCCTGCAATGAGCTTTCAAACTTTGAAATGTTGAAAGTAATTTACGTACCTGTTTACATGCAAACAATTACACTTTTTTATATTTTTAATTCAAAATTAATACATTTTGTACATTTAATCTTGAAAAATTATTATCTCAAGAACAATAATATGTATAGCCTAACTGTTTTTGGATGTGGCTAGTAATTTCAACGTCTACAGGAAGGAATAAAAATATTGAACACTATGCATATTTTTTAATTTCACTGCCGGTACCTAATATTAGGTTAATCATTATAATATACTGATTATTCATTTTAATGGCCCACTTTGGATTATATTTTAAATGATTTACCTCACAACATCGTTTGTTTGTTTATTTGTTTGTTGTTGTGTTACGTCCTAGCAACATCTCAGGTCATATGATGACGGGCCTCACAACATCGTTCAAGGTTACATGTATTCACTTGTAAGAAAAGTATGCACATTACGCAGCTTCAATGCAGCCGGCCCCATAACACGATATCACACCCACTCACATTATCCTGACACCAAACCAACCAATCCTTGCCCTATCCTAATAATGCGAAGCACCAGGTAAGGTGCTAGGTAGGTGACAATCTGCATCAAGGTCATTAAAATTCGCTTTGCCTCGGCCTAAGGATTGAACCCCGCGATCTACCGCATGGAAAGCGGGTGCTTTACACGCTCGGTCACTCTGTCGGGCCTTTGGGTGTGACAGAAAGAGGGAATTATCATGGTCACGTCCCCCAAAGTCAATCAAAGGTTGGTTGTTGTAGTTATCCGTCCTGGCAACATCAAAGGTCATATCAGGATGGACACCGACTTGGACAGTGCTCGCGCATGGCAGCTTTATAGTGCAGCCCATCTGTGAGACCAACCTGCTAGCACCATGACATGATATCCCACTCAGTCACATTATCCTGACACTGAGCCAACCAAAACGGAAGACGGACACTCAACTCATTGGGCTACCCCGTCAGATGAAACCAAAACAGACCACAACAGACAACGACAGACTACGACAGTCGGGAATGCCGCCAACTGCCGACACCGAAGACGCTGTCACCATGTGTGAACGGGACGCCGACACAACTGCTGAGAAGTTAAACTCAACCCAAGATGGCGACTGGCACCTCGGCCGTCACCGGCTATCATCTGTCAGCGGGGCGCCGCGGGATGCAGCGCCATCTATCATCCGAGCGGGTAAACAAAAGCGGGGCCCGAGCAGTAGGAGATGCGCGCGCACTGTTTTCAGATCATGCGCAGCGGTGACTGCCTCGATTGCACGAGACGTAGGGCTAATTGGCGTTTCTGTGGCTGACTTGCCCAGTCGAGTGAACTCAATCAATCAATCAATAGTTCCATCCTCTAGTCGAGGGTTGGATGCAATGGTTCTCCACTTGTCCCGATGTTGTGCTGTTCTGATAGACTGTGAATAATTCAAGCCTGTCCACTGTGAAATATTTGTAAACCATGATGTTCTTGGTCTCCCTCTCCCTCTGCTGCCATTCACCTTCCCTTCCAACAATGTACGGTATATTGAACTCTGACGAATGATGTGGCCAAAATAAATAAGTTTCTTTGTCTGTATAGTGGCAAACAAGCTTTTCTTATTTTTAATTTTTCTGAGAACTTCTTTGTTGGTGATCTTCTTTGTCCACATCTCAAATGCTGCTAAACGTTTGTACATTTTCTTAGAGATTGTCCATGTCTCTGCCCCATACATTAGAGTAGACCACACATAACACTGAAGAATACGCTTCCTTGTTTGTATTAATATCTTACTTGATGTTAACACTCTATTCATTTTGGAGAATGTTGCTCGGGCTATTGTTATCCTTCTTTTAATTTCTTCCTCACATCTCCCATCATTTGTAATCTTTTGTCCGAGATATATGAATTCGGATACTTGTTCTATGTTTGTGCCATCTATGGTTATATTGACATTTGGTTTATCTGTCTATCGAGTGAACTAGTATATTATTTAAAGTTAGATCTGGGTGGAGTTGATTAAAGTTGCATAGTCCGATGGATTTGAGTTGAGTTTCTTATTATTTTCTGAGATTAATATAACTTAAAGTTGATCTTAATTAACCAAGTAGGTTATTTATAGTTAGCTCTGACGGAGTAGATTGTTGCATAACTCAATGGTTTTGAGTTGGGTTCCTGTCATTTTCTGGGATGAATATAGCAAGTTGATTTTTTTTTTAACTGGGTGTAACAAAGTTGTATGACGATGAGCAGGGATCATACTATTGGTTTCAGGCAAAAAAAAACACGGAAATCAAGCTGAGATTATTATCCAGACAGTAAATTTACATTTACACATATATAACATAAAAATATGCCCCCAAGCTGTGAAAAAACCCGCGGAAATCCGCTTAAAAACGGAAAAATATCATAGCTGATGAGACGAAGCAATATGGGTTTTCTGAGTTTGTGTCTGCTGATCTTTGAAAAGACTATGCCGGATCACAGCCCTCTGTCACCGGGTCGCAGCTTCAGCTTATATGCCCTATAAGGTCGCGGGGGGAGAGGAGTGATAGGGAGGGGAGCTGATGAACACACATGTATGACCTGGTATTCTCCGTAAAATTATTTGCTAGGACAATATCACTGAAATGTACATGAGAAACAAATGCATGGAAAGAATGTAACCAAGTTTGCAAAGTGAGTTCAAAGTATATGGTCTCAGGGACGAAAGTAGTCTCCGGGAAAAAAAGCGGAAATGCCGATATTCTCCCATAGGTTTAGCATTGTCAGGGAATCGCGGAAAATACCGGAAGTCAGGTTTCAACTAACCTTGTTGTCATTACATTATCGCCCATACCAAACACTTTCTTGTTTAGATTCGATGTTCTAGCAACATCTAAGGTCATATAAGAAAGGGATTCGAACCACCCAACTGGTGTCATATACATACAATTCTTTTGAATTTTGTTTAACATTAATCGGTGAATATAAACAATCCCGGAAATCCGCGAAACCGCGGAGATCTTTCATCCCTGTGGTCTAAAATCAAGCATATGGTTGGGATGGGTACTAACTGCTACTTCCATCATGTAAGCTGACGCTGCGACTCGGTGTGTTGGGTGACAGCTTCGGTTCTTCCTGAGGGATCAGCGGAACTTGGAATACCTGTATTAAGCCCCCGTTTTTCACTGGCCCGACTTGCTCATCAGATAGTTGGATGGTTGGTTGTTGGAGTTCCAGCAACATTTAAGGTCATATCAGGATGGGTACCAACTTTGTGCAATCATGGCAACTTTATAGTGCTCCCCCACTGGGATATAAGGTCATGGCACATGGTGTCAGTGGCCTGACTGGCAGATCAGGCCAGCAACACCATGACCTGATATCCCACTCAGTCATATTATCCTGACACTGAGATAACCAGGCCATGTTTTATCCTAATAATGCTGAGCGCCTGGCTAGGAATCGACCAGCATCAATTTTAAAGTCATTGGTTTGACTCGACCAGGGTTCACACTCATGGGTTCGAATCCCACGATCTACCAAAACGGGCGACGGACGCAACTCATTCGGCCATTCCGTCTGGTTTGAATAGTTGAAAGCTGATGGTTGTGTCGGGCTAGTTAAAGCTAAGCATTGTCTATACAGCAGCTTTGTCCGTATGTGCGACGCTCCCAGCACCACTGACTGTACGCCTGTACCTCTGGGACTGCCTCCGGTTGGATCCTGACAAGGAATCTCCCCATGGATTCAACTTGTGCAACAGCTGATGGCAGTAATACATCAAGTTAGAATATGCTAACTTCAACTTCTGTAACAATAAAACAAAAAATACACACCTACAACAACACACACCTAGTACTTGTGGGGGAGGTACTTGTAACCCAGCATGAACTTGAAGAAATCCGTGGGTAAATAGACATGAATAGACATGAATAGATTGATTGATTCATTGATTGGTGGTTGCTTTACGCCGTGTCGGCAGCATAGGCCATATTCACGGCGAGGACATGAATAGATAAATAGACGCAAAGACTCGCACTTAGTGTATTCGATTTTGTTGTTGTTTGTTTGTTGTTTGACGTACTAGCAACATCGAAGGTCATATCAGGACGGGTACTGACTTGTGACAGTGCACACTCATGGTGACTTTATAGTGCTGCCCTACTGGGAAATCAGGCCGACACCAGTACCCGATATCACACTCAGTCACATTATCCGGACACTGAGCTAACCAGTCCTTGCCCGATCCTAGTAATGCCAAGCACCAGGCTAGGAAGCGAAAAGTATCAATTTTAAAGACCTGATATCCTACTTGGTCACATTATCCTGAAAGTGAGCTAACCAGTGCCCTATCCTAATAATGCCAGGCACAATATTACAGAGCAACAAGTATCAATTTAGCAAGTCACTGTTTTGACTCCGTCGGGATTTGAACAGCAACCTTCTAGATGGGAAGGCAGCCAGCGCTCTCACCGATTCAGCCACCACGTCTGTCTTCTGGGGCCGTATGCACCAAGTTGTGCTAGACTTAACCGGAGCTAGGCGCTAGCTCCGGTCAGCTAGCACCAGGTAGTGGGGGGTCCGCGAAAAAGGTAAAGTGTGTTAGCCGCCATGGATAGCTAACTGTGAGTTTATTTATAGATTTGGGAATTCCCTCCAGTCGACGATATGAATAACGCCGCCAATGCTGCGGGAGCGTTAATAACGGTTCGAATTTAGGGTTAATTTGATAAAATTTCACTTATTGCGTATGTAATTCTGTTAAATATGATCGCATTCAATAGATTTGGGCGTAAAACATTGCCGCTGGCGTTATGCCAGTATGGATATCGACGTCGCGGCGGCGGCGATTTGTTTACTTTACAGTCGTCGATTCGACACTATTAATATCGCCGCCAATGTGGTGGTAGCCTTAATAACGTTTCGAATTTAGGGTTAAATTGATAAAATTTCACTTATTGCGTATGTAATTCTGTTAAATATGATCACATTGAATAGATTGACATGACTGACACACACTAACCGGTCCGGGTAGCCCGTTACCCCAAATCTGAAAGTGGTTTAGCTTAGCCTAGGCTACGGTCCGCGGTTAGCGCTGGCACCGATTGATGCATACAGATTTTCCACCGTTGGCCGTGTGGAGCTATCCTAGCCACGGTTAAGGCCCTAACTCCGATTGGTGCATATGGCCCCTGGATGACATCATGAATAACATTTCTCTGGCAACATATCCATGCATTGTATACGTTTCGCAGCCCGTATACCCCTGCCATTCACCTTAATAGGCTTTGTAAACAGACTTCAAAATCCAATAATCCAATAACCATTAGGGCAGCATTGTCTCCGCTTCACCCAACAACAAAATGTGGACAAGTTTAAGATGTACAAATTATAATCTTGTTTACCAAACGACTTAATTTTGACTAGAAAAAAACACGCACACATACACAAACTCAACCAATAATAACATATGCACATGTATTATATGATCTTCTTTTTGAAGAAAATACTAGGAGTACAAAATGTTTAAATAGTTTCCGATGAATTAAATCTAAGTCGACCTTTGACCCACACACTCAATGGACTATCTCTGACGTGACCCCGACCGAATGTAAATAGACAATGACTTAATTAATCAAGCAGGCCAATCTTGTGGGGGCCATAACGACCCTAAACGTAACATATAATGGAACACAAACAGGAAAGCTCCCCCATCAACTCCAACCCACCCCACTCCACCCCCTTCGCTGTGAGGATCGTGACCTGAGGAGCGGGATGTGGGTCAGGGTAGCAGGGGTCACGGACAAGGTCACGGCACTGGTCAGCGTCTCCAGGAGGTCACCTCATCGGTCATTGTGGCGACATGCGCACACCTCCCAGATTACCCGCATTACCAGGCGGGCCGTGAGAGCTGAGGTTTAATCCCGGGGTGGTTGGTGCAGTGCCGTCTGTTACAATGCGCAACTAGGGTACTTAGGGTGTATGGCTGTCGAATCCAGACGTGTGGGTAGTGTGGTCATGATTGGTTGGTTTTACGTCCTGGCAACATCTAAGGTCATAGCAGAACGGGTACCGAGTTGTGTCAGTGTGCACTCATGGTGACTTTATAGTCCTGTCCCACTGGGAGACCAGGCCACCAGCACCATGACCTGATATCCCACTCAGTCACATTATCCTGACACTCAGCGAACCAGTCCATGCCATATCCTAATAATGCCAAGCACCTTGCTAGGAAGCGACAAGTATTAATTTTTACGTTATTGGTTTGACTCGACCAGGGTCCGAACCCGTGCGTTAAAATCCCCTATTCTATCAAAACGGGAGACGGGCGCTAAACTCATTGGGCCATCCTGTCTGGTCAGTGTGATCATGGAGGAGATGGGTGTGAGTGCTAGCATTTTAATGTTGCATAATCCGTTTTTTGGGGGGTTTTTTCGGCCATATTTTCTAGATAAATATGCTAGATTGATAAATACATTAAGTTGGTCCTTCTAACCTACTTTAGTTTGATTAACTATTATCTTAGAGGTATCTTTTTTAAAGTGAAAACATGCACAAATAATTTCGGTGTAAACACAGAAACACTAGCCACGGTCTTTGTTTACCCATTTATTGTAGCAATGTGGCACAGGAGCACCAATTTGCGATGAATATTGAATGAGTGCGCCATTATATATAACAACGCTGGATATGTATGATCTAGGTAGATATCTTCGCTTAGAAAATATGTTTTCATCGGATTATGCAGCTTTAATTAGTGGTGACTTAAAGTTGCATAGTCCAATGGTTTTGAGTTTCTGTCATTTTTCTGAGATAAATACGTTAAATTGATTGTTACAATCTACCTTTCTTTAGTCTGATGTAGCTTATATTTTAGATGGTAAACTTTAGAGATATGTGAAGCACAGGCATGTACAATTAGTTTTAGCAAGCATGCCAAAACTATGACACAATAGGCTTCAGCAGTAACAGGTTCTATTAAATTGACGTGGTATTTCCTTCCAAATGGCAACAAATGTTTAATAAGTGAGTGAGTATCTAAGTTAGATATGTAAAATAAATTCTGGATAATTGTTTTGGTCTTGAAAATTTGATATTTTGTCGGACTATGCAGCTTTAAGAGCAGGGCCCGGGGAGGGGGCTTAGTGATTAAATGATGAGACCACTATTTCAGGTACTGCTCACACTGGATGCAGTTTGCATGAGTATGGGCGTGTTCCAAGATGTTAGTTACAAGTGGAGAAATTATAATTTGTTTTAAAATCCCCCCCTTTTTGCTGAGGCAGTTTCGATCTCGCAGGCTTAACCACTGCTAAGTTGGGTCTTACCAAATGCTAGATGCTTCACCTATTTAGAAAACCAAGTTAAGCGTAAATATCGAATTGGATTTGCCGCCCTGCTTTTCATTAGTTGTCAGAAATTTAAATCCATTATGGCATTAACCAGGTTTGTGAAGGTTTTATTTACTTGGAAAGATTAGCATTTAAGGTTTCCCTTAATATGCCTACTTGTCCAGCGGTGTAAAGTTATAACGATATTAATTTGCTTCTACATTTCTTGATTAATCCAGGGAAATTTCAATCATGATAATTGGTCTTCCTCATTCCATTACCCATTCCAGTATCCTAGTACTGCCGAACACCAGGATAGGTAGCGACAAGAATAAATGACTATTTTATTGATTTGAATCAGCCAAGGTTCAAACCCAGGGAGAGTTTGAATTTTATGATCTGCCAAAACGGGAAGCGGTTGCTCAACTCATTCATGCCATCATGTCTGATAATTCTGCAGTGCAAAGTCTCATTTCCTTAAACTGCATAGTCCGATGAAATTATCAAATTTTCAAAACCAAAACACTCGCCTAGATTTGATTCGATGTATCGAATGTGGATACTTGTGCACTTATTGCTGCGTAGAACTTAGAAGGGAATACTAAGTCACTTCAATCGAACCTATTATCGCTCAAACCTATGATGTGCCACACCAAAATCAAAATCAGCATATTTTAATTCAATTTAAATTAGCCATTTATAATAAAAGCTACTTCAAAATAAAGCAAGGTAGATTATAATGATCAACCTAATATATTTATCTAAAAAGAAACGACAGAAACTCAAAGCCATCGGACTATCCAACTCTAACTCAACAGTGTCTTAAAGGAGGAGAAATCAAACTACAGGAGAGCAAATAAAATACTCCCGCTGTTTTTCCCGAAGTTGGCTGTTTGTGCGATTCATGATCAGTAATAATAACCCACGGAGCAGTCTATAATTAGGACACAGTATGCGAGAACGGGCTGCGGGACTAGAAATACTACGACTGCTGAGTGTGAAAAATGCAGTGGATCAAGGTTGAAATGAGGGCTGCAGAAGCCTATGGTGTCAGGGTATTTTGGCGCGCTTGCCAAAACTAATTTCACATGCTTGCACTTCCAAATAGCTTAAAGGTTAGCCATTTAAAATAAAATTTACTTCAAGGTAGATTATAACAATCAACCTAATCAATTTTTCTCAGAATAAAATACAGAAACTCAAAACCATCGGACTATGCAACTTCAAATAAAACTGAACTCAACATACACACAACTGTGTTCTGAAACTTGAAAGACGTCGGCAGGCCTGTGAGCACGGGCCTGTGCGCATGCTCGCCACTTGAGGGGTGTCCTCACGCCGCGTGTGTGGCTCCATGTTTGCCCGGCACTAATCCCAACTAATTACATTTAAACCGGGCGTCCGCCAACTCTCAGCCTCCAGCGAGCTGCTCACGGCGCCGAAAATAAACCAATCGGGACAGCAGGCGAGCCACTCATTACACAGCCACTCGCAGGTCTGCGGCTCGGTGCCGCGCGCCACTGTGCTTCGGGAACCACACTGGCCGTGGTGCTGCCAGTATTGGCGCGCGGGACCAGTGTGTGGGACCAGTGTGTGTCTCATTACGACTCCAGTGCTGGAATGCCAGGTGGGCGGTCCCCATCCCATGGTTTACAAACAATCCCCGAGCACAGTTTTCTTTGCTTACTTGTTTGTTTATATTTAGATGAATCCAAGTAATGATGAGCATATCCTACACGGTCGCACCATCCCATTATGAGTCGCACCCTCGCGCACACTCACACACTCACACTGGACAATTGTCTGCGCATAAGATAACTAGATTTCTACGAAAATGATCGATGAACTGTCGGTGGAAATATCTTCTCACCTCAGTTCCGCATTAATCAGGGAATTCGCATTAATTAGCCGCCAGATGGAGCCACTAGGCCTTTGGAGACGGAGACGTGTGTGTGTGTAGGGGGGGGGGGGGGCTAGACTAGCAAAGACCCTATAATACTAAGACGGCTCACTCCCTATCTCTCCCATGGTAATGTAAATTTCACAGTGCCACCTTGTGGTGGGTTTGATCAGCCCAGCTGCTGGTTGGTGTTTCACATGTAAACACATACAATCATATTATATATGAGATAGGTAAGTATGAATACACATCAATATGAAATTGCTATGAACAAATATCCATCATCATCAGCATCATCATCAGCATCGCCATTATCACACATCTTTCACATTCATATATAAATTTATATATATAATATAGCACCTGTTTAACCAAGAGAACAGCCAGCGCACCAAGTGGTGGGTTTGATCATTTTGATTACACAGTACAGGCTGAGTGAGCCGTCTTAGTATTATAGGGTCTTTGACTGTACCATTCCCATGGTGTGCCTTGATGGAGCGCTGCCAGGCAGTGGACAGGTAGGTGTACAGGAGTAGCCCTTTACAATACCAGCTTCTCAGGTGTGTGTGTGTGTGTGTGTGTGTGTGTGTGTGTGTGTGTGTGTGTGTGTGTGTGTGTGTGTGTGTGTGTGTGTGTGTGTGGATAGGTGTGTGTGTGTGGATGTGTGTGCGGACGTGCGCCTTTGGATTACTATTTGTGCAGGACAAGACAGAACTATTTGACACTGAATATTAATAAAGCTGCATAGCATCATATTTCTAAAGCAAAACAGTCATCTATATTTGAACCTAAATACTCATCATAGATACAGGTGCACTTATTAAGTATTACTATTAGTGGCTATATAGAAGGGGAAACTAAGTTGATTTAATAGAACCTGTTACTGATGGAAGTCTATAGGGTCAGAGTTTTGTTGACAAGCATGCCCAAATTAATTTAGCATGTTTACACTCCAAATATCCCCCAAGCAGGCGAATTTAAATCAAAGTTAGTTCAGTAAGGTAGATCATAATGATTATTTTAATCCATATAAAAGAAATTTATGTCGTGCTCGAGCTGGACATGTCAGATTGTGGTACAGTCAAACTTCTCTAACCGACCACCTGCACAGATCGATGGAACATTTAAAGTCAGTCTCATGGTCGGTCGATATATAGAGGTTTTACTGTATTTGATGCAATGGCGTCTGGTTTGTGGTGCGCGGTGTGTGTCCAGGCCCATCATCCATCATCCATCACGCATTGGTTGACAACCTGTCACGCTCTCTCCTCTCGTTGGACAGGGGATAATGTCCCCGGATTCACCTGTGGGACCACCTCGCTCACCCTTACTGCAACTCACAATACCAACAAACTCCCCTCCCTGACTATAACCTCTCTATCACCTCTATTGTCACTAACTACATCCACACACTCTCCTCCCCGCGATCATAACCTCTCTATCACCTCTATTGTCACTAACTACATCCACACACTCTCCTCCCCCCGATCATAACCTCTCTATCACCTCTATTGTCACTAACTACATCCACACACTCTCCTCCCCGCGATCATAACCTCTCTATCACCTCTATTGTCACTAACTACATCCACACACTCTCCTCTCCACGATCATAACCTCTCTATCACCTCTATTGTCACTAACTACATCCACACACTCTCCTCCCCGCGATCATAACCTCTCTATCACCTCTATTGTCACTAACTACATCCACACACTCTCCTCCCCACGATCATAACCTCTCTATCACCTCTATTGCCACTCACTACATCCACACACTCTCCTCCCCCCGATCATAACCTCTCTATCACCTCTATTGTCACTCACTACATCCTCACACTCTCCTCCCCACGATCATAACCTCTCTATCACCTCTATTGTCACTAACTACATCCACACACTCTCCTCCCCACGATCATAACCTCTCTATCACCTCTATTGTCACTAACTACATCCACACACTCTCCTCCCCCTGATCATAACCTCTCTATCACCTCTATTGCCACTCACTACATCCACACACTCTCCTCCCCGCGATCATAACCTCTCTATCACCTCTATTGTCACTAACTACATCCACACACTCTCCTCCCCACGATCATAACCTCTCTATCACCTCTATTGTCACTAACTACATCCACACACTCTCCTCCCCGCGATCATAACCTCTCTATCACCTCTATTGTCACTTACTTCATCCACACACTCTCCTCCCCACGATCATAAC
Organism: Branchipolynoe longqiensis; assembly: GCA_030323885.1. NCBI lineage: Eukaryota > Metazoa > Annelida > Polychaeta > Phyllodocida > Polynoidae > Branchipolynoe > Branchipolynoe longqiensis. Next base: position 51,844,849 of record CM059187.1, read on the forward strand.
CTCTCTATCACCTCAATTGTCACTAACTACATCCTCACACTCTCCTCCCCCCGATCATAACCTCTCTATCACCTCTATTGTCACTTACTACATCCACACACTCTCCTCCCCGCGATCATAACCTCTCTATCACCTCTATTGTCACTAACTACATCCACACACTCTCCTCCCCCCGATCATAACCTCTCTATCACCTCTATTGTCACTTACTTCATCCACACACTCTCCTCCCCACGATCATAACCTCTCTATCACCTCTATTGTCACTAACTACATCCACACACTCTCCTCCCCCCGATCATAACCTCTCTATCACCTCTATTGTCACTTACTTCATCCACACACTCTCCTCCCCACGATCACAACCTCTCTATCACCTCTATTGTCACTAACTACATCCACACACTCTCCTCCCCGCGATCATAACCTCTCTATCACCTCTATTGTCACTAACTACATCCACACACTCTCCTCCCCCCGATCATAACCTCTCTATCACCTCTATTGTCACTAACTACATCCACATGTCTCCCCGACCATAACCTCTCTATCACCTCTAGTGTTAATCAATACATCCACCCGCCCCACCCCCCCGCCCCCTGACTATAACCTCTCTACCACCTCTACTGTCACACACTAACTACACTCACCCGCCCCCTCCCCCCTGACTATAACCTCTCTATACCCTCTATTGTCACTCACATCCACACGCCCCCCCCCCCTCCCCCTCACTATGACTTCTCTACCAACTCTACTGTCACACACTACACCCACCTGCCCCCTCCCACTGACTATAACCTCTCTATCCCCTCTATTATCACTCACATCCACACACGCCCCCCTCTCCTTCTCTACCACCTCTACTGTCACACACTACACTCACCCGCCCCCCCCCCTGACTATAACCTCTCTATCCCCTCTATTGTCACTGACAAAGTCACATCGACACGTTCCCCCGCCCCCCTGACTATACCTCTCTACCACCTCTACTGTCACACACTACACCCACTCGCCCCCTACCCCCTGACTATAACCTCTCTATCCCCTCTATTATCACTCACATCCACACACGCCCCCCTCCCCTTCTCTACCACCTCTACTGTCACACACTACACCCACCTGCCCCCTCCCACTGACTATAACCTCTCTATCCCCTCTATTAGCACTCACATCCACACACGCCCCCCTCCCCTTCTCTACCACCTCTACTGTCACACACTACACCCACTCGCCCCCTCCCCCTGACTATAACCTCTCTATCCCCTCTATTATCACTCACATCCACACACGCCCCCCTCCCCTTCTCTACCACCTCTACTGTCACACACTACACCCACTCGCCCCCTACCCCCTGACTATAACCTCTCTATCCCCTCTATTATCACTCACATCCACACACGCCCCCCTCCCCTTCTCTACCACCTCTACTGTCACACACTACACCCACCTGCTCCCTCCCCCTGACTATAACCTCTCTATCCCCTCTATTGTCACTCACATCCACACGCCCCCCCCCCCTCACTATGACTTCTCTACCAACTCTACTGTCACACACTACACCCACCTGCCCCCTCCCACTGACTATAACCGCTCTATCCCCTCTATTAGCACTCACATCCACACACGCCCCCCTCTCCTTCTCTACCACCTCTACTGTCACACACTACACTCACCCACCCCCTCCCCCTGAGTCACATCCACACGTTCCCCCGCCCCCCTGACTATAACCTCTCTACCACCTCTACTGTCACACACTACACCCACTCGCCCCCTACCCCCTGACTATAACCTCTCTATCCCCTCTATTGTCACTCACATCCACATACACTCTGCTAACCCACACCTCCACCATCAGCCCTCTCCCCCCCCCCCCCCACCCCCACTACCCCTCTCAATCACCTTCATTTCCACTCACCACTTCCACACGCCCCCCAACCCCACCTCCCACCACGGCTCATCTGGGATCATCCCGGTGTGGCGTTTTCAGCCGTGTACCGTGCTCAGCCGTGTGCATAGACTCAAACCCAAGGCATTATCAATGGTCGTGAGTCACTAACCTTATAAATTTAATATAATGTTTTTGGTAAAGATGTTTTCTATATGTGTACCAAGCGATTTGTTTCTAGGTGGTGTGGTTTTAGAGATATTTCACTTTTCCTGGATTTTCTGTATGAAGATTGCTCACCACCATTGACAATGCCTTGAGTTTGACGGTACGCGCAGTGCAAAACATTAGTTTTAATCAAAATTAATAGAAATCAAGAACCCTAACCTTATACATTTAATATAATCTTTTTGGTAAAGATGTTTTCTATATGTGTACCAAGCGATTTGTTAATAGGTGGTGTGGTTTTAGAGATATTTCACTTGTTCTGTATTTTCTGTATGAAGATTACTCACGACCATTGACAATGCCTTGAGTTTGAGTCTAATCATATGGCTGAGCATGGTACACGGCTGAGCACGCCACACCGGTTTGACCACACGTGCACAGTGCGCGAAAGCTTCGATCCATCAAGACGCGCGGTGACGTCACGTCTGGTGGGTCAGAGGGCCTGCCGTCGCCGCGCTCACTGCTCTGCTGGTTCCCTGCACTCCCCGCCTCTCACAGCACAGTCCCCTCGCCGGTGCCCGGTGGGTTTGCCCTGTCCACCTCAGTATGATCTGTCAGCATCCCAGAAGGGCTCTCGATGTGCCGGAAGTAGAATGTGACAACACTTCGCGCGCACCGCACCACACGCGCATCTGGCGGCCATTTTGAATTGGCATAAACCAAAGAAACTATATTATTATTATGTTCGAAACTGAAGCGCTTGTCTACATTTGATCCTATATATCCAACTTAAATACTGTGGCGCTTCTTTAACATTTACTGCTGTACTTTGAGGAATATCCAATACTGCTGCCATAATATATGCCTATGGCGTTCAGTATTTGCACATCAACATTATATTGCCTGTTTTCACTTCAAATACCTGCAGTTAGCCACTTGCATGGTTACTCAAATTAAGGTACTGTTGATTATAATGATATACATGTATATCGAATCCCACTATCTACCGAAACGGAAGCCGGACGCACAACTCATTTGGCCATCCCGACTGGTCACTGGTGTGTGCAGGTCTGATGCAAGTGTGGTGTGTGGGGTTGTGTGTGTGTGTGTGTGTGTGTGTGTGTGTGTGTGTGTGTGTGTGCGTGCGTGAGTGAGTGAGTGAGTGAGTGAGTGAGTGAGTGAGTGAGTGAGTGAGTGAGTGAGTGAGTTGAGTGAGTGAGTGAGTGAGTTGAGTGAGTGAGTTGAGTGTGTGCGCACGTGTGTGAGAGAGGATGTGCGGTAGTGTGTACAGTGTGGTTGTGAGTGTGACTGTGTGTGAGTGTGACTGTATGTGTGGATGAGTATGTGTGACTGCGTGTGAATCTGTGTGTGAATCGGTGTGTGACTGTGTGAGTGAGTGAGTGAGTGTGTGAGTGAGTGAGTGAGTGAGTGAGTGAGTGGGTGAGTGAGTGAGTGGGTGAGTGAGTGCGTGTGTGAGTGTGTGAGTGTGTGAGTGTGACTGTATGTTTGTGTGAGTATGTGTGTGTGAGAGTGAGTGTGTGAGTGTGTGAGTGAGTGAGTGTTTGTGTGAGTGAGTGAGTGTGTGAGTGTATGAGTGTGACTGTATGTTTGTGTGAGTATGTGTGTGTGTGAGAGTGAGTGTGTGAGTGTGTGAGTGTGTGAGTGTGTGAGTGTGTGATCCATTTCTCCAGGAGGCTCCCGTCTTTCACCAAGTTGGCGCTCAGGGGGTAGGAGCAAAGCTAAGGCGATTTCCCCCGCTTCGGGGCAGGATGACACTCCTGTCATGCGTGATGCATTATGGGAGAGGGTGACAGACAGGCGCCCTGTGGTGCTGCCCGTTAGTAAAGTGAGAGATAAGCCGTGTTCACACCCACAATTTTAGGCCGAACTAGATAAGGTGAACTAGATGAGGCGAACTAGTGTTGTGTCCACACACGAGGCGGATTAAGGCGCAAATTGATATCTGCGCATGAGCAAGTCCATACTAACCAGCGCCAGTTTCGGTTAGTCGACGTCGGCAGAGAGAGAGTGTGGGTTCGACCTAGATCTGTTTCGGCTGAATCGTATTGTTTTGGAACGGTCAAAACTTCTGCTGGGCAGTGAAACCCTAAAAATAAATGATGAAAAAAATATCTGTGCACCTCTAGCCGGTTCATAGACCAAATTATATTGTATAGTGTGACTTGCTTAATCCGCTTCAAGTAAACCGCTACCGTCCACACAAGCAAGATGGGCCGACCCAAGCTAGTTCGCTTCATTTAAACCACCTTGCGAGGCGACCTACTGGAGGCGAACTAGATGAGGTGACTCAGCCTTAATCCGCCTCAGAATCGGGTTCACACGGCCAATGTGAGCCGACTTAGATTAGGCGCACTAGATGAGGTGATTTAACGCCGATGTGTGAACACGGCTATAGAAAGAAGGCGAGGGGGAGGGAGACATTAACATTTCGCACTCTCCCGGTTAGCAAAGTGGGAAACAGAAAGAGGGCGAGGGGTCGGGGTAGAGAGAAACATTAATATTTCAGCTTATGCACTTTCCTGGTTAGAAAAGTAGGAGATAGAAATAGGTTGAGGGGGGGGGGGGGGACATTAAAGTTGCATAGTCCGATGGTTTTGAATTTCTGTAATTTTTCTGAGATAAATATATTAGATCGATCACTAGTATCTACTTTACATTAGTTGAAAGTTACTTTTATTTTAAATGGTAAACCTTTGAGATATTTTGAGTGCAAACATGGAAAATTAGTACCATAGACTTCTGCAGTAACAGGTTCTGTTAAATTGACTCAGTATTGCCTTCTACGCAAAAACAAAAGCTTAATAAGTGCATCAGTGTCTAAGTTTGATATGTAAAATCTAATCTAGATAATTGGTTTGGTTTTGAAAATTTGATATTTCAACGGACTGTGCAGCTTTAATATTACAGCCGATGTACTCTCCCGGTTACCAGAGTGGGACTCGAGAGATATAAAGTTTGGTTGGTTGGCTGTTGGAGCTTTACGTCCTGGCAACATCCAAGGTCATATCAGGATGGGTGCCGACTTGTGACAGTGCACACTCATGGTGACTTTATAGTGCTGTCCCACTGGGAAGTCAGGCCACTGGCACCATCTGATATCCCGCTCAGTCACATTATCCTGACACTAAGCTCGTTGCCATATCCTATTAATGCCAAGTGCCAGGATAAGAAGCAGCAAGTATGCATTTTATAAGTCATTGGATTGAGTCGACCGTGAACCGAAATCCCGATCTCCCACACGCGAGGCCCGGCCCGCGCTCTACCGATTCGGCTACGGCGCCCAGTGGAGAGAAAGGGGGAAGTGGGGGGCGGGGGGGGGGGGGGGGTAGAGGAGACGTTAATATTAAAGTTGCATAGTCCGATTAAAACATCAAATTTTGATAACCAAAACAATTATCTAGATTTGATTATACATATCTACCCTAGATACTGGTGCACTTATTAAGCATTTGTCGCCACACAGACAGGAGCACTGGGGCAATTTAATAGAACCTGTTGCTACGGAAGCCTATAGTATCAGCCTTCTGGCATGCTTGCCAAAATTAATTGTGCATGGTTGCAATTCAAATATCTCAAAAGTTAGCCATTTAAAATAAAAGTCAATAAAATTCAAAATATTTATCTCAGAAATTGACAGGAGCTCAAAGCCATCAGACTATAAAACTTTTAAAGCTGATGTACTCTCTTGATATGCGTAACCCACACATCACATGATTTCACCGAGAAATGTTCACGGCTGAAAGTGGTTGAAAACAAAACAGAAAAGTGCAAATCCACATCGAGGTACTAGTAGTGATAATAGTCGCAGCACTGACATTGTAACAAGAGAATGTTCTCGAAACACAGTCGGTAATGATTGTTGAGAGAGATAGCGCTAAGACTGTGTTTGGAGAGAGCTACATGAAAGCAGAGCCTTCCGGTAACTGTCCACAATTCCCTGACAGTACTAACCTTTGACACTATGAGATGTCTCTATTCTCACAGAAATCCATCTCACGCATTGCCGGGTTCGCAACAGTGGCTCGCCACATCCAGACACACAAATACATGCTTAAAATAGTCCTGGCATCTGGTGATATATAATTTAGGTTAATAGATCGAGAAAATATGCACACTTGTCCAAATATTTGAGAAATAATAGAAATTGTGGGTCACTAAAATTCGCAGAAATACACGAACCCACAGAGATCTTGCATCCCTGAATTCTCAGTATTAAGTCATACCCTGTTGTGGGATGTTGAATATAATAAGTTGACAGTTTATTAAAATAGTAGTTTTGTTCATTGGAGTATCACATCCTGGCAACACCAAAGGCGCTAACCAGTGCTTTCCCTATCATGGCAATGCTGCGTGTCAGATTAGATGATTAGGTAGCGACAAGTATCAATTTTGTACGTCATTGGCTTGACTGGACTGAGAATCGACCTATCTACCTTCCAAGTGAGAACTCTGCGCTCTACCGATTCGGCCACCGCGACTGCTAATCTAAATGGTATGTAACCAAATTCTTTCATACATCGGTGTATTACAGTGACGTCACCTAATGGTGAGACAATACTAGAGCTGCGCCCTAGACCTACCTTGTACCATCAATGACTTATCAAGTGTCCCGAAGCAGAGTACTCACCTGAAATAACAAAACAAGGAACTGTCAACGAAATGGTTACAGTGCGAATACCAAGACTAGCATACAATGGCCTGTATGTGTGTGTGTGTGTGTGTTTGTTTGCGTGTGTGTAAGTATATTTTCAAGGTTTGTATGTAAGTGGGTATTTTCATGATGCGACATCTGCGTTCAATCATGAGGCTAACCTGGAAGGACAAAGTGACAAATAAGGAAATACTCAAACGGACGGGGCTGCCCTCTATGGGAGATCTTCTGATCAAAAAGAATCTCTGGTGGACTGGACACCTCATGAGGATGTCATCAGACAGGCTACCAAAGCAGATCCTCTACTCTCAACTGTCTTCTGGTTACAGCCCTCGTCTCCGGTTCAAGGATACCATCAAGAGAAACCTGAAGCTCAGAGACATTAAGACCGACTCATGGACATCACTCTCACAGCAGAGAACTAAATGGAGAGCGGCATTCAAGTAATGAAAGCAGTCTTTGTCGCATCACGACCGACAGCATGATGATGGTGATGATAATGAGGATGATGAAATGTATTTTCAAGGTTTGCATGAAAGTATGTATTTTCAAGGTTTGTGTATGTAAAAAGTTATATTTTCAAGGTTTGTGTGTGTAGGTATGTGCAAGTATGTGTCTGTGTTGACAAAATAAGTTCTCTTGTGCTACTACGCCCTTTAACAATAAACTACACCAATAACATGTCCATAGTATCTCTTATGCCTGGTACACACCTACCGTATACGATTCGCGCACTAAAACTCGCGACTCGACCCGACCCGCTTAAAACTGAAAACGGGCCAATTCATTTTTAGGATCGCGAATCGCAATCATAATCGGCCCGTTTTAGCCCTAAAACTGAGTTTTTAGTCGCGAATCGCAATCATAATTGGCCCGTTTTAGCCCTAAAACTGAGTTTTTAGTCGCGAATCGCAATCGCTAGGTGTGCGCGGGGAGCGCACACCTAGCGAATTTTGTGCACGAAACGGGCAGTTTTAGATCGTATACGGTAGGTGGGTGCGCACAAACGGTAGGTGTGTACTAGGCATTAGTATCTTCAAAAGCAACTGTCGGGATATTGGAAGGGGATTGGGATGAAATATGGATTTTACAATAGCTCTTGGCTACAAATGCTACAAAGTAATTAAAAGAACACAGGTAGCAAATAGTCAATGATGAATTTAACCTGATTTACCATGTGCACAATATTATGTAAAGTCACTACTCATGCAATTATATTCCAACATTGCTAATGAATGAAAACCTATCATATCAACCAAACTTACAAGTTAGAGTAATGCGATATACAAAGAAAATAATACTATAATTTCCTCAAATGGATGTTCTCTTGTTGGTAAATATAGTTTGTTCATTGAATAAATTGTTTTGTCAGTACTGAGTGGTGTTTTAGGCGTGAGACAATGGTTATTCACAGTATATATCTATATGTAGCCTGTAGTGACTTAGCTACATAGCATAAGGGATGCCCTCCCCCACCATCTGTTGGTAGCATAAGTTGACTTATTCAGTAAGCCCCCCATCCGTTGGCAGCAACTTACACATACTGCCTATAAGTTTCCACCAACTCTACTAATTCCTACCATCCCTTTCATATCGGCTATACCGATTCCCGCCATCCCTTTCCACCCAGCTCTACCGATTCCCGCCATCCTTGTCCTACCAGCTCTAACGCTTCCTGCCATCCCTTTCTTGACATCCATAGTGATTCCCACCATCCCTTTCCTACTAGCTCTACCAATTCCGACCATCCCTCTCCTGAATAGACTACATTGCCATTCCAGTTGTGGGATGCGTCAAAGTAAAACAAACCTGCGAGAAGCACATGACACATGCTAATACACTGGGTGCAGCTATAAAAATGTGCTAATTTCAGCTCATCTCAGCTCTTGTTTGAAACATAGAAAACTAACTTAAAAAAATAGATATAATAAATTAAGATATTATTCTTTTATCCGGCATTGCATTTACATCAATACAATCAGCACATCATATGCCATGTGCATTTAGATTTAGACAAATGTGGGCACTCAAACTAGTGCTACTGCTAGAGCCATAGCCAGAGTCAATTTTACTTATTTTATTCATGTTTTTATTTATATCCTATGGTTAATCACATATGTAGAAAAAGAAAATGAGTAGGATTAATCAGATATTGGTTATATATTTCTTTGAAACAAGTTTTTGCTGACACATTTGATATTCTAATATTTAGAACAAGAATTACTTATGTCTAATCAATGGTGATGTAAACATCAGCCTGTGAAGTGACTGAAATTGTATGTTTCTTAGCTCAAAATGCTTAATTATCGAGTTATGTCTGAAACATATTCATTATATTATTATATTGCATCCATCCATCCATGTTTGTGCCAAATTGTTATGTATTTAAAAAAAATTAATTTCAAATAAAATCGAAGTTTTGCCCTACGCGTATCGGCAAACTCAATGGCTGTACGCCTTTGCTTTGCTGCCAGCGCCGTTTTCAGTGCATGCTCAATCGGAATGGTGATCTAGTCTATACTGGGGATACCAATGTATAGTATATACATAGACCAGCATACGGGCTATTAAAGGTGTTTCCTGACATTGCCAGACAAATAATTTGAAAGATTAATAAATTGTGGTGGCATCACTTATAAGGGCAAGGAAATAAATGAAGCTTGAGGAAGGAAGATGGGTCTGGTATGGTTGAAATAATAAGATAACCATTTGCAGAACGATGAATGGTTATTGACTAGTTGAGCGATACTCGAGCAGGGAGCCTGCCTCGGCATGAATGAGTCTAGGCCGAACGTGAGACCAATGCCTCAGAAAGGTTATATTAGATTGCATCCAGGCACATGTAAGGTATCTCCTAACATGCGAAGGGGCTTCTAAACGGGGGTGGCGCTTGTACGCGTATGTGTGTTTATATATATGGGTATATGTGGAGGTGTGTATGTACGTGTGTGTATGTACGTGTGTGTAGGTATGTGTGTGTATACATGCATGCATGTTCATCGAGACTTGTCATGGAAGTGGAATGCACGACATTCTCACAAACCCCCAGCCTATGAGCGATAAAGCCTAAAGCCCCCCCCCCCCAACTCCCCTCCCATTCCCGCAAGATGCCTGCATGCCTAGCATCCCTTCCGGCCACCAACCTTTTGGAGTGTGTTGGGGGGGGGGGGGGGGGGGAGACGTGGCATTACACGCTCCACGGCAAATATACCACAGCTCGTCGTGTTGCGATGGTGTGGGAGGTGTGGGGGCAGGTGGGAGAGTGTAGACGGTCGCTGGGTTCTAGCGGCATGGTTTTGATCACCGCTCTGAGTGGACTAAACGCGCGTACCTGCCCAATAACGGGAGCAACAGCTGCTTCTACTCTAGTCCCACGGGCGGCTGGACACCGGATGTGGCCGGGTAGACATAGCGACGCCGGGGGGCGGTGGGAGGGTGTATGGTCTTGGGGGCATCCCCTCGGGATCTCCTGGCCCCGCCCTCCGCTGTTCCCCCATTGCCACCCCGCAAGGCAACGGCTACGTTTTGATGAGCGCGCACCGAGCCACCTGCAGCCGTTGCCATAGTGACCCGCATCATTAGCAGCGTCTACCTATGCGACCCAACCCTCACCCCCACCCCCATCTCCATTCCACTCGATAGGAGAGCAGGCGTGGTCCCACCCTACCCCCCCCCCACCCCCACTCACTCACTCACCCCCGCTGTGGGCAGACCCACTTACTCGCTCACCCACCGACCGGTAATCTCGGGCCAAACCACAGCTTCCACGGCCCCGCCCTCACCGCTACCACTACTTGATGCGGAAGGACCCACCCTCAGCGGGGAGGGCGTGGGGAGGGCGGGAGAGGAGGTTCGTGTGCCTACCCACCAGCCACCAGCCTCCACCTAACAACCCCACAACTACCACCCTCGGGTGTCTCCCTACGACAGGCGCCACGGGGAAAGCATCTCCTCCCCACACCCACAGCTCTACCCATCTCAGGGCAAATAGCACCGATGGGTAGAAAACGCGCACTAATGTATGGTTGTGTTGTCGCCGAATCTGTAAGAGCACAGGCTTTCCCGTGGGGAGTGTGAATCCCTGCTAAGTCAAACCAATGACTTGCAAAATGAATACTGGTTGCTACCTAGCCTGGCACTCGGCATTATTAGCATAGGGCAAGGACTGGTTGGCTCAGTGTCAGGATAATGTGACTCGGTGGGATATCAGGTCATGCTTTTGGTGGCCTGGTCTCTCAGTGAGGAAGCACTATAACGTCACCATGAGAGTGCACTATCACAAGTCAGTACCTGTCCATATATGTTAGCAGGATGTAAAATTCCAAAACTTCACTCCATTTAGGCTTGAGTATGAGGAAAACCCTGCTCGTGCCTGAGGAGGTATCGCCCAATAGATGGATTTTCGGACACTGCTCTAGACCACATTCCTATAGAGGGAGTGCACATGACGTCATTACTTAGCAATCAGCGGTCAGCGGGATGACATCTTGGATTACGAGCACCCTCCCTAGCCATGTTGTGAATGCATGCAGATGCAGTAAAACAGAGTTTTCATGTGTTATGGGAGGTTCTGGGCAGTTTACGTCCGGTGTGTTTACTTGCAGCACTTTAGCAACAACTTCTGAGGGCAAACTGTTCAAAACAGTGACAAATAAACCAACAAATCAGTAAATAACCACAGTGTAGGCAGTTACAAGCCTTCTGTATGTCATCCAATATGGCCAGCGAAAGTTGCCTCATGACGTCATTGCACTCCCTCTATTGTAGCAGTGCTTGTTTGTTTTCTCATGTAAGAGAGAAAGACTGTGGTATGTTTGTTTTTCATCTTAGCGACATCAAATGTGAAGATAAGGAAGAGCACTGACTTTTGACAGGGCGTTCTTATGGGCAACTTCATAGTGCTGCCTGATTGGGAGTCCATGACCAGAAATCCCACTCAATAACCTTATCCTGATACTGAACAAGCAAGTCCATATTCTATCCTATTAGTAATTAGTGCAGATTGTTAATCTAGGTAGCGACAAATATCAATTTAGTAAGTGATTGGTTTGACTCGGTCTGGGTTCAAACCCATAACTTTCTGTATAAAGAGCCGACTTGACCGATTCGGCCACCCCGCTCGGCCTTGTAAAACAGCACATGGCCAAAATGTTACATAATAACCACAGAAGATGTAAAGGGCGCATTCCATATACGCGTAATGCGTAATGCGTTATGCGTTATGCGAATGCCATCATTCCATATACGCGTAATGCGTATTGCGTTATGCGTTATGCAGGGAAGTATATAAAAAGTATATAAAAAGTGTGTGTGACTCTGTGTCTCTGTGTGTGTCTCTATGTGTGTGTCTCCGTGTCTCTGTGTGTGTCTCTGTCTGTGTGACACACACACACAGACACACACACACACACAGACACAGAGGCATACACACAGAGACACACACACAGACACAGCGATACACACAGACACACACAGCAACAGAGACACAAAGACACAGAGACACAGACACACAGAGACACAACACAGAGACACACACAGAGACACACACACAGAGACACACACAGATACACAACACACAGACACACACACAGACACACACACAGAGACACACACACACAGACACAGATACACACACACACAGATTCATTCATGGGGTGTTTGTAACCTTACGACGGTTACCGGTTGCAGAACTGCAACATTATAGAGAGGCTCCGATAAATCGGCCCAATCTTTGGTTTGAAGACTTGTCTTCTGTAGGGGAAGTGGTCTTCGTAGAGGAAGTGTTATGAAGGCTGGGACATCCTTCACGACGTAGTGAAGCCGGGGCGCCGGGTGGCAGCGGATCTCTCCATGCCGGTATGTAGTAGAGCTGTATGGTGTGTGTAGTGTAGTGTAGCACTTGTATCCGGTCAGCAGGGGTCCGAGGAAGGCGGGCAAAGGTGGGAGCAGCGGTCGTTCCAGCAACAAGAACCAGACAGAGAAATCATAATAGGTCAAGGGCCCCACCCAAGAACACAACAACCCTGGTTAGGGGAAGAAGTGTGCCTGGGAGAAATCGAATGGGCAGAATCTAGGAAAGAGAAATGAGGAGAGTTGAGTGAAAGGACCGTGCCTATCTGCCCTATGGTGACCATCCGGCGAGCCATAGACACGGACAGAGTAAGAGTAAAAAGTGAAAATGCCGGCGGGCACCCCCTCCTGGAACTCTTTTCAGACATATCAAGGAGGTGCCAGGCCGGCAGAGAGGTGATAGAGAGAGGTGTGGACGAAGTGCGGCCCGGACAGCAAGTGCACACAGAGACACACACACAGAGAATGGGACGGTCCAAACATGGCTCAGTTTAGCTTGCTTTGAGGGATGTTAGGACCGTCCCAAATATGAAGACTGCTTCCTACCAGGTCCGCCGCATAAACCTACACGGCTGTCCGTAATTATCAGTCGCCTCCTCCAGCCTTATATCAATGGACAAATGCGACTGATGCTTTTCAGTTCGCAGACACAGAGAGACAACACAGAGACACACACACAGAGACACAGAGGCACACACACAGACACAGACACAGAGACACAACACAGAGACACACACACACAGACACACACAGAGACATACACACAGACACACACAGACACAGAGACACACACACAGACACACAGACACACACACACACACACAGATACACACACAGACACGGATGTTAGGACCGTCCCAAATATGAAGACTGCTTCCTAACAGGTCCGCCGCATAAACCTACACGGCTGTCCGTAATTATCAGTCGCCTCCTCCAGCCTTATATCAATGGACAAATGCGACTGCTGCTTTTCTGTTCGCAGACAGAGACACAACACAGAGACACACACACAGACACACACACAGAGACACAACACAGAGACACACACAGACACACACACACACAGACACACACACACACAGACACACACAGACAGATACACACACAGAGAGGGATGTTAGGACCGTCCCAAATATGAAGACTGCTTCCTAACAGGTCCGCCGCATAAACCTACATGGCTGTCCGTAATTATCAGTCGCCTCCTCCAGCCTTATATCAATGGACAAATGCGACTGATGCTTTTCTATTCGCAGCACCTTTACGCATTACGCATTACGCACCGATCGCTACATGGAGCGATCGGGATAATGGATTTTATTCGCATTCGCATTACGCGTATATGGAATGTAGCTCATAGGTTTCAAGGCGTTTCGATTTTTTGTCGCATTCGCATTCGCATTACGCGTATATGGAATGCAGCCTTTAAGGTTAGAAATGTTCCGCGCTTTACGTTCAGACACCGCAGGATAAAGATGAAGTCAAGAGATACTTGATGTCTACCATATTGTACTAGATGTCTAGCATATTTTACTCGCAAGTAGAATAATAGTGTTATCTTAAGTTATACTTTTTATGGGGTGGGGGTCTTTCTATCTCTCTTATTCTTGTAGTGAGGTGGAGGGGGGGGGGGGGTTCTTGAAGATTTATACTGCCTATCATGGATAAGTCTCAATAGACTTGTTTTCACCATTAGACAGTTTGTCGATAGAAAACCCGAGCCTACACTTTTATCGACCCAAGGGATTTTTAACCTCCCACACCACATAGACATGGCATGAGAGCAACTGGCCTTTGATGAAGCCGTAAGTTATACACAGCGGTGGAAATCCAAATTGGCAGAAGTGGGGTATGGGGAATCGAACCACAGACCTACAGAGTCCGATCTAGAAAAAAGTCAGACACTCTAACCACTCGGCCACAGAGAACACCACGAGTTAAACAAAGACAAACGACAAAGGAGGCATTACTTTATTTTCTCTGCGGAGAGGTGGAGCGCGGGTAGGTAGTCGAGTAAAGAGTGGAGAGGTGTGCGAGGCGGGCGGGTGTGGGTGGGCTTCTGCCGCTTAAAGCAGCGCACGCAGCCATTCGGAATTCCGTAACCATGTGCCAGCCTCACTCACGCGCCACCAGCTCGCGCAAATGGGGTTGTCCTTGTCCGAACTAATGAAAATGCATTACACGCATCCGGGCTGTAGGATGTAGGGGATTTGCTGTCACCTGGAGTATCCACCCACACCCACACCCACACCCACACCACACCCACACACGCGCGTGCGCCTCCCGCCTTGAGAAGCACGACGAGAGCAGCTCACCGGCTGTGAGTCTATGGTAATTAGGTCACGGTGCCAGCGCGTCTCAGCGGCCCCGTTATCACGCAGGGAAGCTCCCGCTCCGATCCGTCTCACCCACTCCCCCAACATTCACTGCTTGTGCTACAGATACACAGCTGGCAGCGCAGTATATAATCACTTCAATAAGGGTGTGGATCCCAATATGTCAGTGTGCTTCCGCTTGGAAGTTGGAGCCTCGGTATGGACGCTGCTGCCTCTAATATTAAACACAGTGATTAGACCCCGCGCACATACACCCGTAGCATCCCCGTGTGTGTGTGTGTTGTGTGTGTTTGTTGTGTGTGTGTGTGTGTTTGTTGTGTGTATGTGTTTGTTGTGTGTGTGTATACATATATGGAAATTGGGCATCATTACGTGGAGTAAGTGACTGATCTTGTCATTGCAGCTCCATTAATGTCGCGCTATCACAAACCCAGCATCCCGATTAGAGAGCTGCATACAGCGCGCTTCGGCCATTGTTAGTATTTAGACCTGTCGGTCTCAGAGGTATACTAATTAAAGTCCTATTAAACCCTGTGACGTCCATTAGACTCCGGACCACTCAATCATTTTACACACACACACACACACACACACACACACGCGCGCGCGGAATCCAGTTGCATAGTTGTACATGAATGCGCAGCACAGATGTGTTGAGAAATAAACCAACAAGATGACGAGGGGAACTTCATGTAGATAACAGGTAATAAGGTAGATCATGATCATATTTATCTATTAAGAAAAACTAAATTATAAAACCCAAGAACTCAAAACCCCACCCCCACCCACAGACAACAATCCAAATAGCACACAAAACAAGCGACATGACGCAGCGAAAATTACAGAACGGATGACTATGATATATATACAACATCTATACAAGTCTTGCCATGAGCAATTTGCTTTTACAGCCATGAGTGCACGCTGTCACAAGTCTGTGCACGTCCTGGTATGGCCTAGGGTCTTACAGGGGCGTAAAACTACACCAACCACCCAGCCTCCCCCGGCCCTCTCAGAGGACTGGTAGGGCTCTTAGGCTGCCTCCCCCCCCCCCCCCCCCCCTTCAATTTCGCTGATCAATACCCATCGGAAGCCAACTCCCGACCACATGGGACCGCTTTATGCGGTGCCCATACAGTGCTGCAGATTTGCAGCCTTCAGCGCACCAATGCGACTGAAAACTCCCCAAAAACAACTACACCTACAACCGCAGGGCAGCCAACGCGCATGCGCATACCTGCACTATCCGCCAACCCTGGACTACCCCGCCACCGGTCACGTGACCCCGGCTCTCGGCCCAGCTGCACAACCCACTCACCTCCCCCTCCCCGGCACTCGCCCGCCACCCCGCCCCCCGCTTCCATCCTGGAGGGTGGGCTCGTGTCAGGGGTGACGGCGGGGAAGCCTGGACATGGCGCCCAATGACCGCTTCCTGATTGGTCAATCAAAGCTACAAGGCACGCCCCAGCTCCTGTCCGCGCACGCGAGTTGGGGGTGGGGGGCATGGCATGGTCTATTATTATTAAATGTCCGGCACTGTGATTTACGCGACATATTCTTCGTCTGAACAGATCACTAGAGTGCGTCAGCAATCGCTTCCTTTTTAAAATAGATTAATAATAATAATAATAATAATAATAATAATAATAAAAATAATAATAATAATGCATGTTAAGTTTGTTTGTTGTTGTTTTACGTCCTAGCAACATGGGTCATATGAGGACGGGTACCGACTTGTGACAGTGCACACTCATGGTGACTTTAAAGTGCTGCCCCACTGTGATACCAGACCGTCAGCACCATGACCTGATATCCTACTCAGTCACATTATCCTGACACTGAGCCAACCAGTCCTTGGCCTATCCTAATAATGCCGAACGCCTGGCTAGGAAGGGACAAGTATCAATTTTTAAGTCATTGGTTTGACTCGACCATGGTTCGAACCCGTGGGTTTGAGGCCACAGATATTAAAGTGAGGCTTGATGTAGATTTAAAGTTGCATAGTTCGATGATTTAGAGTTTCTGTCATTTAGAAAAAGATAAATATAGGAGGTTGATCGACATAAAGTACCTTAGTTTAGTTTGTTTGACTTTGCCTTAAAATGGCTAACTTGGGAGATGTTTGAAGTGTAAGCATGCAAAATTAGTTTTTTTGGTGTGTACATCAAAACTCCTAATCTTACCCGATAGACTTCAGCAGCAACAGGCTCTATTAACTTGACTTACTATTCTCTTCTGTGTAGCAACAAATACTTAATAGGTGCACCAGTATCTAAAATGTTGGTTCAAATCTAGATAAGTGTTTTGCTTTCGAAAATGTGGTGCTTTTATCTGACAATGCTTGGGATAACTTAGATTTGTTGAATTAGCATTATTATTATCACTATTATTATTATTGATGTCATCACTATTTTGTGTTCGCAGGTGGATTGAGGGCGCTAATAAAATAGAATATGTTATGGTGTTGTTTCCCTAAAATATATTTGTCCTAGGAAAGTAGTCGGTGAACTGTTAGCATGGCAGCCCGTGCAATTCATCCCATGCACGCGGCTGAGCCTTAAAGTGGCTGACAGAAAGTAGCCACTTGCACGGTGCGCATGCCCTATGCCCCGAATCCTTGAATAACCAGTATGCACCACAGATTGCGTCAGCTGCTGGCTGCATACGTGCTCATGTTTTTAGTGGCTTCAAGATGTGAGATGAGAGTGCAATCAGGAGTCAGTGGTAAAGTTCTATTCTATTTTATTAGCGCCCTCAATCCACATGCGAACACAAAATAGTGACGACATCAATAATAATAATAGTGATAATAATAATGTTAATTCAACAAATCTAAGTCATCCAAAATTGTCTAAAACATTAATAAAAAATTATTAAATGAAAAAAAGGAGAAATCTGGAAATTATTGGAATTCCATTAATTAGTGGAAGACTGGCATCCCTGTATAACTTCAGTGCATAGTGACCCCCCACCCCACACCCCCACCCCCGACTCCACTTGCACCCCAACCTCCACCCATGGGTGTTTACTTTGTGGCTGGCTTAGACCATCATCATACCACGGCGGATATACAACAAAATCCACAATAATAATAATAACAATAACGCTGCATTAAAAGATTTCCCATGAAAATGTATCCATGGTTACGCACAGAAAAGTTAAATTCACTCTTAGGAGAAACAAAAGATCAGTCATAGAGTGCACCTAATTATACGTTACACTTCAGTATTGTTATTATACATTCCACCAACAATTAAATTAAATTGTGCACCGTGCACAAACAAAGCATAGTCGCACACAATTTACTAGAGGCAATTTCCATCGATATTAAACGCATGAGAAGGCTATATATCATCCGATATTGCTCTAGTGAGAACCAAATTATTACTGTAGGGGATGGTGATGATACTACTAATTGCAGCACTATAGAATTATTGATGTGGATGGTGATGATGATGATGATACTAATTGGAGCGCTGTAGAATTAATGATGTGGGTGGTGATGATACTAGTACTAATTGCAGTACTGTAGAATTAATGATGTGGGTGTAGACAGCAGTGCTGTAGACTTATTACTGTGGATAATGATGATGATAATGATACTGATTGCAGCAATGTGGAATTATTGTCAGGGGTGATGATGATACTAATTGCAGCCCCGTAGAAGCATTCTCGTGGTGATAGGTTGATTGTTGGGCTCTTATATCCTGGCAACATCTACGGTCATATCAGGATGGGAACCAACTTGTGACAGTGTGCATGCATGGCAACCTGATAGTGCTGCCCCACTGGGAGACCAGACCACCAGCAACATGACTTGATATCCCACTCAGTCACATTATCTTGACACTGAGCCAACCAGTCCTTGTCCTATCCTAATAATGCAGAGCGAATGGCGAGGAAGTGACAAGTATCAATTTTTAAGTCATTGGTTCGACCCGACCAGGGTTCGAATGCGTGGGTTCGATTCCCATGATCTACCAAAACGGGAGACGGTCGCTCAGCTCATTCGGCCATCCTGTCTGGTGTCGTCGGTGATGATGGTGATGATGATGATTTCAACACTAGAATTATCGTGTGTGTAGTTCACGAAGGCGCCCATCGCGCTCTGAATATTGCGCGCGCAGCTGTCCGTGCCTCGTTCGCGGTGTATAGAGAATTATTCAATAAGCGGTGGGCATTGTGATGGACGCGGCATTCTCTGGGGTATGAAGGCACCAGCTGACCGATAAGCCACATTAACATGAATTATACAACACTACACCACGCACGGTGCCATCACAGCGGCTATGTTACACTTTAAAGTTGCACAGTCGGAGGTATCTGAAATTCTCACATTAAATTTTTTTTTTTTAATTGATGGTTATAAATACACATTTTATAGCAAGATTCGAACCCACACTTTTTGCCATTGCAGAGATAGTATGCTGAGCATTATACTACTTAGGCTTCCTGCTGAAAGTGAAACCCCCCTATCCATACCGATCTGTCGATGTTATTCCTTGCCTGAGAAGTCAGTGCAGACTACTACAATTATAATAAATATGTGATATTTGAACTGGAATAGTCCTAAATCTTCTATTAGTTGTAAGTAAACCCATATGCCCCCCCCCCCACCCCAATATGGAAGTAAATGCACGCACCCTAATGTAGGTAAACCCACACGCCCTAATGTAGGCAAACCCACATGCCCTATATGGAGGTAAATCCATATGCCCTAAAGGGGGTAAACCCACATGTTCCTAAATTGCATGTCACACTATGATGGATTGAGCAACTGACAGAATTGTCTAGTCCGGTGGTGTTGGGGCATGATAGTATCAAAATGTATTAAAACGTGTCAAAATCTTGCGATATCGGGTCAAAGGACGTTGGACGAAGGACATCAAAAGGATATGAACGGACAGCCAACAAACGATAAGCCAACTAAACGGACTCAAACCGGACAAGAAACGTAGACATCAATCCGACGGCATCCGTTCCAAGTTTTGTCCATGTTCAAAACTTCGAATGGATCGAGCCGGATATCAACGGATATGCAACGGACATAACCCGGACTTTGCAGGATATCAACAGACTTTCTTCGGTTTCTTTCCGTTTCCCCAATCCGGGAAGATGTGACAGGTGCTAAATGGAGGTAAATGGTACCTTGTTCTGATATGACCTAATGTAGATAAATGCACATGCCCCATATGGAGGTAAACCCACATGCCCCTAATGCAGATAAATCCATATGACCCTAATGACGGTAAACACACACGCCTCATATGGAGGTAAATGCACATGCCCCATATGGAGGTAAACCCA
Organism: Branchipolynoe longqiensis; assembly: GCA_030323885.1. NCBI lineage: Eukaryota > Metazoa > Annelida > Polychaeta > Phyllodocida > Polynoidae > Branchipolynoe > Branchipolynoe longqiensis. The sequence goes on from CM059187.1 coordinate 51,865,064, forward strand.
CATGCCCCATATGGAGGTAGACCCACATGCCCAATATGGAGGTAAATCCACATGCCTCTAATAGAGGTAAACCCACATGCCCCATATGGAGGTAAATCCACACTCATCATTATATATGTAGGCAAACCCACATGCCCCCTAATGAAGTAATAGTGGTAAAACTACATGCCCATAATTGAGGGAAATCCACAGGTACCTGACGGAGAAGGCGATGTGGTACACCAGGATCTACTTACATTATAACAATGTCTAACTAATTGGGTTCCCCATCCCTGAACATATTCCGTCGTTATCCGATTATAGATGGGGCACCTGGGAAATATGTGGGCACTGAGCGACGCTGGTCCATATATGGAAGTAGATACAATACCCCCATCTGATGTGACGGAATAGCAGAGAGGGTAGGGCGCCCGCCTCCAGGTTAAGTACTGGCTCCCCTACCAAGTCAAACCAAAGTCTTATTTGATTTCAAGTAACTTTCCTTTAAAATGACTAATTTTGAGATCATTTTCGAAAGCAAAGCACTTTTTTAGAGTTGAACCTACATATCCAACGTCAACACTGATACATTTATCAAGTAGTTGTTGCTAAAAAGAAGGGAATACCAAGTCAATATAATAGAACCCATTACTGCTAAAAGCCTATTGAGGTCAAGAGTTTTGACAAGCAGGCCAAAATTAATTTGGCATGTTTGCACTTCACATGTCCTAAGTTGGTCGTTTTAAAGCATGATTACTTCAAAGTAAAGTATAGCAGGTGTTCTCTGTGGCGGAGTGGTTAGAGTGTCTGACTTTTTTTCTAGGTCGGACTCCTAATCTGAAGGTCAATGGTTCGATTCCCTGTGCCCCCATCTCTGCCAATTTGGATTTCCACCCCTGTGTATAACTTACAGCGACATCAAAGGCCAGTTGCTCTCATACCATGTCTATGTGGTGTGGGAGGTTAAAAATCCCTTGGGTCGGTAAAAGTGTAGGCTTGGGCTTTCTATCGACAAACTGTCTAATGGTGAAAACAAGCCTATTCAGGCTTATCCATGATAGGCAGTATAAATCTAAGACTACAACGATCAACCTCATGTACTTAGTTCAGAAAATAACAGAAACTCAAAACCATCGGATTATGCAAATTTTGTCCGATGAAAGCATCAAATTTTCGAAAGCAAAGCATTCAGGTTTTTCTACATTATATAACATATTAAGCATTTGTTGGTGCATAGAGAGGAATATTAAGCCAGTTTAATAGAATCTGTTACCGCTGAATCTCAGAGTTTTGACAAGCACGCTAAAATTAATTCTGCAGGATTGCACTTCAAATATATCCCATGTTAGCCATTTAAAAGAAAGGTGACTTGAATCTCAAATAAGGTCGATAATAACAATCAAACAACTATATTTACCTTTAAAAATAACAAAAAAGAGGCAAAATTTCAAAACCATTGGACTATGCAACTATAAAAAAAAAAACCTGAGTTGGAAGACAAGTCCATACCAGACGATAGCTGTCGGGCACGACAAGCTGTGGGCTGTGTTGTATCTGTAGTGTCCCCCCACCCCCACGTCCACCACCCCCACCCCCACATAGAAGGTGATATCCAATTAGGCGTCTCTTTATGGTAGAGCCCTCGAGGCAGAGAGAGAGAGAGAGAGAGAGAGAGAGAGAGAGAGAGAGAGAGAGAGAGAGAGAGAGTGTGTGTGAGTGTGTGTGCGTGCGTGTGTGCGTGCGTGCGTGCGTGCGTGCGTGCGTGCGTGCGTGAGAGAGAGAGAGAGAGAGAGAGAGAGAGAGAGAGAGGGGTGTGGGTGAGAGAGTGTCAGTCATGGCAATATACTGTCATGGCAGTAGCAGCTCTCTATCCCAGCCCGGCAGAAGCAGCTCCCTACCACAACATGGCATTAGCAGCTCCCTACCCGGTCATGGCAATATCCCGTCATGGCAGTAGCAGCTCCCTACCCGGTCATATCAATATCCTGTCAGGGCAGTAGCAGCTCCCTACCCGGTCATGGCAATATCCAGTCATGGTAGTAGCAGCTCCCTACCTGGTCATGGCAATATCTAGTCATGGTAGTAGCAGCTCCCTACCCGGTCATGGCAATATTCAGTCATGGTAATAGCAGCTCCCTACCCGATCATGGCAATAGCCAGTCATGGTAGTAGCAGCTCCCTACCCGATCATGGCAATAGCCAGTCATGGTAGTAGCAGCTCCCTACTCAGTCATGGCAATATCCCGTCATGGCAGTAGCAGCTCCCTACCCGGTCATGTCAATCTCCCGTCATGGCAGTAGCAGCTCCCTACCCGGTCATGTCCATGTCCTGTCATGGCAGTAGCAGCTCCCTACCCGGTCATGGCAATATCCCGTCATGGCAGTAGCAGCTCCCTACCCGGTCATGTCAATATCCTGTCATGGCAGTAGCAGCTCCCTACCCGGTCATGGCAATATCCAGTCATAGGAGTGGCAGCTCCCTACCCGGTCATGGCAGCAGCAGCTCCCTACCCGGTCATGGCAGTAGTAGCCCCCTACCCAGGCGCAGCAGCAGCAGCTCCCTACACGGTCATGGCAATATCCAGTCATGGCCTTAGCAGCTCCCTACCCCGGGACGGCAGCAGCAGCTCCCTACACGGTCATGGCAATATCCAGTCATGGCAGTAGCAGCTCCCTACCCCGGCACGGCAGTAGCGGCTCTCAACCTATCCATTATGGCAGTAGCAACTCTCTACGTCATATAGATTAGAAAAAGCATGGGCTGATGATCCAGGGAAATTTGACCCCTTATTCACCACATGCTACTAATTATTCCTTGCGTTGCTTATTTACTTGACTCAAGCAAAAATGAGAGACAAATAAGTATTCACACTTCCTGTCTACGATTCGCTATTCGCTAAATGTGTGGACACAAGTACAGGCCTAGTGGACCGTGACACCCCGGACCCTTCCTCCCGCCCTCCACATGCGCATTGGCCGATGGAGCGGTGGTTGTGGTGTGGTAAATATGTAGCATGTGTTTTAGACGTAACCTGACTCCCTAACTCGTGCCGGAGAATAACCTCCCAAAACAAAGCTGCGATGTGGGGGATTTTGACTCTGTATGTGTGTTGTATGTATATTGTACGCGTGTGTGTGTGTGTGTGTGTGTGTGTCACTGTCACTGTATGTATGTATGTATGTATGTATGTATGTATGTATGTATGTATGTATGTATGTATGTATGTATGTATGTATGTATGTATGTATGTACGTATGTACGTATGTATGTACGTATGTATGTATGTATGCATGCATGCATGTATGTATGTATGTATGTATGTATGTATGTATGATTTTCCGTATGTATTTCCATATGTATGTATGCATGTATTTCCGTATGTATTTATGTATGTATGTATTTCCGTATGTATGTATTTATGTATGTATTTACGTATGTATTTACGTATGTGTGTATTTCCGTATGTATCTCTGTATGTGTGTATTTCCGTATGTATGTATTTCCATATGTATGTATTTATGTATGTATTTACATATGTATGTATTCACGTATGTATGTATTTACGTATGTATGTATTTACATATGTATTTACGTATGTATGTATGTATTTACGTATGTATGTACGTACATGTATGGACGTAGTAGACTGGTGGGCGCCATAGACCTATTTCATATGATGTCAGAATAGGTATCTAGGTCAGTGCGTGCGCTGTTTGGCTGCAGGACGACACACTGTAGCTTGGTACCCAGCTACCTAGACCAAGCTAGACACACTGTCACACTGCAAACTCAATGGCTATGAGTAATCTTCATACAGAAAAAGTGAAATATCTCTAAAGCTACACAACCTAGAAACAGACCGTTTGGAACACATATAGAAAACATATCCAACGAACAGATTATATTTAATTTATACGGTTAGGGTTCGGCACTTCTATTAATTTTGAAAAGAATTGACATTTTGCATTGTGTGTACCGTCAAACTCAATACATTGTCAATGGCCATGAGCGATCTTCATACAGAAAAAGTGAGATATCTCTAAAACCACACCACCTAGAAACAAACCACTTGGAACACATATAGAAAACATATTCAACGAACAGATTATATTAAATGTATAAGGTTAGGGTTGTGCATTTCTATTAATTTTGAATAAAATACACGTTTTGCACTGCATGTACCGGCAAACTCAATGGCAGTGTGCATTCGTTCTGCAGCCAAGGTGCGCACGCATACACAATGTTTATAAACATTGAAAGGGGTCTATAGGCACACCGCACACAGGAAGGCTTGTCCACATAGATGGAGCTGATAGGGAATAAATAAAAAGAAAGAAGAAGGGTCGGTAGAGGAGGCCCCAGCCTAGCAACACAAGCGCGTCCAACCGGGACGGGTTGGGTCATCGGGTTTGTAGGTCAACTAGACAGGACACCTTGGAAAGTGGCGACGGGATTAGCGGATTAGATTGTGTATTTAGGTCAAGTTGCAGAGGTAGTCTATTTACCAATATTGTGACAGGCATAGCCATGTAGAATAAGCATGGCCATGTAGAGTAAGCAACCATTGAAGAAGCAACTTGCCTAGTCACACCTACGGTCATATCAGGACGGTTACCGACTTGTGACAGTGCACTCATGGTCACTTTATAATGCTCCCCTACTGGGAGACCAAGCTGCCAGCACCATGACCCGATATCCCATGCAGTCACATTATCCCGATACTGTGGTAACAAGTCCTTGTCCTATCCTATTAATGCCGAGCGTCAGGCTAAGTTTGCGACATGTCATCGGTTTGACTCGGTTAGTATTCAAACTGCCAAACTTCCTTCTGTATGAGAATCCTGTGATCTGGCCACCATGTCCGATAGAAGAAGAAGAAGAAGAAGAAGAAGAAGTTACCTCATTTGATGTTTGGATAACTGTAATAAGATAGTGGAAATAAAATAAGGAGAAAGCTGGAGATACACTTCAATATATTTGCCTGATGCTCAAAGATTCTCAGACAGACAGGAGCCTGAAAATGCCAGAAAATATTTAACTTGTATTCCTTATGGCCTGAGTTGTGGAGGTCCGGAATAATATTGTATTGTATTGGGGAGTTTTCATTCGCCAGGGATGAAAGTGCTCTCCGGGAAAAAAAGCGGAATTCTGATATTCTCCCATAGGGTTAGCATTGTCAGGGAATCGCAGAAAATTCCTGGAAGTCGGGTTTCATATATATTGGTATACACTGATAGTGCTGCACCGGTTGAAGCATGTATTAGTAGAGCATTTATTAATAGTAATAGCGTACGCTGATAGCGCTGCGGTCTCAGCACCACATATTAGGATATGCTGATGGTGCTGTGGGATTGAAAAATCTCGGAAATCCATGGAATCACGGAGATCTTTCATCCATGAGTCGCATTAGTGCACTGAAGGCTGCAAATTTGCAGCACTGAATGGGCATCGCCGATAGCAGTTCCATGTGGTTGGAATTGAGGGGGGAGAGGGGGGGGGGGGGAAGAGGAAGGAAGGAAAAAGGCAGCCCAAGAGCCCAACCACAGTCCTGAGAGGGCCGGCGGAGGCTGTGTGGTTCATGTAGTTTTACGTCCCAGTAAGACCATAGGCCATACCAGGACGTGCACCGACTTGTGACAGTGCGCACTCATGGTGACTTTATAGTGCTGCCCCACTGGGAAATCAGGCCACTGGCACCATGACCTGATGTCCCACACAGTCACATCGTCCTGACAATGTGTGCCCAGTCCCTGTCCTGATCTCGTAACGCCAAGCGCCGAGCAGCAACAGGTACCTATTTTATAAGTCATTGGTTTGACTCGACCAGGATCCAAACTTCAGTCCCTCCAGATTCACCGGTATGCACAGTAAGTCCGGCCAAGCCCAGAGGAAGAAGTGAAGTGAGGATGGGATTAGCTAGGCAGTGGGTGGGGTTACATTTTAGTTGTTAGTGAAAATTAGTGGTTAGTTGGTAGTGGTGTCAAGTCAGCTATGGCGATGAGGTGGGGCCTGCTAGTCCTCGGTGTCATGGTCTTGGCGACCGACAGTGTTGATGATGTCTGTTTTCTGGCGGTAGAAGCGAGCAAGTGCGTTCCAGGATGACTTGGAAATCCTGGAAAGGTCAGTGTCCTCCATGAAGTCACGGATGGCAGATCTGTCGACGGCGCCACATGAGGCGAGTATGTGGGCCACATTGAAGATCTTACTGCCGCAGGGACAGTGCTGGAGGTTGGGGACATCAATCCAACGGCGGTAGCCAGTCCTGAAGCCGTTGACGGCAACTTGGGTAGAAGGAGGAAGGCCGACTGGATGGGGGATGTTCATTCTGACCAGGGTGTACCAGAGCCAGCTTATTGAATAAGGGTTCCGTACTTGTTCCTTCTGTGTGGCTCTTTCCCAGAGTTTGGTGGTTGCTCGAGAAGCGACGGCGGTCAGTTTGGTGATGGATGGAAGGATGGCTCTCTCCACGTCTGCTCGGTTGGCACCGGCTAGAGCAGCACAGTCGGCCTGGTCATTACCATACAGTCCTATATGGGAGGGGACCCTTAGTAGGACTGTGTTCATGTGTGCCTGATGACTGGTCAAGATTATAATCTGGATCGCGTCGGCAAGGGAGTGTCGGGCATTTGGGCGGGTGATCTCACTGATGGCATTCAGAGAGTCGGTAATGATGATGGCACTTGAGTTGTGGAGGTCTTCGAGGGCCAAGTGAATGGCGGCGAGCTAGTCTTCTCTTAACATGGTAACATTTTGATGCAGTCCTTCTCACTAGTCTCAGTCTTTCTTCTCTCAGCTGCACATCCCTTCTTTCTCCTTTAACTACCAACCAAGTTCAGAGCTCAGCTGCTCAGAAAAACTGTTCTGTCCCAGACGGAATGAGCTGCTCACATCTCATTAAGTACAATGAATTCCTCATCACCAATGGAGCATATCTCATCATCATCAGCAGACCAGACGGGATGGCGGAATGAGTTGAGAGTCCGTCTCCCGCTTTAGTAGATCGTGGGATTCAAACGCATTGGTTTGAACCTTGGTCGAGTCAAACCAGACTGTACACCGTAAAATCACCTAGTTGGAGCAAGTCTGTACGAGAGGGTCGACTGTACACGCCAAACTCTCCTGATGGCACTGATGTACATACAAAGCATATATTCCTTTTGAAGGGATGAAAGTGGTCTGCAGCAAAAATCGTAGAAATCAACCCGAGATTATACCAACGGCTAATTTCCATGAAAACACAGATTCACCCCCCACCCCCATTAGGATCGCTGAAAAATGCTGGTAGTCAGGTTTCAACTCTCCTTGTTGTGCATTTATTATCACCCATATCTAACTCATTCTTGCTTGGCTTGGCTTTTCTGTTCTACCATCATATAAGGTCATATAAGAAAAGGTTTTGAATCCAATTGTTATTATATACATCCAGATTCGTTGGCATTTAATCAGTAAATATAAAAAATCGTGGAAATCCGCGAAATAGCGGAGATCGTTCATCCCTCCTTGTGTGTATATCATCCCGTCAAACCAAAAGCTGTTGTAGAGCAAGCACTGTGGGTTGGCTGATACACAAACACAGACCTCACTGCCTCACAGTTCAAAAACATGTGCTGTCATTTCATTCACGGCCCTAGTTCTACCTGCTAAGCAATTCTCTGTGATCAAAGATGGATGGATGGGCGTGTGGGGTGTGGGGGGGTGCGACCAACAAAATGAATCAGTGCGCACTTTCCCTCCACACCCAGTACCCACACGCTGACATTAAGCCCCACGACACCACTACTCTCCTCCTATGGAACAGCCTCGCGGCCCAGTATGCTTTTTTGCCCACCCACCCGCGGTTCCATCCCCACAACCTCAAAAGACAAATTATAAGTAAAATTAACCCCAACGTGTCCTAAATCCTCCCTCCACATGCGAAGCCAGCAGTGCTGAGGCGGTATTCAGGTGGCTGGCCCGGCCTGACCTTTGGTGGGTTTTCTTTTCAGCGGGCTCACCGGTAAGCCCGTGTTAAGCTGCGAACACACTGGACGCGTGCGTCAAGTACAAGCGTGCGTCATGCGGTTCTCACGCGTAAATAGCGAACACACTGGACGCGTCTGCCACGCGTCTAAAGGCCGGTACACACCTCCCATATAAAACCCCCATTCCCCCCTCTTCCATTCCCCCCTCTTCCATTCCCCCTCTTCCATTCCCCCTCTTCCATTCCCCTTCTTCCATTCCTCCTCTTCCATTCCCCCCTCTCCCATTCCCCCTCTTCCATTCCCCTCTCTTCCATTCCCTCTCTTCCATTCCCTCCCTTTCCATTCCCTCCTCTTGTGTTCCCCTCTTGCGTTTCCCCCTCTTTCATTCCCCCTCTTTCGTTCCCCCTCTTTCGTTCCCCCTCTTTCGTTCCCCTCTTTCGTTCCCCCTCTTTTGTTCCCCCTCTTCTGTTCCTCCTCTTCCGTTCCTCCTTCTCTGTCCCTCCTCTTCCATTCCCCATTCTCCATCTTCCGTTCCCCCTCTTCCATTCCCCTTCTTCCATTCCCCTCTCTTCCCATTCCCCTCTCTTCCGTTCCCCTCTCTTCCGTTCCCTCTCTTCCGTTCCCTCTCTTCCGTTCCCCCTCTTTCGTTCCCCCTCTTTCGTTCCCCTCTTTCGTTCCCCCTCTTTCGTTCCCCCTCTTTCGTTCCCCCTCTTTCGTTCCCCCTCTTTCGTTCCCCCTCTTTCGTTCCCCCTCTTTCGTTCCCCCTCTTTCGTTCCCCCTCTTTTGTTCCCCCTGTTTCGTTCCCCTCTTTTGTTCCCCCTCTTTCGTTCCCCCTCTTTCGTTCCCCCTCTTTCATTCCCCCTCTTTCGTTTCCCCTCTTGGGGAATGAAAGAGGCGGAATGCAAGAGGAAGGGAATGCAAGAAGGGGGAATGAAAGAGGGGGAAGCAAGAGGGGGACAGAAGATGGGGGATGGAAGATGGGAATGGAGATGGGGAATGGAAGATGGGGAATGCAAGACGGGGAACGGAAGATGGAGAATGGGGAATGGAAGAGGAGGGACAGAAGAGGAGGGACGGAAGAGGAGGAACGGAAGAGGAGGGACGGAAGACGGGGATTGGAAGAGGGAGAATGTAAGAGGGAGAATGGAAGAGAGGCGAATGGAAGAGGGGGAATGGGAGAGGGGGAATGGAAGAGGGATGGAAGAGGGGGAATGGAAGAGGGGGAACGGAAGAGGAGGGACAGAAGAGGAGGGACGGAAGACGGGGATCGGAAGAGGGGAATGGAAGAGGGAGAATGGAAGAGGGAGAATGGAAGAGAGACGAATGGAAGAGGGGGGAATGGGAGAGGGGGGAATGGAAGAGGGGGAAAGCAACAGGGGGGAATGCAAGAGGGGGAACGCAAGAGGGGGGAACACAAGAGGGGAACACAAGAGGGGGAACGAAAGAGGGGGAACGAAAGAGGGGGAATGAAAGAGGGGGAACGGAAAGAGGGGGAACGGAAAGAGGGGGAACGAAAGAGGGGGAACGGAAGAGGGGGAACGAAAGAGGGGGAACGAAAGAGGGGGAACGAAAGAGGGGGAACGAAAGAGGGGGAACGAAAGAGGGGGAACGAAAGAGGGGGAAAGAAAGAGGGGGAATGAAAGAGAGGAGATTGCAAGAGGGGGGAATGGAAGAGGAGGAATGGAAGAGGGGGAATGGAAGAGGAGGGAATGGAAGGGGAGGGAATGGAAGAGGAGGGAATGGAAGAGGAGGGAATGGAGGAGGGGGAATAGAAGAGGGGGAATGGAAGGACACACACATAACACACTATGTGATCGGGCAAAGTCAGGCAAAGTCGGGCAAAGTCGGGCAAAGTCAGGCAAAGTCAGGCAAAGTCAGGCAAAGTCGGGCAAAAGCCAAGCGTCACCACGCGTCAAGCGTAAATAATCGCTCCAAAAGCGATTCGTGACGCACGCGCGGGAAACGCACGCGCCAGTGTGTTTGGGTTCTCTTTATTACATACATTTTGATTTTTTACGCACGCGTGACGCTTGACGCACGCGCGAGATACGCGTCCAGTGTGTTCGCAGCTTTAGGCTCATTGACCTTTTGGGTCCGGCCTGAGAATGGAGGTTACATCATACACTGGGATAGGGCTAGGACTGGGTTGTTCAGTATTGCGATAATGTGACTAGGTGGGATATTGGGTTATGGTGTCAGTAACCCAGTCTCCAGCGGGGCAGCACTATAATGTAGCCATACATACGCACTCTCACAAGTCAGTACCCTTCCTGATGTCCTTTGACCGTAGATGTTGCTAGGATGTAACGCCTCCCACACACACTCACAAAACCCACAAAAAAAACACAACCCATTCATGCTAGTGTTACTGAAATGCAGATCCTCGTTTTAAAGTACATAAATATATTTGTTTTAACGACAGAAACAGAAAACGAGCGTATACAACATTAAATAAAGTAATAAATGTGCTTGTGTCGTATACAGTAGAACCGGTCTTCAGTGACCCCTGTGATCAGCGAACCCCCGTCATGTGCGAACACTTTTCCAATGTGCAAACTCGATGTGATTCATTTGACTATCCCTCCGATGACAGGACACCTCATATGTTAGGAAAACATTGGTCTGGATGCATAGAGATGTGAGGCACTATTGTACTACAGAAATCCGTTCAGTGTATTACGCACACCAGCTGTCTGTACACCGTAGTGCAGTCAGAAATGAATAATCATCGCTATCCAGCATTACTAGAGGATGTAACACTCCAACAACCAACCCCCATTTCGCATAACCCCTATGCCACCTCCCTTACCCCCATCCCCCACCCCCACCTTCACACACACCTATCACCACTACAACTATCACCCCCGACCCCCACCCCCACCCCCACCCAGACCTCAGTTTAGAGGGGTCCTATGACAGTAGTCAAACTCTCAAGTGGGTGACCGGACAAGATGGCTGAATCGGGAAGAACGCTGGCTGGCTTACCTTGTGGGAGGTCGCTGGTTCGACTGAATCCCGGTCGAGTCAATCTATTTTATACTGGCCATTGCCTAGCCTTGTTAATGTGATAGGGCCCGGACTGGTTTGTGGATATTGGCTCATGGTGCTGTAGGTCTGGTTTCCCAGTGGGGCAGCACTGTAAAGCTGCCATGAGTGCGTATTGTTATAAGTCAGTACCCATTCTGTTATGATCTTAGATGTTGCCAGGACTTTAAACCCCCCCCCCCAAAAAAAACTCTGTATCTGTCTCTGTCTAACATGATTTGGCGTGGGTTGGAAAATAAAATAAGTATTTAATAATAAGGATCAATGAATTAAGGAAGACCAATTGTCCACAGTTGACATTTCCCCTCATTAATCATTGAATGTAATAATAAAAACAGAATTGTTAAAAGTTCAGTCGACCGATGCCATGCGCGATTGAGAGTAAACATTATTTCAATTCATTAAGTCATGTCCATAAATTTAAACAGAACAAGATAGGGAAATGATGTGTGGACCAGTTACAGACCCATAAATGATCAACGGGACAATAAATTCCAACTACCCCATTCACGCTATAAAAAGGGGGAGAAAAAAATAAGAGCGGTGGGCGAAGAAGAAAAAGGCCAACCTTCCACGACTCCTCCATGCTTCCAATGCGGGCATTTGCAGCAAATTAAATTCACCAGCAGAGCAAACATCGGTGGGTGAGCAGACCCTCAGCACCCCCCCACCCCCCATTCCCACACACAAACATTGCCGGGGGTAGTGGGAGGGGGAGGGGGAGGGAGAGGGAGAGAGAGAGAGGGGGAGAGAGAGGGGAGGGGGGGGGGAGAGGGAGTGAAGGAGGACGGGGGAATAATGGTGGGAGTGAGGGAGGGAGGAACGAAGGCAGGGAAGGAGGGAGAGAGGGAGAGGGAGAGAGAGAGGGAGAGGGAGAGGGAGAGGGAGAGGGAGAGGGAGAGGGAGAGGGCTGTTAAACCAGATTCACGACCCACCTGGCTTAATCCACACTAAGCTCCCAGAGAATCCCATAAAAGCCTCGTTCCCAATCTGGAACTCGCCGAGACCATGCCTAAGCCTGGGCTTATGTAACCACCATAATGGAATCGTTTTTCATTTTTAACATTTAAAAAATCGAAACAATTTTGACTGTAAAAGAATAGTAACCAAATACTACAATTTAACATTGGTGTCATCATTTGCAGCTAAATCATGGAAATCGCGGAGGTCTTTTATCCCTGATCATGGTGCAGCTGACCGAGAACAACCTGAATAAATGACTGGACAACAGCAACGAGTGCTGAACCTGGCCGTGTCAAACACAGGTGTGCAATGATATTCATGTTTAACCAGAGTCGCCCTCCCAACGAGACTGTCAGCAAGAGGTAATCAATGTGTGCCGTGGGGTTATAGGGCGTCACCTGGCGGCGGAAACCAGACACGGTGAATATTTAATATCACACCGGGCCCACTGCTACGCCCAGGGACCCCCCGACCTAACACAGGCTTTGCCCCACTTTTCCCACGTAGACACCTTGGACCTGAATCCTAAACTGAACCCAGTTTTGATTTATAAAACAATCAGGGTCAGTTATAACCGAGGAATATATCCAATTGAATAAATACCCGCACAGCTTATATGATGTTGAGTGACTATTTCAATGCGGCTTCGTCCACTTTCTAATAGCACACAAAGATATCGCCATTAAAGTGGCATAGTCTGATGGTTTTGAGTTTCTGTCATTTTTCTGAGATTAATATATTAATGTTATTGTTATAATCCACCTTACTTTAGTTTGAAGTAACTTATTTTAAAATGGCTAACTTATTAGATATTTGAAGTGTCAACATCAGATTAGTTTGGCAAGCACACCACAACTGAAACCATAGGGGTCTGCATTAACAGGTTCTATTAAATTGACTCCTGGTTCCCTTCTATGTTGTGAGTCCTGACATAACCTTAGATGTTACCAGGACGTAAAACATCAACAACCAACCACCCATGTGGTGACAAATGCTTAATAAGTGTATCAGTATCTAAGTTCGATCTGTAGAATCAAATCTAAATAATTGTTTTGATTTGGAAAATTTGATACTTCATCGGACTATGCAACTTTAAGGAGTCTGTCTGTGAATTGTTAGTGAAACCGCCCAACAGGCGGGTCAACCCATGCTTCCTGTCATCGCCTGGAGGGCATAACGAGCTGATAACACCAGTCTCCTCCAGGCTGCGGTGTCCGATGTCAACGTGGACATTTCGGGAAGCTATGCAGAACTTCCATCTGGCCGATATACTTCCGGTGCAAAACTCAAATAGAGTATGGCCTGACTCACCGTGGGGTGTGATTGGGTGTGGTGTGATGGTAACCGCACACCCAGGAAATAAATGCTCCACTGGATATGGGGGATAGGGGAGGAGAGGGAAGGGAGGGGAGGAGTCGGGAGGGGGGTGGGGCGCTCGACACAAGTATCCATCCCAGGAAATAACCAACTGCCAACGGAGCATTACAAGAAGATTAATGAAAGATTATCTCTCATAATAATTTTTAAAAAGCTAAACAAAAAAAGCTTGGGTAGATGCATGGTGTCGATTAGATAAAAGATTCACCCGGTACTTGTAGTACACAGGTGAAGATCAGCCTTATATAAAAACGGTCGAAAAATCGGGTTAATGAAATGAGTCTTTATGATAGCCTAATTTCTCAATCTAAGAAGCAACATTTATTCTTTGTATATATGTCTTCATGTTTACCCGCTACTTTTGAGTTGGAAAATATAATGACACATATACTTTAATGCAATTTAAAAGTGAAATCGACGGCGTTCTCTGGCCACCATCTTGTCTTTTTGCATTCTCGCCCATTTCACCAACTATGTGCCTATATGAGTAGCCATTTGATACTGGAGCCACAGTTTCTAGTTCATGTTCCATACTAAACCTATTTTCGCCCGTACTTACACTACGTCGTCCTTCACCCATGTACTACAAGTACCGGGTGAATCTTTTATCTAGGTGTTGATATGCAAATATTCATATTTTCACTTTAGCAAAAAAATCACATGAACATGTTTTGGATACATTTCATGGGATAGATTAAAGACATGTAGTATTGCTAACATAATTAATCAGCAATAACTAGTTGACTTACTACCCCTCACCCCCCAAAGAAAAGCTAAAATCATTAACAATGTCACGTAGAAACCAAATATGCAATGCCCACTTACTGAGAACGACCCATATGTCATGTATTATGTGTTCACAAAAAGTTGAAAGCAAGCGTCTGTGCCTAAAACTGAGCGATCTACACAAGAATATTATGTCCTGATAGCTAGACACGGACACGAGCACGGACACGGACACGAGCACGAGCACGAGCAGTGGGTGATGGCAACATGCGGGTTATACACACTGAGAGGCAGATCAAAGCCGACACGACATGCCAACGGAACATTACAAGGACAGCAGGCTACACCACAGCCCTGTCACGTGCCCCCGTCTGCATCACGTGATGTGTGGTCGGCTACGTCACAAACCGTCATGTCAGAAGGGGGCGGGCATTTCTCTTTCCACACACAAGCCGTGAAACTGAAGTCAACCCGATATGCTCTGGGAAAATGAACATGTTTGTTCTTGTTTCAGCGGAGGGTTTTCTTCCTAGCAACATCTAACGTCATATTAGGATGGGGACTAATGTGTGACAGTGTGCACTCATGGCGACCTTCTAGTGCTGCCCAACTGGGAGATTATGCCATTAATACTATGACCAAATATCCCACTCAGTGTGCACTCATGATGACTATATAGTGTTTCTCCAGTGGGAGACCAGACCGCCAACGCAGTGACCAAATATCCCACTCAGTGTGCACTCATGATGACTTTATAGTGTTGCTTCAGTGGGAGACCAGACCGCCAACGCAGTGACCAAATATCCCACTCAGTGTGCGCTCATGTTGACTTTATAGTGTTGCTCCAGTGGGAGACCAGACCAACAACGCAGTGACCAAATATCCCACTCAGTGCGCACTCATGTTGACTTTATAGTGCTACCAGCACTATATATGGGGGATAGGGGAGGAGAGGGAAGGGAGGGGAGGAGTCGGGAGGGGGGTGGGGCGCTCGACACAAGTATCCATCCCAGGAAATAAAGTTGTATAGTGAGGATGTGAGTTGGAAGTCGGCTACCAGCATGGCCATGGTGTGGTACATGAAACATGACACCATTCCACACCACGCCACCATGGTGTTACACTTTGCCACGTTTTTATTTCATCTATTAAGGTGTGGCCACCGATTATGTACTGTGTCAGCTGTCAAGAGTTGGCTACAGCACCACAGCTGGACACACCAGCAGGCCCCGAACAATGCCGAATGGAGGACACCACACTCAGCAGTCTGCAAAACCTAATTAACTAGCTCATATAACATCCCATTAATACAGATATTTGTACACAATTAGGTATAAGCACTATCAATCTTTTAATATTGTTTGTTTCACCCATCTTGGTGAACAGCCAACGTTAGGTAATGAGTTCCTTCCGTGAGGCCATGTAGTTCAATTACCAACGCCACGCGGTCTCTGCATCTACAAATAATAAATCAGACTGAAGTGCCGTAAATGTATATATCTGGGAGACTGTTGCAAATAGGAAGGAAAATGCACACCTCAAGATGTAATTAGATAATAAGCAACCTTCACAAGCATATAGTGGGTATTTTAACGGGTTTTCGACAGTAAAATGAAACACAATTTGCTATCATTACATTAGATAAAAGATTCACCCCGTACTTCCAGTACACGGGTGAAGACCAGCCTTATATAAAAACGGTCGAAAAATCGGGCTAATGAAATGCGTTTTTATGAGGGCTTAATTTCACAATCTAAGAAGCAACATTTATTCTTTGTATATGTCTTCATATTTACCCGCTACTTTTGAGTTGGAAAATATAATAAAACATATACTTTAATGCAATTTAAAAGTGAAATCGACGGCCTTCTCTGGCCGCCATCTTGTCTTTTTGCATTATCTCCCATTTCACCAACTCTGTGCTGATATAAGTAACCATTTGACACTGGTGCCAGGCATTCTACTTCTTGTTCCATACTGAAGCTATTTTCGCCCATATTTAAACTACGTTGTCGTTCACCCATGTACTACAAGTCCCTGGTGAATCTTTTATCTATCATTACATATGCCCACTCACTCTATACGCATATAGGACAAGGCCCAAACACACTGACTTTTGCTCAAGTTTGGCCTGTTGTATCTCCACAAATAATGTATACAGATGCTTGAAATATGGCTGAATGAATAACATAATCCTTCTACCTTCCATCTGTGTCCTTATTGTGTGAAAGAGTGTGATTGATTTACTCCTGTATTACCATTTCCTTTGCCTGTATTGCCTTTCAAGCCATGTGTTTGGAAAGTGACCAGACTCGTGATACTTTTGGGACTCCCCAGTAAACTGGTCACTGTCCTTCCGATCCTCAACCAATCAGAATGAACCATATATCAATAGAAAGCTATGACCTTGACCTATGATGTAGAGTGAGGTTTATAGCAGTGGATTTATGTTTTGTATTTAAAAAAGGAGATTAAAGTAACATATCCACTTTGATACTTAATGAAAAATTAATCTGTGATCGGTTCTCAAAGAACTATATATCATTAAATAGAGGAGAAACCACTCTTTAAAATGCTGTATAACATGACCCAGAAATATAATCCTCAGAAAGTCCATTTACAAAAACAGCATGAATCTCACACATTTTTAAGACCATTGTGACTCGCCATAGGGTGTAGGGATAGGGGTGGGCAGAACTGACACATCTGCCTTGCAATTTGGGTTATTTGCACAAACAACCAAAATATGTCTTTTCAATGTGCCAGATCTCATTTTCTAATACAGCTAGCGTCTTGAAATTTAGCACGTGATTTTGATTTGATACAAGGTCTATTCCCTGCAAGTTTCACGTGATTTGGTGTGTTTAAAAAAAAAATGAGTGGGTAGGGGCCTATACCTACTATCATGGTGTACATAACTACAAGATACTTGGTAGTGATGGTGATTTAATCAGCAGCAGAGTAACTCAGGTGGCTAGGGGTTTAGCCATCACTGGGTTAAGCTAATCACGTGATAGGCTTAAGTTAATGTGACATAACTCTATGGATTTTAGTTTCTGCCATCTTTCTAATAGGAACAACCGATGGCGGCGCCACAGGTCGTACCGGGTAGCTACAGGAAGGTAGAAGCAATGGCATAATAATATAATAATAATAATAATAATAATAGTAATAATGATTATTATGATTGATAATAATGAAGTAGTTCCCTTCCTAGCCTTTATCCTCTCATAATACGTTACACATCACATATAATAACTTTATATTAAAGGGATTACCTTGGAGATAATTGCAGTAAAGATGTGCCAAATTAATTTTAGTGTGCACACCAAAATGTTGAAGACAGACGCTGTTAACATATTTTTTAGCTTAGCAGTACAACATACGGGCACCAAACTGCTATAAATGTTATCGTTAATGCAATATATAAATTTAGGCAAGAGAGATGGTTTCGAAAATGCGGTGTTTTCATTGGACTGTGCAGCTTTATTTGTTTGTTGTTTTACGTCCTAACAACATCTAAGGTCATATCAGGACGGGTACCGACTTGTGACTGCACACTCATGGCGACTTTATAGTGCTGCCCCACTGGAAGACCAGGCCGCCAGCACGATGACCTAATATCCCACTCAGTCACATTATCCTGATACTAGTCCATGTCCTATCCTAATAATTCGGAGCACCAGGCTAGGAAGCGACAAGTATCAATTTTTAAGTCATTGGTTTTACTCGACCAGGGTTCGAACCCAAGACCTATCAACACGGGAGACGGACGCTCTAACTCATTCGGCCATCCCGTCTGGTCCTGTGCAGCAAGTAGGTTAGTGAGTTGAAAGGCTGAATGTTTTCCAGTCTGCTGAACATAATGCCATTATAATAAACCTATTACATTATCCACTACAGAGTATGTGGGTGGGGGAGTGGGAGAGGGGGGGGGAGGGCTTCACTTTAACCATTGCAAAGTTACAGCTGCATAGCCCGATGAAAGCATCAAACTTACAAAATCAAAACACTCACCAAGATTGATCTTACATATCCAACTTAGATACTGGCGCATTCATTAATCATGCATTGCTGCATAGAAGAAATACTGAGTCAATGTAATAGAATCTGCCACTGCTGAAACCTATTATGTTCAGCAGCTTGACGTGCATGTCAAAATTATTTTGCTATGTTTTCATTTCAAATACCCTCAAGGTCATCAATTTAAATAACAGCTTAAAATTATAATAAAGTAAATCCAACAATCAGCCTAATATAGTTATCTGAAATAGAAGTGGGGGGGGGAACTCAAAACCCATCGGACTATGCAATTTTAACAAATTCGGTTGCGTCCCATAATAACATGCCTTACAAGTTACATAAGTTACAGATAATAAAGTTGTAGCCACACACAAATCATCTTACTCAATCTGTATCTACACTGAAGAAACACACACCCCTCCCCCGCCCCTTCCCGTAGCATCCCCTCAAAAAGAAAGGAAAAAGTGGTGTATGTAGTGCTCGATGGCAGTATACAGAACGCCATCATGGCGCCAACCGCAGTGAATAGCAGTGATCCATGTCGTTCCGGATATAGCCCTGCAGTGGACCCGGGTGTGATTTTTGTTGAAATCACAATCAATGGCGTAATGCAAACAAACACATAACTCTAAGGAGAAGCTCAAGTCACACGACGCTCGATTCAAATGATAATTCCCCCAATATACAAAATTCCATAATGGCACCCACCGCAGCGATCTAGTAGTGACTAGCGATTCACGTCGTCCCGGAGATAGCCTGGGTATGATTTAAAAAATAATAATTTAAAGCGCAATCACTGGCATAATGCAAGCAGACCCATAATGCCAACAAGAAGCTGAAGTCACACAAGGCTCGATTCTAATGATAATTCCATCAATATACAAAATTCCCACCAGACAGGATGGCCGAATGAGTTAGAGCGTCCATCTCCCATGCTGGTAGATCGTTGGTTTGTGGGTTCGAACCCTGGTCGAGTCAAACCAATGACGTAAAAATTGATACTTGTCGCTTCCTAGCCAGGCGCTCGGCATTATTAGGACAGGGCAAGGACTGGTGTGCTCAGAATTTGTCTGCCGATGAATGTGTCCTGGTCTCATCATCATATCTTTTTCTAACATGTGTTTGTGTCTTCAAAGAGAAGTCTGTAGGTGGGACTGTCACATCTACTGTTCCAGTGACCTGTCAGCATCCCTGGAACCCTCACTACAAATATGGTTATCGATATGTCCAAGCTTGGCTGGCACAGTTCTGACACCATTAACACATCCGCCACTGCTTTCCCTGGACTGTCTCACCTACCTACAGAACAGTCGGGATGACCAAATGAGTTAGAGCGTCCGTCTCCCATGTTGGTAGATTGTGGGTTCGAACCCGGGTCGAGTCAAACCAATGACTTAAAAATTGATACTTGTCACTTCCTAGCCAGACGCTCGGCATAATTAGGATAGGACAAGGACTGGTTGGCTCAGTGTCAGGATAATGTGACTGAGTGGGATACTAGGTCATGGTGCTGGTGGCCTGGTTTCCCAGTGGGACAGCACTATAAAGTCGCCATGAGTGCACACTATCAGTGTCACAAGTCGGTACCCGTCCTGATATGACCGTAGATGTTGCTGAGACGTAAAACAACAACAAACAAATACAAAAGTCCATAATGGCGCCCACCGCAGCGATCTAGTAGTGAATAGCGATTCACATCGTCCCGGACATAGCCTGGGTACGATTTCTTTTCAATAATTTAAAGCACAATCACCGGCGTAATGCAAACAGATGCATAATGCCAACGAGAAGCTCAAGTCACATGAGGCTCGACTCAAATGATAATTCCCTAGCAATCGATATTGACGACGCAAAGATTATCCCATCAACATTAATTACTGCCCGTATTAAGGTTATAAGCCCAGCACGCCTCACAGGCAATGGCATCCTCTTTTTCTTTTCTTTTTTAATTGTTTCTTTTAAATATGGACACTTCCTCGATATATCAGCTCTTTTAAAAAGGATTAAAAGACAACAACTAAATAATATTCTCATATCTGTCAGGGACAACCCCTTATCCCCCCGCCCCCATCCCCCCCCCCCCAAACACACACACACATCCGCCCACACAGACACACAACTTCTAAAATATCTACTGCCCAACAATTAGGGCAAACTCATTGAAGATAGTAAAATGCAATGAGCTTTGAATAGAAACAGTAATTAAGGAAAAAGATCACAGCCGGCGAATAGAAAAAAAGTGGGGCAGGTGGCAATTACTGCTTCTGGAGATTCCATCGGGTTTAATTAAACCGGCCTGCGACGGACCCCCACGAGGGGGGGGGGGGTCTTCTCTTCAGCTCCGAGCACAGGTGCGCCGCCCGCGACCAGCGAGCTATTTTAGGCGCCATCTTTTAGCCATAGAACGCCGCCTTTATGATTGATTGTTTGATGTTGTTTTTATATCCTGGCAACATGGTTTTTTTTCACGTCCTGGCAACATCTAAGCTCAAATCAGGATGGGTACCGACTTGTGACAGTGCACACTCATGGTGATTTTATAGTACTGCCCCACTGTTAGACCAGGCCACCGGCACCATGACCTGATTTCCAACTGGAGTCATATTATCATGATACTGACATAACCTAGTAATGCTGAGCACTAGGCTAGGCAACGACGAGTATCATTTTAGTAAGTCATTGCTTTGACTCGACTGGGATTCAAAGTCCCGACCTTCCACATGGGAAGCCTATGCTCTATTGATTTGTCTACTGCGCCCGTTCAACACATTGCGTCAAAACTACGTACTGTGTTTAAATAGCCCGGTATGATCCCTTTGGCACAGCACATTATTTAATGGGGGCATTACGTCCTAGCAGATCATATCCGGATGGCTAGAGTCCACACATATGTGAATTTATAGTGCTGCCATACTGAGATATCAGGTCACTTGCACCATGAACATATATATCCCACTCAGTCGTATTATCCTGATACTGAGCAAACAAGCCCTTGCCATATCATATTAATCATGAGTGTCACACTACGTACTATCAAATTTCTAAGTCATGGGTTTAATTTGGTTGGGCTTCTAGCAAAATGTTGCCAACACCTAGCCAAGTGTGGCAGCCAAGCACCCAGACTCACTAGCATCTGCTTGTAAATGCTACGGCTAATTTCGCGCCCTTTATGAAGGAAGCCCAGAGATCATACCCTGACACAATGCAATGCGATGAGCAGTAGAACTGTCCACCAGGCGGCTGCGCGATCATTCACGTCGCACCCTGCCACGTGACCCCCATTTGAATGTCACGTGTCGAACAGTGTTCATCATCGCTAGAGCTCCATATGCCAGTTGCAACAAGGGCCTCCCAGCACACCGTCCGTGTCACCAACAAGTCAATGCCCATATGACCAAACACAGAATTCATGTAATCACAGTTGGTTGGAGTGAAGCGTCCCAGCACACAGACTGTGTCACAAACAAATTATCCCTAAAAGGAGGTGAAAGCAGCAAAACATAGCACTCCAACAAAGACATTATTTATAATGTTTTAGTGGAATATTTCAAAAATATATATAATCAATGAATACTTAGTGAGAGAGCGAGCACTGGCACTGCGCCAGGAAGTGAGAAGATCGACCGGACGCGCAAGGAAAATAACGGCAGTCTCCCGCCAACTAGTGTCAAATATAAGCGATTCGCTGACTTGAGTACAAAGCTTCAATGGGTCTGGTCGGAAGGAACGCTGCCAGTGTGGCATGAATGACATAGCTAAATGTTCCCTTCACGTCACCGACGCCGGCGTTCAATTCGCCACACGCGCTCCTTGTTTACATATCATCACCCTGTCAAAAGTGCACTTAAACCACCGCAGCACTTTATTCGTAAGAACCACCAGCGCATTGTGTACACGCAAATCGACCGGCACTCATCTTGGGGCGGGTGTTGAAGTGTTGCGTATCAGATTCTGACCTCCTCCTCCACCCCCACCCACTACCTTCCGGGACTTGATATTGCCCGAGCGCACAATCTGGTGGCTCAGCGCCGCCATTCGAAATAGTGTCGTGATAATACCCGTGTCTGTCGACTTTGTGGGCTAGATGACAGCGGCTCCTCTAACACCTTTCTTTCACGCTGCCACTTGGCCATGGGCTGGATGGAGGCCCTGTTACCATCAACTCACAAACTTCAAAGAGTATATCATTTATTATTTATATAACCCACGGGTTCGAACACTAGTCGAGTCAAACCAATTACTTAAAAATTGATATATGTCGCTTCCTAGCCAGGCGCTCGGCATTATTGGGATAGGGCAAGGACTGGTTGGCTCATTGTCAGGATAATGTGACTGAGTGGGATATCAGGTCATGGTGCTAGCAGCCTGGTCTCCAAGGGGCCCAACACTATAAAGTCGGCATTAGTGCACCCATCTGTACCCATCCTGATATGACCTTAGATGCTGTCATGATGTAAAACAACCAACCAACCATATATTATAAAATAAACATATATATTATAAATTTTCAAGAAAGAAAATAAACCACTGTAAATATATGGTAATTGCTGCAGGGAGATTGCAAAAATTGCTCACTACGGGCCCATAGAAAAAGATTGATAAATTGCGTGTAAACTCATTCATCATGACAATCGCAAGCCAGCACAGTTGGCGAACCAAATTGTAGGTCAGTACCTAAAGTCTACAGCTTCCTTAGAGGCTCAGTGAAATAACACTCAACAGGCGTTATGCATAGATACTACCATTTATTATGGGTATGAGTATAAGTCGTCACATAACTAGCAATAACTGATTGCACAAATCAAGTTCAGTGTCATTATATATATTATGTAGTTTATAATAAGCCCTACTACATGTACCACACAGTGGGGGCGTTGATGCGCTGATCCTTCTTATCGGCAGGTGGCAGCACTCTAACAAGGACAGACCTGATGATGGGACGGTTTCACTCATAGCTAGCAGACACCCACCCACCCACCCTGCGGGAGGTTACCTGCGACCCGACGGAGCAGTGATAGGTCACTTCTATTCTGACATCGGCAGAATAAAACTTGGAGGATGGCCAGTGTTTGAAGCAACTTTGGTTTTACGTTATTATTCCTCAGGCGGGATATCTAGAACATGGCCCATAACACTGGTGTAGTGAACCAGTTCACCTCTACTGTGCTAGGTTTCTTTTTGTTTTCGTGTTTGTTTGTTGTTTTACGTCCTAGCAACATCTAAGGTAATATCAGGAAGGGTATCGCCTTGTGACAGTGTGCACTCATGGCGACTTTATAGTACTGCCCCACTGGGAGACCAGGCCACCAGCACCATGACCTGACATCCCACTCAGTCACATTACCCTGACACTGAGCCAACGAGTGCTTGCCCTATCCGGATAATGCCGAGCACCGGAAGCGACAAGTATCAATTTTTAAGTCATTGGTTTGAGTCAACCCGGGTTCGAACCCACAATCTACCAACATGGGAGACGGACGCTCTAACTCATTCGGTCATCCCGTCTGTTCTGTAGGCAGGTGAGACAGTCTAGGGGAAAGCAGTGGCAGATGCGTTAATGGTGTCAGAGCTGTGCCAACCACGTCTGGACATATCGATAACCATATTTGTAGTAAGGGTTCCAGGGATGCTGACAGGTCACTGGAACAGTACATGTGACAGTTCCACCTACAGACTGCACTTTGAAGACACAAACACATGTTAGGAAAAGATATGATGATGAGACCAGGACACATTGATCCGCAGACAAATTCTGTGGTTTAAATTGTAAATATTGTATCACTACTCATTAAGTCTATATGGGCCAGAGCAACAATCACAATACAATTTGTTACACTGTATCTGCATATTCAGATTTTATCCAGTGTTCTATATAATTATATATATTATATATATATATGTATAATATATGCATAATATGACATGGTGCTACTTTGGCATCCCGTCAACTAATAGTGTGTGGTCTACACCAACAAACACCCACATAAGTATCCTCTTCAAACTGAAGGTTACAGTTAAAGTGCAGGTAGACCTCACGCTAAATGTGTGAATGGCCAGGTAGACCGCGCGTTAAAGGCACCATATACAATATACATTTTATATATATATATATATCACCATTGATATGCCATTTGCTGCCAACACGGCGTAAAACCATAAACAATAAATAAATCATATGTATATAATTTATTTAAATGCTAGCAATCTACCATTAGACACATTGGTCTGTGAATGACTAGTAACAAGGCAAATGCCCATGCCAGCCTTTTGTGATCACCGATCACGACGCCCCCTACCAGCTGTCAGCCCAAACTATTGCTACACCCTCTTGGCAGTACTTCTCCCATCATATAAGCCTACTGGCGGTGCAATGGTTGCCAAAGCAACAGTTGACAGCTCTGTGACTGGGTGGGGAGGCGGGCGAGGCGCCCCGGGAAGAACCGCTCCCCTGACGACCCGGGTCAGACCAAAGCCTTCTGAATGCCAAGACAACTCAGCGTTCCCCGCCCCCACTCATCTTGTCAAGACTGCTTGCTACTAGCTCACCGGGAACCATCATAGTTGCGAGATTTGGACTCTCCATAGAGAATGACCCAAATAATATGTACGAGCCAAATAATATTAAAGGTCCGTCCGTAGACGGTGGCCCAAATAATATGCACAAGCCAAATACAATGTAATAATAGTCTGTCCACAGACAGTGACCGAAATAATATTAATATGCATAAGGCAAATAATTACAATAATGGTATTTCCATAGCGAGTGTGACCCAAATAATATAGACTGGTTATCTCAGTGTCAGGTTAATGTGACTGAGTGGAATATCGGGTCATGGGGCCGACAGCTTGGTCTCTCGGTGTGGCAGCACTATAGTATAAAGTCATCATGAGTGTGCACTGCCACAAGTTGGTGCCCATACTGATATGACCTTAGATGTTGCGAGGACGTCAAACAACAGAAAACACAAACTTGCGATTTTTCTAAATTGCCAATGCCCCTCCCGCCCAAAAAAACACACCCAAAAATGCCCCCCTCCCTCCCCCAGGTTGCACTCGAAGCCAAAGTAGCTAGCACTACTAACAGAACCCGAGGAGGCTGAGCGGACGGGTGGGGTGGGGGTGGGGTGGGGGGTGATGAGCCGACAGGAGGAACTCTCAGGCGAATTACCACATTGGCACTGTGCCGTGACAAGACGCGATCATCATAACCTGACTGAGCTTGTTACTCTCCGCCCGCCTCTGAGTGCTCGGCTGGCGCGCGTCCGGGCGTCTGGGAGGTGTGCCGCCCCCAAGTGGCGGGGACGGTGGCGGGACGCCGGCGAATAACACGTTGCCGCAGTATGATCACTCCGTCTTGGCTGTGTATTTATTTACTCAATGTACACCCCGATCTGGGAGCGCTCACCAGACCGAGCTGCGCAGTCTCTCTCTCACGGCCGAGCTGTGTTGTTTGTTGTTTTACATCCTAGCAACATCTAAGGTAATACAAGGATAGGTACCGACTTGTGACAGTGCGCACTTATGGTGACTTCATAGGGCTGCCCCACTGGGAGACCAGACTGCCGGCCCCATGACCCAACATCTCACAGTCACATTATCCTGCTTCTGTACTAAACAGTCCATCTCCTATCCTAGTAATCCCAATCGCCAGATTATGTAGTGACAAGCATAAATTTTATATAAGTGATTGGTTTGACCGGACTGGGATTTGAACTACCGACCTTCTGCACGGGAAGCCTGTGCTTTCCCGATTCGGCCACCGCATCCGGTCTGTTGTTGTTCAAGATTTATACTGCCTATCATGGATAAGCCTGAATAGGCTTGTTTTCACCATGAGACAGTTTGTCGATAGAAAGCCCGAGCCTACACTTTTACCGACCCAAGGGATTTTTAACCTCCCACACCACATAGACATGGTATGAGAGCAACTGGCCTTTGATGACGCTGTAAGTTATACACAGCGGTGGAAATCCAAATAGGCAGAGGTGGGGGCACAGGGAATCGAACCACTGACCTTCAGATTAGGAGTCCGACCTAGAAGAAAGTCAGACACTCTAACCACTCCGCCACAGAGAACACCAAATTACCGACCTCAAGTTGGGTGTGGGAGTGTGGATGTGGAACTGGGGAAGGAGTCTATGATGATATAGGCCCTGTTGGCCGGCATAACCGAGGGGCCGGCCAACGGAACCCGGTTATGAATTAGCCATGACCGGCGTAATTGGCAGTAAATTAAGCACCACGGCCATGATGCGCACGGCAGGGCCAGATAGAAAAAGCGCATGATCCAAGCCTAAAGGCTGTATGCTGGCATTTGTGATTGGATTTTAATTTTTTTTATAAAGGGGTGGGGTGGGATTAGCTACGGGTAATCCTCAGTCTCCGGGAAACAGCATTAGGTATTGGCGTAAAGGACTCATCAGCACGTGTCACTGTCAGACGCCGACACTAAAAATCTCGGTAATATGTATGTTCCGAGTTACTGCCAACGGGTCCTCGTGGAATGTTTGTTATGTTGGGGGTTTTACGTCCTAACAATATCTAATGTCATAGCAGGACGGGTACCAACTTGTGACCGTGTACATGCATGGCGATTTTATAGTGCTGCCACATTGGGAGACCATGCTGCTGGTAGTGGTACAGTGCCCCGATATCCTACTCATTTATATTATCCTAGACCGGAGTAAACCACTCCATGCTATATCCTACTAATGCCAAGTGCCAGGCTGGAGAGCAACAAGTATAAATTTGGTAAATAATTGGCTTGACTCAATAGGAATTTGAATCCACAACTTTCCACACAGGAAAGCCATCCCGCGCTCTTACTGATTCGGTCATCCTGCCCAGCCCATGTGAAACAACTGAAGATGCGACCCGGCAGATTTACATGCCAGGAAGTGGGGTGATTGTCCCTCCCTTCGGCATAGGGCATATGCATTTTAACTCATAAAAATGTATGGTTTTTAGTGACCAAACTTAAGCGCCTGTCACACCGTACCGGACGGAGTACCGGAGACCACCGGACAAAGAATTTTCTAGTCCGATGCTCTCCGGTACACAAAATGTATCGAAATGGTGCGTAATTGGGTCAATTGCCACCAGGCGATGGGACAAGTACTGTACATGTACCGGACAAGAACCGGACATGCAATGGATGGGTACCGGACATAACGGACACCAACGGATGGGTACCGGACATGTATGGATGGGTACCAGACACGTCCGGTAAAAGTTTTGTGCATGTTCAAAACTTGTACCGGACACCACCGGACGGGTACAGGACAGTGTCCGGTTCCCCAGTCCGGTAAGGTGTGACTGGGCCTTTAGCATGGTTATCGCTGTACATTTGTTAAAAATTGGGTGGCAGTTAAATTGTGCTAGCAACTAATCTACATTATATAAAATATCACTCCCCTAGATGTTTTTTTTAATTGTTTACAAAAAAAGAAATTTTAGAGCCTGGCAACATATACGGTCATATCAGGACGGTAGTGACTTGTGACAGTGTGCATTCATGACGACTTTATAGTGCTTCCCCACTGGGAGATCAGGCCACTGACACCATGACCCGATATCCCACTCAGTCACATTATCCTGACACTGAGTTAACCAGTCCTTGCCCCTATCCTAGTAATGCTGAGCGCCAGGCTAGATAACGACAAGTATAAATTTTGTAAGTCATTGGTTTGACTCTGGCGAGTTTCGAACTCCTGACCTTCCCCATGAGAAGCCTGCGCTCTACTGATTGGGCCACCGGGTTGGGTCATGTCATGGTCATGTGTAGCAGCAACGTGCTTCGCCCTCACTATAGAATGGCCACAGGCCTGATGAGTGACGGGGTGAACACCAACTATGATATCTCAGAAGTGTCATGTCGGCTCTCACTAGTATCAGGAAGTTGCTAGATTTAGACGTTTGTTCAGCAAGATTTCTTTAAACAACTACAGTAAAACCTCTAACCGACCACCATCACAGATC
This sequence comes from Branchipolynoe longqiensis, assembly GCA_030323885.1. NCBI lineage: Eukaryota > Metazoa > Annelida > Polychaeta > Phyllodocida > Polynoidae > Branchipolynoe > Branchipolynoe longqiensis. The sequence goes on from CM059187.1 coordinate 51,893,117, forward strand.
GACCACTCCCCTATATAGATCGCTGTATTTGGGACGCATAAACATATTCTAATTACCTAAAATCGACCACATCCCAAAATGGACCACTTAAACTTAAGGTTGGTCCCAAGGTCGGTTGATTTAGAGAGGTTTTACTGTACTTGGGCTCAGCAAACTACATCGGTTATTCCATAAATGAAGTGCCATCACCATACAACTTTCTGACAATCGCCAGTCCGGGAAGGCGTTCAATGGACACTGATCAAAACTGGCTAACAGTAACAGTGTGTGTATGTGAAGTCACACATTTCCCATAGTCATAAAGTATGTATGCAGCTGTTGTCACAGTGTGGGAAATCAGGTTTCATGACGGAAAAGCATCTTATATAGACCTATTTCATGTGACGTCAGCATAGATGTTTAGGTCAGTGCAGGCGCAGCTTGGCTGCAGGACAACACGGGGTCACACTGCAAACTCAATGGCTCTGAGCAATCTTCATACAGAAAATGTAAAATATCTCTAAAACTACCACCTAGCTACAAACCGCTTGGAACACATAGAGAAAACATATTCAACAAACAGATTATATTAAATTTATACGGTTATGGTTTTGCATTTCTATTAATTTTGAATAAAATTGATGTTTTGCACTGCGCATATCGGCAAACTAAATACATTGTCAATGGCCATGAGCAATCTTCATACAGAAAAAGTGAAATATCTCTCAAACTACACCACCTAGACACATACCGCTTGGAACACATATAGAAAACACATTCACCGAACAGATTATATTAAATTTATATGGTTAGGGTTCTGCATTTCTATGAATTTGTAATAAAACTGACGTTTTGAACTGCACGTATTGGTAAACTCAAATGTCTATAAACATTGAAAGGCATCTATAGGCATGTCATGATGTCATTAAAGGCCGATGGTTTTATAATTCTGCATTTATATTCTTCTTTTAACAACTTGTTAACTAAAGTGAGTTGAATAGGTTGAATCACATCTTGATAAGTGCTTCGGTTTAGAAAATGTGATACTCTCATCGGACCATGCAGCTTCAATTCATGTATGACGAGTTTAGGCGGAGGCTCCCTCAATCTCTAAAATGCCTGTTTAAATTTACTTATAAATTTGTTTGGTAAAACAATCCTAATTAAAAACCAAGCATATAAAACAAATAAAGAACAATTTAGATCAAGTTCTTATTTGATCATAGTAAAAATACATCTACAACAAAATACCAACAGCAAAGTCAGAGCTTAGACAATAAAACCTTTATGTCACCTAGTTAGGTCTAAAGCTATTGTCACACCTAACCGGACTGAGCACCGGAGACCGCCGGAAAAATAATTTTCTCGTCCGGTGCTCTCCAGTGAAGAAATCTATCGAAATGTATCAAAATGGAGAGTAAAATTCGGTTAATTGCAGCCGGACAACCGGATAAGTACCATACATGTACCGTACGAGAACCGGACATGTAACGGATGTGTACCGGACAAAAGGACAAACCGGACACCAACGGATGGGTACCGGACACCAACGGATGGGTACCGGACATACCGGACACCAACCGGACACGTCAGTCCGGCAGAAGTTTTGAACATGTTCAAAACTTGTACCGGAGACCGCCGTACACAACCGGACAGTGTCCGGTTCTCCTCCGGTTCCCCAGTCTGGTGAGGTGTGACAATGGCTTTACATTTAGGGCCATTAAGTGTTGGGTTGCTCCCCCCCCCCCCCCCCCCCCCAAACCAAAAAAATAATCCATGAACCTGCAAGATCCCATAGTGCTGAACTTACAAAAAAAAATAACAACACCAACCAGGGTCATCCCAGAAATCAACGCCATTTCTCCCACATTACCAGTAGTGCTGTCGGGCCGACCCGACATTGTGGAGCTGGTGGAGGTGACACGGCCGCCCCAAGGCTGTAGTGTATGGGGCTGCGGGCCGGCTCCAGCCTGGCGGGGCCGTGTTTTCACCGGCCAGTAACGTGTTTACCCCGACCAGCTGGTCAGCTGATAAGGGAGCCGCAGCGGTTAGAGGGATGGTCAGCGGATCCATGGTAACTGCTAAGGAAGGGCAATAGGTTATCTAAATTGCCCCCAAACCCGTCTCCAGTGCAGCGGGAGGTGGTACGCATAGGCGCCGCCAGGGGGCGGGTGAGGTGGGAGCCGATTCGCATGCACGCTGGTATTTTGGGTTATGATCAGTTCACTACTAATCACCAAGTGTAGGAAGCACCAGGGCGATGGTGCACGCGACGTTCAAAGGTTCACCAGCTAATGGGCTGTTTAAAAAAAAATAGGAATTCAAGACTATTTTCATTTGTATTTCAGGAAAACGCAACAATGACAAATGGCGATTTCGGGCTAATTTAGATTAGTGGGGACAGGTTCATGAAATTCAAGGCTTTTCAAGACTAATTACCAAAAATAGGCTCTTCAATGCATTGACAATGGCCCCGGCATTAGCCTCTGAGTGTCCCATTACTATTATTAGTTCTGTGGTATTACAGCAGGTATGCAGGTATTGCAATACCTCAGGGAGTTTGATGCCCCTGCCCTGCAGAGTTGTAAACCACTGCCATGTGGTACAAAACAGAAAACAATGTCACTGTGGCAGCATTAAGGGTGGTTGATGTATGGAACTCCTAACATCTTCCGACCAGTCACTGCAGGGACAAATAGCTTTGCGCCTGTCTGGACATGTTCTTGTCGGTGTGAAACCTCTATTTGCTCCCCGAGAGAGTGCCGCTGGTAACTTGCAAAAGCCAGCAGCACTTCAACACTTTTGCAGGCAGCTTTCATGAAATGTCAGAGAGCTAAATGGAGAGCGGCAGTCAAGTAATGAAAGCAGTCATTGTCGCATCACGACCGACAGCATGATGATGATGGTATTACACGGAGATGGGAAGGGTGTACTTATATAGGTTACATTTCATAATAATCAAAAATAACCTTCAAATTTACATTAAATGGTACGTCTTTTCATTACATTCCAAATCTTCCCTAGGATACGCCACTGAATCATCAGGGCTGAATGAAAATTTTTTTTTAATTGAGGCTGTATTTATACTGTCCATAGCATATAAGCCTGGGTATTCAGGCTTGTTTTCAATGCTGGCCAGCTGTACCGTTGGTGTTATCTTATCACACAGTAGCTGCTGATAAGGTATTTGATTGCCACAGCTTCACCACAGAGACTATTATATCGTGATTGGGCCCTAAATAAATAACAAAGAATAGGTTGCTTTAAGCTATACAAATTATGATTAATCATATTTGATCATCATAATTATGGATCAGTGGCGCCGTTTTAGTCAGGCTATATGCCCTTTAATCTTGAGGGGGAAGCAGCATAAAACTTCCCACATGTAATGAATTTAATTATCAGAATACACTTTTTGTCAGTCGACATTCTACAAGGGGCTGTGTGGTGAAATCCAATAACTTTCCAAGGACCTGATGTCATGTTCAAATTGAATAACCTAGCATGTTGTCAAGAAGTAGCTGGTTCAATACATGTTCAGGTGCATGTTTTCGATTTATATTATTCCCTGTTATGTTAATTTATATTTCGGTGTCAGAAAGCATATCACAATGAAGAAATATGTGCCGGTTCACCGCCATCTATGCAAAACACGATGTGAATAATAGTAGTATGAGGCCTTAATTAGTCGCACACAGAAGTATGTTCACATAACACATCTAAAGCCGTGTTCACACACACAACTTTAGGCCGAACTAGATAAGGCAAACTAGATGAGGTGAACTAGTATCGTGTCCACACACAGAGCGGTTTAAGGCGGAAATCGATATCTGCGCATTAGCAAGTCCATACTAACCAGCACCAGTTTTGGTTAGTCGATGTCGCCACGAGAGAGTGTGGGTTCGACCTAGATATGTATGGACTGAATCGTATTGGTTTGGAACGGTCAAAACTTCTGCTGGGCAGTGAAAACCTTAAAATAAATCATAAACAAAATATATGTGCACCTCTAGCAGGTTCATAGAGCAAATTTACCGGAAAGTCAACAAACTCAGGTCTCGACTGTGATGTCCTTAATCCGCCTCGTCTAAACCGCTACCGTCCACACAGGCAATATGGGCCGACTTACTTGAAGCGAATTAGTTGAGGCGAATCAGCCCTAATCCGCCTTAGCATCGCGTCCACATGCCGAATGTGAGCCGAACTAGACAAGGCAAACTAGTTGAGGCGACTTAACGCCCGTGTGTGAACACGGCGTAACAGTAGTGACGACAGATTTATGAAAAATTCATGAGAATCCACGTAATCATGGCCAGGAAGCTTGCTAGTCATAAACATGCCTTCAAAGTTGCGATGATTTAAAAAATAATTGAGTTCATTTAACCACTATATCTCACAGATGTAATCACAGATTAAAGTAATACATCAATATGGCAGTCACTGAAATGTAACCTTGAAGTTCTAAAGTTATATTGTTATTGACGCTCTAATTACAGTAATTTGTGGAGGTAACAATAAATAAATAACTTTAAAAAAAAACTTTTAAATATATAATTAATTAATTACTTTAAAGAAATAAAATATGTTGACCACATGTAAATTATGGTTTAATACATAACTGATAGGGGAAAACTGGTATTTTCTTGTGACACAGTAAACATCCCCATTTCACCAATTCTGACACTTCTATATTTGAAAGTACTTGACCCCTGCAGTGGGGGTGCGGCGATGTAGGCCTCCCTAGTTCCCCTCCCCACCACCAGGTGAGTAGACCGGGGCACCTGTGTATAACTGACCTCCATGTACCCTGACTGACCCACGACTTGCTTTACAAACACACCCCACCCTGGTGTGATTCACCTCACCCACCACGCTGACCACCGTGGCCATCATTCTGGTGCGTTCGATGACTGCAGTAACCCATGGCACCCCAGGGTAAAACATCAGGCATGACTAAGCGTAAAACCACTGTAATCTAACCAAGATCAAATATGACAAGCCAGGATATATCGCCCACTTACGAACCTGTCAGACAAGTCACATGAGTTGAGCGCCCACTTCCTGGTGAGAGATAGTGAGATTCGAAAACCCCAGCCGAGTCAAACCAATGATGTCAAAGATGCTTGTCGCTACCTAGCATGATACTCGACATTTATAAGGATCTAGCGAAAGGAACAATGAAATGAAGAAGACTAATTATCCGTATTGTTAATTGTCCCTGATTAACCAACGAAATATAATATATATATTTATAACTAAATGTAGTTTATTAATTGAATAACGGCTTTTGTCAGTCCCAGAGCACTGCTTCCAGCCATACAGTATTAATAGTTTGATAAAAGAAATGAAACTATCAGTTCTAATAATTCCAGTTTGATAATAAAAGTGTTATTAATGAAACTATCGGTTGTAGGCCTACTAGTAACTGCAGACAATTCCAGTTTGATAATAAAGTATTACAAATGTGGTGAATATGTAATACATTGTTCCGAAACATATAATATAAATATATATACACATCTACATATGCAGGAACAATTTCATTCGGGTTGGTCTTGCTCATTCCACTCACCACACTGGACTCGACCATTGCGCTGTCACGACTGTACGTTTCCGAACGCGACCGCATTGCACGCTATAATTACTATCACTACACACCTGCACGTGTAGTACAGGGCACGTAGGGAGGCCGACAGGTCTGTGGCAGGGGGCATCCATCATTAACAACGAGCTCTTATTATTACTACACGGTGCGCACTGTAAAGAGCGGCTAGCGACAGCTGGGTGCTGACGGCACGGCCCGGCACGCCCGCCGTCAGTCATGACGCACACCCAGCCGTGTACATAAACCCAGTTATTAGCACGCTGTAACGCCCCCCCCCCCCCTCTCTAACCCCCACACAGATCCAACAGCAAACAACCACGTCAACCTGACACTCACTGCTAAGGCCTTAAGGCCCTGTGACACTATGACGTAACGATGTCAGCGTAGGGAGAACGTGAAAAACGTTGAACTTCTCGGCGTAGTATGCACATTTTGGCACAAGTTGAATGTGGATGCAGCGTAGTTGACGAGAGCGTAACGTCGGTAAAGCGTAGTGATAGTGTCGTTCAACGAGAGAGGACAACATAATTACGCTGACAGGACGTTATTAACGTTTTTCGATCGCCAGAACTACGTTGCTTTATGTTACCTTACGTCATGAAACGGTGGCAAAACGGTAAATGTACGTTAGATGTCCGTTATCCCGACGTTTTCACTACGCGGACTGCATGTTCCCACCACCTTTAATGTGGGTAAATGTAAAGCATTTGACTAACGTCCGTTTAACGTTCGCCGAACGTGTACAGAACGTACGGCGGACGTAAACCCTTACATTCTAGTTACGTCAAAAGTTTTGAACAGGTTCAAAACTTTGACACGCGCTGACATAACACGACGTAGCTCAACATCAGTCTAACGTCATCATAACGTAACCCAACGTACGTCAACGTAATGACGAAACATGATCACATCAGGCTTACGTTTGCTCGTTATGTCACAGTGTGACAGGGGTATTACGTTATTACATGACAGGGGTATTACGCTATGGCCTTCACACGTGACCTTTTTGTTTTTTTAAGTTTAGCTAGTTTTCCAATTGTAGACCCCCCCCCCCCCTCAGACTAGCATGCTGTGTGAACCACAACCCACAACATAAGTTCTTTCCACTGAGCATGCTGTACAGTATTCAGCCACCCACATTAGTTTGGAGCCGTCAGAAATCATGTCACTTGTTAGTGGTGGAAATCCTCTACAAGACCTATTCCACACAGCATGGTGTACAGTAGATAAAGGATGCACCCGCTACTCGCAGTACACGAGTGAAGACCAGCCGTATATAAAAACGGTCGAAAAATCGGGTTAATGAAATGAGTCTTTATGAGAGCCTAATTTCACAATCTTAAGAAGCAACATTTATTCTTTGTATATGTCTTCATATTTCCCCGCTACCTTTGAGTTGAAAAATATAATAAAACCTCTGGTTTAATAAGATTTTAAAGTGAAATCGATGGCGGTCTATGTCCGCCATCTTGTCTTTTTACATTCTCTCCCATTCCACCAACTCTGTGCCGATATAAGTAACCATTTGACACTGGAGCCAGGCATTGTACTTCCTGTTCCATACTAAAGCTATTTTCACCCGGATTTACACTACGTTGTTGTTCACCTGTGTACTACAAGTACCAGGTGAATCTTTTATCTAGGTGTACAGTGACCAGCTACCTACATTAAGTTTTCCCACTGTCATCAGAAGTCATGTTAGTGGTGGAAATTCACATAAAGACCTTTTTCCACAGAGCACAGCGACCAGCATTCGCTTTCCAATTGCTGTCAAAAGTCATGATAGTAGTGGAAATCCTATAAGACCTTTTCCACAGGACTTAGTGTACAGTGACCCGCTACCTACATTAGTGTTCCGACTACCATCAAAAGTAATGTTAGTGGTGGAAATCCTCTGAAAGACATTTCAGACAGAGCATGGGGTACAGTAAACAGTCGCCCGCATTCGTTTTCCCACTGGGGTCAGAAGCCATGTTAGGAGTGGAAATCCTCTATAAGACCGCTTCCGTTGTGTGGTGATGTGCTACCCACAACATTAGTTATAGGGAAGGTTGGTGGTGGAAAACCTATATAAGAATAATACCATTACTACAGAGCACTGTGCAATAATCTGTCTAGTCACTGTGCAGTCTACCTACAACTTGTTCTAGTGCCGTCAGATTGTCACTGGAACTAGCCTATTATGCCTGCAGCTCACAAGAAGTTCATCCATCATAAGCCTTCTAACCGCCAGGAGGCCAAGACAGAAGAGAGACTGTAGCGAAGGCTAGCTAGCGTCCTTGGAGGGTCATGGGCCCGCCAGGACGAATGGTCAGCTGGTAACGTGACGCCATGTGACGTCACACGCCGGAAGTGCACCTTCCGGTCAGTACATCCGCCACTCACACTGACACTCCGACAGGGGCCGGCAGTAGGCTGGTGGGTGACGAGGGACAGACTATGTAATACCTGTTTATTCAGCAATCTGTCATGGCCCCACTCATGAATATGAATACAGCATGATGAAAATCTCCCGCCATGAATATTAATGCTTCAAGGTGTAAATCTACCTCCTGCCCACGTGTGCGGTTGCCTGCTAATATATGTGTGGATACTTCACAGCGTGTAATGTTGAAAGTATCCTGTGTAAAATATCATAATTTATCCCCCAATAATCAGCCAAATGTATATATATATATAATTCACAGTTAATAATGCACATGTAGTGACCGGAATTATTTACGATGACAGCCATGGGAATGGGGAACTACCTACAATTAATTATGCATGGCTCTACACGCTATGTTTGTTGGTATTTGCTAGCCAAATAAGCACGATTAAATTCCCATCCCCTGCCGACAGGTCTGCCCAGATGGTGATATAAACACACCAATATGTAATCTGTAGGTTATCTTTACAATCCAGCAGCAGCAACACAACGCCCTACCAGCACATCGGAGCTAGTATTTATCAGCGCCCGCCCGCAGCCTAATCAGATTATGGTAAAACTACCCAACCACCTGTGACCATTATATTCTTTGACCCGAGATGGGGAGAGGAGAATTTGGAGTGTAAAAATCTCGGAAATCCGCAAAACCACGGAGATCTTTCACTGCTGATTAATGGTTACACTGTTCCTACAATTTCTATTATTGTCAGCAGCTTAATTTATGTTTGTGTATGGAAATTGTGAATAGAATATTCTGTGTCTGTTTGTCTATCAGCTCTCACTACTTAGCGAATGTGTTTTTAATGTGATATGGCAATTCAACAATAAAATGCTGTATATTATACATATGCTATATTACTTATTAATAATTGCACTCAGCTCCGTATCTACGTGATCATTTTCTGACTTGACATGGTGACAGCACAGCCAGTTTCCAGTTGTAAGATTCACTGAAATGTACTCCATTCCCAGAATAGACTTACTTTATTATCACTATGGTTTTAATATTTGTAGACATGGATCACTCTCCTGAAAACTGGCCAGAAGTGTCCCATGGAGAGTTTAAATCTAATATTTGAATTTTTAACATTTTTTTGGTTGCAAATGAAAGCTCCCCTTTACATCCATGTAAAATATAAATTGATGAGATAAAAAATAAAAGTGTAGTCCATGATTAAGCTATGTCATATGGCAGTATAACATGATGCTCAGAGGTAACACATGTTTAGGACACCACACAGTCTGCCTAATAAATATCTAAGCAGAAATAAACAATTTGATACTGAGAAGCATATTAAGCATGGTATAATATCCAGAAATATGTAGTGCATATTTTGATATAAAAAAAATAAGTGATTCCCAGCCATGCTTTATTCACGGAATAATTAGTGTACAATATTTGTGTAGCATCCAGACACCACTGGTTACATCTGTGATGGAAATTTGTAATGTTATTTCATAAGACATCAACTAATTCTTTTTTTTAATTTAAGCATGCATACATGTTAATAAATACTTCCTTTTGATTTTGGAATGGTTTTGTTTGATATATATATCAATGGAACACAAGATGCCAGTAAGGATCCAACCATGTCCCATATGTCATGCTACAAATGGTTGACTGTAAAATGGTTTTTTTTGGGGGTAGAAACCCACTTCTTAACTAAAAAGACCAAAATTGCACGGTTTATTTCCCTTATTTCTTAGAGCAAATCTGAACGTGAATCTGAAAAATATAAGGGAAAAAATAAGTAGGACGTTTTTTTATTTATGTTTTAAAATCCCATCCCATGCTGACCAGTTTTCAGGAGAGTGACCCACATATATATCTTAATTGTTCTTGAAACAGTCTTGGAAGCTAAATGAGTATAACTATAAGGAATGGTTTCATTAAACCAGACTGTAAGTACTTTTTTTGAAGCATGCACAATTTACTGAAATCAAGGAGAATTTGCTCAAAAGTTATAAATGATTGGTTCCACTCGCACAACCACAAAAGGTCACATCCAAGTGAGCACATCCCGGAAATGTGATTGGGATAGGAGTCACGAGACTTTACCAGATCAGTCAGCACGTGGGAGAACAGCGAGTCCATTTAAAACTAATTAAGTTGCATAGTCCGATGAAAGCATAATATTTTTAAACTAGAAAAGCGTATCTAGCTTTGACCATACATATATAACTCAGATACTAGTGCACTTATTAAACATTTTGATGGGTATACCAAATAAATTCAATAGAACCTGCTACAGATGAAGCATAGTGTCCGAATGTCGATGTGCACGCCAAAATTGATTTACCTTATTTCCAATTGAAATATCTCCAAACTTAACCATTTATAACAAAAGTTACTTCAAACTGAAATACTGTTGTCGATCATAACAATCAACCATATGCATTTATCCTTTCTTCTTCAAAAGACAGAAACGCAAAACGATCGGACTTGTGCAACTTTAATGCCAGGTACACACATAGCGTATAGGATTCGCGCACTAAAACTCCCGATCGGCTTAAAACTGAAATCGGGCCGATTCATTTTTCGAATCGGGAATCGCAATCGTAATCCTAGCGCACACCTACCGTTTTAGCCCTAAAAATCGGGAATCGCAATCGGTAGGTGTGCTAGGGGAGTGCACACCTCACGTTTTTGGGGCAGTTTTAGGTCGTATACGCTAGGTGGGTGCGGGAAAACGATCGTATACGCTAGGTGTGTACCGGGCATAAGTTTAAGCCAACAGTGATGCATAAATTAGACACGGTAGCAGACATTGAAAAGCCAACGCGCCCGAAGAACGGTGGGGGAGTGTGTGTGTGTGTGGGGGGGGGGGGGGGGGGGGGAACCAGAAGGATCAAGGTTCAATACTTAATGATTGTATTACAGATGAGCCGGCCAGAACCTAACCACATTGCTACAGTAAGCACCGCCGGCAACCCCCCCCCCCCCCCCCCCGAGGCCTTGGATAATGTGCTAATCAGGTGCGGATCCATCGTAAATCTGCAAACTTCTAAATAATGCAACTGAAAAGAGTGTATCCGCTTACCAAAGTACACTTCTCCAGCTTATCTCTTTCTTTTAAAACCTCACTTTGTAAATTGCAGTTTGCTTGAGCCACCGGGGACAGATAAGCACGCTGTATTAATCTTCTTGAATTCTTTTTTTTATTTCTTTATATAAAGCAGATATATCTTTATTCTAATCCCATTTCACCAACAACAAAAAGCCGCCGAACAAAGTTACTTTTTTATCCTTTTTTTTTTTTAAACGCTACCCGTTACTATAATAAATTAGAATGCAACTTTTTATAAACATCTAATGATGCCATCTTGATTGCTGAGTGCAGCAGCTAGTTTATTACCCCGCAGTTCAATATTGCCATGTAAGCAAACATTGGGTACAGTCAATAGCAAATATAATTAGCAGCACGAGTAACAGGGTCCCGTTAAGTAAGATGCCACACGGTATATACGAGGGCAACAAAAGATATTCCCTTCCGTAGAACTGGTTGATTAAAAAACATTAACCAAGTTAAAGTTACATAGTGCGATGGTTTTGAGTTTCTGTCGTTTTCTGAGATAAATATGTTAGGTTGGTGGTTATAATCTACCTTACTTTAGTTTGAAGTAACTTTTACTTTAAATGGTTAACTTTTGAGATATTTGAAGTGAAAACATGCTAAATTAATGTTGGCAAGCTTTCCAAAACTCTAACACCATAGGCTTCTGCAGTAACAGGTTCTATTAAATTGACTCAGTATTCGCTTATGTGATGACAAATGTTTAATAAGTGCACCAGTATCTAAGTTAGATATGTAGAATCAAATCTAGATGATTGCTTTGGTTTTGAAAATTTGAGGTTTTCATCGGACTATGCAGCTTTAAAAAATACCCTTAAAGCAGCATAAGCCGATGAAACCATAGTTATTTTCTACGCCACTTTCCCACATTTTATCATACATACACAATGCATGTATACTGAATAGTATATTAATTTAAATAACATGCCATTACTACAAGTGATATAATCATATCATGATGCCCATGCCAAACGTCAGTATGCACTCCAAATTTACGTATACTTATCCTCTTCTGTTTAATATATTTAGGCACAATAGCCTGTTAACAGATCCAGCATGTCTATATAGTCTCATAATTACAGTTATCATGTAGCCAAGCCTGATGCTACTGATACGGACTCCAAAATTTATAGAAATATGTTTTTCAACACGCCTTTAGTTAGTGACTTAGCTTCAACAATTCAAGTGGTAGTCTATTCCATGTTTTGCCACTCTTAATGAGAAATGTTTCCCTCACTCGCTAGATAAGCATCGACCAGCTAGATAAGCATCGCTTTTCTGGGATCCTTTCTGCTTCTAAGGAATTTGTATGTATTTATTGTATCACCTCAGTGTATTGTAAACACACCTTGCAGAGAGTTAAAATAAAAGAATTGACTCGGTTGGTCTTGGGATTTTGAATCCTAAAAGTCTGTGTCCTCTTGTCTCAGTTGGTAATACTTCCAAGTTCGAGCCCAAATGGTACACAATCCAGATATATATCTCTATGATGTCACCCCAAGCGGGTCTATAGAACAGATTTAGTAAATTCAGGGCATGCTGCATATTTCCGCTTCCTATATCTGTCATTTGAAATCACAGTTACTCCAAACGAAAGGAAAGTCGACTATAACGATTAAACTAATAATTAAAATACTATGTAGAAAGGGAGAAACTAACTAAAAAAATGTTAAACCATCGGATTAAGCAGCTTTGACACCATGTCTAAATCATTAGTAAATGGGTCAATACGTTAGCGCTCAAATAAATCTGGCGAATCTGAACGCGTGTTTGTGAGAGTGAGTGTGAGAGTGAGTGTGAGAGTGAGAGTGAGATATGGGCCCCCCTCCTACAAGCACACACCCGACGTGCGTTTCCGGGAGGCAGATGGTCAAACAAAATGAGCCCCGCCCCTGCACACCCACTGCAGAGCCCCGCCCCCCCCCCCTTCCATTGTCCCAGACAATAAGCAGAGATGAGTCAAACCATGTATGCACATTTCTGTCACATAGTTGAGGGAGATTGAACACGGCCCAGTCAGCCACCTAACCCCCCCCCCCCCCACATCACATAAGAGACGTCTGCAGTTTTATTTGCGCGGACGGGGAGTGCAGTGTAACACCCTTTGCAGGTGTCTAAATTACTGTCATCATAGATGGCCCACACGCAACGATGCATTGAAACATGGCTGACAAACACAAACAGCTAAATTGCATATATATATATATAATTATATATATATTCAACAAACCAACTGGGGGAATGATGGGTGAGACGGAATAAAGTCCTCTCTCCGACACACCTTTTTATATTTATAATATTATTGCTTTTTAAACGAAACGGACATTCTTCCAACTGCTGTAAACGAAATAGCGCGGATATTCTTCCGTAAGTTCCACGCGCATATATATTTAATATATGCAATATTTACTGCAATCTTTTACAGCAGCCTCCAGGACTGAGCCACTGGTTGCGAGTTCCAATCCCACTAGTCTAGAGACTAGAGGTCCTTTTATTTGATTTGTGTTGTTGTTGTCCAGTGATACTTTATTGTGCTGTGGGTTATTATATTAGTGATGATTATTTGTATTCTAATGCTAACACTGGTAACACCAACACTTCTACTAATACTTATACTAGTTATAGCAATATAGGCATCCATATACGTGGATGTGGTATGCGGCATAGATACCCATGCCATTTTTGGGGTGGGTTTTTTTGTTGCTTGTTTTCTATGACAAACGCAGCAGCATTCGCACCGATGGGTCCCTGGGTCGATCCATTTGCCGCATTCGCAATGGAATTTTAGCTTTAGGGTTAGTTATGCACAAAACTCAGGGAAGATTAGCGGGCGGAAGTTAACATTCGATTGACAGTAACACATCATGTTAGATATCTTCGCAGAACCCAATGTCATGTGCGGACCATTTATTAATGTACACATCGTTTTTGTTCCATCTGACTGACCCTCTAATTCTAAAGTCGACTCTAACAACACCATTGACATTCCAGCGGCACTGTCACTGCCACACTGGTGTACTCTAGATGCAGAGATATGCCTCTAAAGTCTAAGGATTATTTAAATTGTAGCTTCTAAGCTTGAACTGTCCGTTATGGTGTTATTCATTGTCTTTCATACTGATGATACTCCACACATGATGGTTGGACCAGGTGCTCGCAGATTAGCTTCCCGTTTCCACTGAATATACATAGTATATTCAACGTTAATTTAAAGTTGCATAGTCTGATGCTTTTGAGTTTCTGCTATTTTCTGAGATAAATATATTATACTAATTGTTATAATCTACTTTACTTTGAAGTAGATTTTATTTTAAATGGCTAAGTTTGGAGATATTTGACATCAAAACATGTCAAAATAATTTTGGAAAGCATGCCAAAACTCATGACACTAGACTTTAGCAGTAACGGTTTCTATTAACTTAGACACTGTGACTGGTGCATTTATTAAGCATATGTTCATAATGTTGCTGCATAGAAGGGCATAATAACTAAGTCAATTAATATGTAGAATCAAATCTAGATAAGTATTTTGGTTTTGAAAATTTGATGTTTTCATCGGACTATGCAACTTTAAAGTACTCAGATTTAAAAAAAAGTTGTTTAATGGTATATATGTCTTCATAACTTAAGATAAATAGTAAATTGTGTGATGGTAACAAATACTCCAATTAGGAAATAGAATCTACACCAGTATGATCTACAAAGTACAATTTATAACCCTGTACTCAGGTTGTCTCAGGATATTTAATGATGTAAAATGGATCATCATGATCATGTATAATAATGTGGACCAACATTCATCATGCCTTGCTGCTTGTGTTCTAAGTCTAAGAATTCCACTTCCAACAAATCTTTGAAATAAAACATATGATATCCATATTCCCCACAAATGATCAAATCTATTCAATCCCACCACTGCTTTCACCGTGTAAGATATACTCAAACACTGTTCTGTATACTATATTTAATATAATAATATATCCAAGATATTTCGGTTAGTTACAAATATGTTAAAAATCGCGGGTATAACTTCCCAGTTAACAAAAAAGTCCAAAACTTTTTACTTTTGAGATGAGCTTCGGCTTCGTGACATTGATGATTGAGCTCACGATGTCATTCGATGTAAATAAACAGAAAATGAATATGAAATCCCCTCAACCTCCCTTCAGCTATCACCGTGTAACTTACACTGTAAGATTCACGCTCAACAACGAGGTCGACGGTTAAAGATCTAGGCTACTGTCAGTACTGATCAACTTTCAAACCCGCCATGTCACTTGTCTTCAAGAAGTTCGCGTCGCCACCCCATTGGCAGGCATTGCGCTACACACACACATACACATGTTTGGGAATTATATCAAAACAGTTGTAGAAAGTCAATCAATGGGCAGTGTCCCTCAAGAGACTAGAGGCTAGAGGTGGCTTCTTATTGATGTGGCTTTGCGCTGCACTGGCCAACGCCAGTGCTAACCACCCGCGCCCTACTCACCGTTCCCTGTGACTAGTCTACGAGTGTGAGTGACTATCCTCAACTAGGCACTCAGACGTGAGAGAACAGGCAGGAGGGAAAAGTGTTATCCTCCCAGACCACCTGTGCAAATGAATAGTCATGGAAGTAGATTTAATATTTAGAAACGTGTCACATTTAGGCTAAGAACAGTCTCTTTAAGGACTTGGCGGCTGGTACAACTACTAGTGATAGTATTTGCCAACAAAGCGGCGCCCGTGCCGTGGCCGTTCGAGGCCGAGCCGTCGGATCTGGGGCACACGGCCGCTGCACCGACACAGGCGGCCGCGCTCCCAAGTGATCCTCACTTGTCTCCATTCTCCACTCGTGGCATTCACACGCTGCCTGCATTTGAATCGTAATCCAACACATCCACGAGCTATCCCCCTGCATCATCCATGTGGCTGGAAAGCAACCAGTAACACGTTGGCCAACTTACTTACCGACAACAACAGCGGCGAGAAGTGTCTCAAACAGAATCAGCCCCCGACATAAAACCGTAGTGACTGTCCCTCCACGAGACGATGCCGCTCCACCCGCCATAATCAATCCACAACTAACGTGTGCAGGCACCGATGAGTCCGCCTAACATTCATGTGCACATGTTGCATCTGTACAGCTTTGTAAAATCAACAACGACAGGTCTTTGAGGTTCATAAATCCACTGAACAGCGATCACGTTGACTCCATCCTAGCGAGCACCGACAACACTGCTTTCACTCTGATGTTTGCGTGCGCCAGTTCGAAGCCCGGGTCACTTGCCATATTTGGCGTGACCTCATTTGCATATCGCAGTTCCACAGCTTCCGCGTGGTGGCAGCACTGAGCGTTGCGCTGAGAGAGAAGCGCCGCGTGCAAAGCTGGTAGAAAGAGATAGCATTTCTATTATTCAATAGGTAAGGATGGCGCATATGATTTATTATACCAAATGGACTTGGTTTCAAATTTAGAATTATACTCGCACTGTTTTCCTCTGCTGGCGCTGATGCAACCATGTTAACACCACTGGATATGATTAATTATAGGGTATTTAGATGAATAATCTATTATTTTAATTATTTGTTTTAACTGTAAATCTGAGGTAGACTAGCCTTTAAAGATTATGTTACGGATCTGACCCTTCTATTTCATGTCTCGGTGAAAATCTTCGTTATTTCTTAATTAACAGTCTATCACCATTTTACTACACGTGTATATTATTGTATCAGATTATTATGACGAATCAGTTTATTGATTGTTATTTTGTTTATTGGTAGCCATCCACATACACAATTAGAATAGAATCTAGGCATAGTAGGTTGGTTGCATCAGGAGCGTAGCGAGACTAATAATTAAAACGCTCGCCCCATAATGGCATAAACGTGGGTTCAAATCATCCTCTAGCAGAGCATTTTCGCCAACAACCCAACAATAACAATGGGGAATATGCGATATATTGATGTACTTACATAGAGAATGAACTAAAGTTGGGAAGTTATTAAGTTTTATGCCAAAATGTCAATAAATATTATATTAAAGGTACACAGTCCAATGAAAGCATTGCATTTTCGAAACCCAGACACATTTTTTATTTTTTTTTTGGTCCATTAGTTGTTTAAGCATGGGAAATTTCAGTCATAGACGACTGGTCTTCCTCATTCCACTGCTGGTCGATAGAAAGCCCGAGCCTACACTTTTACCGACCGAAGGGATTTTTAACCTCCCACACCACATAGACATGGTATGAGAGCAACCGGCCTTTGATGACGCTGTAAGTTATACACATTGGTGGAAATCCAAATTGGCAGAGGTGGGGGCACGGGGAATCGAACCGCTGACCCACAGATTAGGAGTCTGACCTAGAAAAACGTCAGACACTCTAACCACTCCGCCACTTTGATTCTGGATATCCAACTTAGATATTGGTGCAATTATTAAATATTTGTTGTTGCATAGAAGAGAATATTAAGTCAATTTAATAGAACCTCTTACTGCTGCAGCCAATGGTTTCTGAATTTTGACCTGCATGTCAACATTGTGATTGTTTTCACTTCAAACACCTCTAATGTTAGCAATTTAAAATAAAAGTTAATTCAAACATAAGGTATATTATAATAATCAATGTTAGAACTATCTAAAAATATAGAAATTACAGACAGAAATCCAAACCATCAGACTAAAGCTTGAAACTGAAATTCGCATGTTACAGTAATCGATAGCTGTTTCAATTCGGTAGAAACTATCCAAGCATCCCTCTTCTCTATTCGATATTCCATTTTATCCGAAAATATCCATTCGTGCCCCTGAAATCATGGCTAGAAGATCGCCCATCCCCAATGGCCCAGTAGAATGCCCTACTTCAAACAATGCAGCCTATCTGTCATAAAACAACAAAAACAGGCAACTAATATAACTCCGAACCTGAATGTCATAAGTTAAAGTCCCATGTCCTGATATAACATGCGGTCTTTATAAGGCATACGCGCATTAGCCGATATCTGGGAATGGGGACCGTTATTTGGCTGTAGCAAATGCCATAGATGGCATAAACACCCCTTTAAAAAAATGAAGAAAAAAAAGAGAAGAAAAAAAGAAGATAGGGCTAAGATAAGATAAGCAATAGTCCATATCTGTAATGTCTGGCTAAACGTACACATTTCGACAACCCGTCAAAGTGGGGTTCATATTATATGATAAATAGAGATAGATGTAAGACATTCTCTATGCTACTCAGATCGACTATATCGGTTAAATGTCAGCCGGCCTTTATACCCCTGTCACACTACGACGTAATGAGCGAACGTGACCCTAACGTGGTGATATTTCGTCATTACGTTGATGTACGTTGGATTACGTTATGATGTCGTCATAATGACGTTAGACTGACGTCGAGCTACATCATATTACGTTGTGTTACGTCGAGTTACGTCGAGGTTTTGGACATGTTCAAAAATTTCGACGTAGCATGAACGTAAGCATGAACGTTCTGTTCACGTTCAGCGAACGTCAATGACGTTAAACGGACGTTAGGTAAATGTTCCTCACTACGTTCCACTACGTTCCACTCGTTGACCCACATTAAAGCCAGTGGAAACGTCCATGCGGCGTAATGGGAAAGTCAGGAGAACGTCAGGAGAACGTCAGGAGAACGTCAGGAGAACGTCAGGAGAACGTGCATTCAACGTACGTTCAACGTCTCACTCCTAGCTAACGTCATGTAACGTTCTTCTGGCGATGGAATAACGTTCATAACGTTCCGGCAGCGTCATTACGTTGACCTCTCTCGTTGAATGACGGTATCACTACGCTTTACCGACGTTACTCTCTCGTCCACTACGCTGCATCCACGTTCAACTTGTGCCCAAATTTGCATACTACGCCGAGACGTTCAACGTTCTTCACGTTCTCCCTACGTTGACGTCGTTACGTCGTAGTGTGACAGCCCCATAAGTGTTCTATTGTTGAAACAACACAACAAGCACCCGTCTACCCAAACAACCAGAGAGCCGTTTCCACACACTGCCATATTTATTACATCCTCATTTCTATTATTGGTTGGTTGTTGGAGCTTCACGTCCTGGTAACATCTAAGGTCATAACAGGACGGGTACCGACTTGTGAGTGTGACAGTGAACATTCAAAGGGACTGTATAGTGTTGTCGCACTGGGAGACCAGGCTGCCAGCACCATGACATCCCACTCAGTGACATTATCCTGGCACTGTGAGAACTAGTCCTTGCCGTATCCTAATAATGCCTAGCACCTGGCTAGGAAGTGACAAGTATTAATTTTAAGTCATTGGTTTGACTCAAACAGGGATCGAACCAGTGGGTTCTAATCCCACGATTTACCAAAACGAGAGACGGACGCTCAACTTATTCGGCCAACCCGTCTGGTCCCATTTCTATGCAAGTTTTATGTCAATTTAAAAGTCTTCAAATGCAAGCCAGCTTTACTATTCACACGCAGTCTGCAAACAGCTTAAACACACACAATTCTACCTGTATGAATGGATGTGAAATCAAACAAAATTTCGAGCCTGTGTTGATTGCGTCACATCAGTTGCACTTATTACTAAACCGTCGTCGTTGATTTTCCTAATTGCCAGGGCCGGAGCTAACAGGTTTTTTTTTAAATTATTTTTTTTAGGCTGTATTTATACTGTCCATAGCATATAAGCTTGAGTATTCAGGCTTGTTTTCAATGCTGGCCAGCTGTAGTGTTGGTGTTATCTTATCACACAGTAGCTGTTTATAAGGTATTTGATTGTCTGCATTTCAGTAGAAGATAGATAGTTGGTTGGTCTGGTTAGTAGTCTATGTTATTTTTCTTGGATTTTCTTGGCATATATGTGTTTTATTTGTTCTACTCTTACTACTAGACTAGCACACTCCTATTTACAGCCTCTAGATTTCAAAATTTCAAGGGAGAGGGGTATACCCCCCGACTCCCCCTAGTGCCTCGCACCTTCGACACTGGTTCTCTCCAAGAATGTTTCTTCACCATAACACTAGTTCCACTATCAACTTGAGATTTTCAGGTAGAACAAAACGCTATAAACCATCATATATTTGAATAACTAAAAAGTGTATTCTCGGGTGGTACGCAGCTGGGTACATGTGTCTATTTGAAGCTATCCCCCTACAGCGTTCGAAATAAGAGCTTTTCCGCTTATCGGGGACAAGTGAGAATAGGCACGGACAAGCAGAATATGGTTTGAGCTTGTCCGTTGGACAAATGACAACTTTAGGCTGAAAAACATGCATTTCACGATTGTGTTTGCTTTCCGTTATTTATATTATATATATATATATAATATTATAATATTATATATAATATATATCAAAATAATAAATATGACGTTTAAGGTAAGTGGGATCTACTGTGGACAAGTGAAAATTCAGACGGATAAGTGAAACTCACACCAGACTTGTCTAGGAGGACAAGTGAAAAATTGTGCTCATTTCTATCACTGCCCTGTATATATCTTTTTAAAGATTGCAATGTCAATTAGTGGCCAGACATAGCACTCCTATGTGGATCTATTTGAATTGAAGCCGACAGCAGACTGTGTTTGCATGACATACCCCTCTTTCCGGTTAAGAGAGCAGTCTGTTATAATTGCTAGTCTATTGTTGTGGAGTTTTTTGCTTCGATGCTGTTACTTGTTAGTGGTGTCGTGTGTTTGGCCGCTGACGCCGACTCTCCGGCGCCAGCTGGGGATGTCGTGCCAAGACCGTTGTGAACAGTGGTTAGTCACCCACTCAGGCTTGTTAGTAAATGGTGTTCAAATATCACCCACAGTAATCAGCCATACGCCCAGAATTGTTGGTGTATACTTAAGATGAGATTCCATATATGCGTAAAGCTAAGATTCCATATACACGGTATGCGGTATGCAGCAGAGATATCGATGCGATTTTCGGTCTTTCTTTCTACAAATTTGTGAAGGAAAATTAAAGTTACCATTGTTTTCTATGGCAAACGCAGCAGTTTTCGTATTTGCACAGATCGGTCCATGTCGTGATCCACTTGCCGCATTTGCATTTGCATTTGCATTTGCATTTGCATTCGCATTCGCATTCGCATTCACATTCACATTCGCATTCGCATTCACATTCGCATTTGTATTCGGGCATATGGAAGCACCCCTATGTATTTACATGCTTTGCCAATCTTTGCTGCATTCACATTCGCATACCGCATACCGCGTATATGGAATCTTAGCTTTAAGGAGGTGCAGGTATCCACTGCTAGAAAAGTAGAATCGTGGGAGCACTCTCTGCTGATCTGGCCATTGCGGGCTTGACCCACAACTGTTGTCAACTCCAGTTGGTGAGTAGTCACATGACTAACCAGGCAGGACTGCTCCATTTAAATAATATTCGCATATTAAAATATGCAAGACTGAAATTATATATATATATATATAATGTATAACGCAATATACGAGTATAAATGCGAGGGGAACATATACTTTATATAACTATTCCCCCATGGCGCATTGGTGGAGTGCCCCCCGCCACAGCAGTCGGGGTAATTGGTAGGTGGGCCCCCTCGCGCTGGAGGAATTATAATGTTGGTACTGAAATATATAAAACATTAAATAACGTATATATTCTTAATATATAACGCAACATTATTACATATTATGTAAATCATATCTACTATATATATTTTGTTCTATTTCATACATTGTTTCATTCCATACATACCGATATAAATAAAGTGATACAATAGGGGGAGAAACTAATCATAGCAATCTCATCTACGCATATGATGTTCTACCTTCAACATAGAATCGAGACTATTGGCGGTGTGGCATAATAACATTTGGCATACTATAGTTGTGGATAAAAATCTGGAAAGCACATGTATTTCTTCTTCTTTTTCTTCAAGTTAAGCTTATTTCGACTCGTGTTTTGTTACTTTCTCTACTTCGATCATTTCTTCTTAATAGCTGCTGCACAATTTCATTGGATCATAGTTGCCATACTATGATCAATTCAAAATTCATTATATATTCCAGAGATATTGATTTAATATGGTATTGAGAAGATACTGGATAGTCATGTGTAGCAAAATTAAATCACAGTTCAAACGAAATAGCTAAACTAGTTTAATAAAAAAAAGAAATAAAGAAAAGAAAACTGATCGGCTCAACGTCTGACAATAAGGTAAAATGCTGATAATCGATAGAAAAATATAATACTTCGCATACTGAAATGGTTTCACTAGTTGTTGATAGCTCGCTTCTGTATGGTTGTCTCTCGTGCTGAGGCAAGAAGACAAAACACAATGTAAACATGACATTGGGACCTCTTGCTCGCAGCGACAAAGCACAATCGAGTACAGTTCTCATGATTCCCGCCATTGGCGGAAACCCGAGACAACAGGCATTTAGGTCGCGCAGACGACAACCGCTGCAGACGACAACCGCTGCAGACGACAACCGCTGCAGACGACAAAGGACCAAATTGGGCGGGAAGTCACCACAGAGAATGATGATAAGGGGGCGCGGGGTTTCAGAGGGGACGTCATGTTGTTTGAACCATGATCGCAAAGGTTATTGCCCAGGGCTTGCTTAAATCTGATGCCCCTGACAGAGTGCCTCATTTTGTTGTGATTGGAGCACCGCCATTATGGAAAGGCGTTCTCGCCATAATTAAAGGGCTTGATCCCCACGCTTTTCTTCGGCAGTGACCCAGAACACAGGCTTTTTGTGATGTGTGATATGAACTTCCGGTCTAAACTTCCGGCGGCTACAATTAACGTGCAAGGCCGGATGTACCAGACATAATGTGTCATCGTTATTGGGAAGGGAAAAAACTAATTAAAGAGGGTTATTAGAAATGTTAGACGCCCGTGATTTAAAGTAGCAGCAAAATTAGCGAAATGCAAGCGTTCGATGCAATATTTTATAGCAGTCCCACATCTAAGGCACTACTCTCACTGGATTCAACCAACTAAGGACGTATCAATTTCGCTCATAATATTTTGTGTCATAGATATGCTTGTGATTAGTTAATATATTGCATTCATAATCCCAATTTCGCAACAACAACAACAAACTTTAAAAAAATGCCGCTACGAAAATCTAGGTTATTGTCCATGCTCTAAGTACATATCTAAATCTAACAATGAACAAATATTAAATAAACAACGTGGACGCTTGTAGGAAGTGTCTCATTCTTTATCCCGTGTGAAAGGTGGTGGGTTCGAATTCCTGCCGTATAAAGCCAATGCTCAACAAAATTTATATTTGAAACTACCCATCCTTAATCTTGACATCACTAGGATAGGAAAAGGATGTGTTTGATCAGTTTCAGTGTAAATTGACTGAGTTGGGTATCGGGGCATAGTGCCAGCGGGACGGTTTTCGAGTGGGCAGCACTATAAAGTCGCCATTAGGATATGCTGTCAGAAGTCAGGACCCGCCCTGATTTGCTGGTAAATAGAGGCACACAAAAAATGCACTTGTTACATAATATTAACTGGGTTTACACATTTTCTATCATGAACAAGTTGAGCAAACTGTCACTGTATATGGTGTTCATAACATAGTTTGCACCAATGTGTTAATTACAACTATTACTAACCGGACACGGTGGTCGAATCGGTAAAGCATAGACTTCATTTGAGGAAGGTTGAAAGTTCGACTCCAGGTCGAGTCAAGTCAATTACTTACATAATTGATACCTGTTGCTACCTAGCTTGGCACTGGGCATTACAACTTGTACGAAGATAGGCCAAGGACTGGTTAGCTCAGTATTAGGATAATGTGACTGAGTTGAAAATCGGGTCATGGTGCCAGCGGCATGGTCTCCCAGTGGGGCAGCACTATAAAGTTACCATGAGTGTGCAAGTCGGTACCCGTCCTGATATGATCTTAGATGTTGTCAGGACGTCAAACTCCAACAAACAAACTATTATTAAAGTTCCAGCATCACCTATTAGTAGGCTTTAAATGTGCAAGTAACAATCATAGCATTAGATTGTACTTATATTCCACGGATAGGTGTTCACGTGCTTACTAATATACTATGTAATATGTGGCCTCATTAGCATTTCCGGGAACGGGATTCAAACCGATTTTGCAATTCTATTCAGTTAAATGAGTAGTGCCTAGAAATGTCATACATGCGACGGTATGCTTTATAAAAAAGAAAACCAAACATTCCCGCCCCATACAACATTTCCGAGATAACAAAGCTGTTGAAGAAGGCTCTAGTCAGGCCTCTGACCTTGCTGGGGTTGGAATGAAGCATACTGTCACACTACAAACTATATATTAATAACCAAGTATGGGCATTGAAGGGGTTTAACTGAGTTCAATATTTAAGGCCGGGCTTATGGTGAAGTAGAGGGTTGGGAGAGACACCCATCAAATTGCTTGTTGCATACATACACTATATTCAAGATTAAGCCCCTTCCCAGGGATCAGCAGACAGGAACTGGTTAGGATACTGGCCCTGGAATGGCAAGAAGTGCCAGTTCGAATCCTGCCATCCTATACCGTCATCAATCAATCAATGGGTGCCGTCTTCTCGAAGAAGTTTGGCTGCAATGGACCTCCATCTCTTCCTGTCATTCATTCCTCTCACGCATTCCGCATAGCTCATTGCTGTCCACTCAGTGATGTTGTCCATCCACGTTGTTCTCCTTCTCCCTCTTGGTCTTTTCCCTTCTATCTTCCCTTCCAGTATTCCTCCATATGTTGTACTTTCATGGTCCATTGCAAACTATGGGAAAATACGTGGTGAGGCCCCAGTCTCTTTCACGATGACTGGCCGTTTATCGTTTTTGCCTTGATACGCCCTATGTGTGTCATACACCTTGCTACATCGCCTCGTTGCCATTGACCATTTCTTTGGCTCTTCCGCCGCCTTGTCGATGTAGTCTTCGTGCACTTAAAGAGGGAGGCATCCCTCCCCACCAGAATATAATCCCAGCAGGTTCACTGATGTAGTTTAGCCGGTCAGTCGAGACCATGTGCCAGGGGGTGGCCGCTGCGTACACAACAGCTTCGTGGAGCCATACATGAGCTAGGCAAAGTAAGGGGAACCAGAGAGTCTGAGTCATCCGTGGATGGTCCCATAGATGCAACTACCCATCCTCAAAGGTACTATCCCTCCTACAATGCCCTACCGTCATATGCCGTCACATACCGCCCTATTCCCCCCTATACCGTCCTGTGCCGCCCTATGGCACCATATGCCGCCATATGCCTCATATGCCGTCCTATGCCTTCAATTGCCGTCATATGCCATCATATGCCGTCCTATGCTGTCATATGCTCTCAAATGCCGTCACATGCCGTCACATGCCATTCTATGCCGTCACATGCCGTCATATGCCGTCATATGCCGTCATATGCGTCATATGCCGTCATATGCCGTCATATGCTGTTAGATAGCGTTATATGCCGTTATGTACCATCATATGCTGTCGTATGCCGTCATATGCCATCATATGCTGTCATATGCCATCATGTGCCATCATATGCTGTCATATGCCATCCTAAACCATCATATGCTGTCATATGCTGTCATATGCCATCATATGCGGCCACATACCTTGTTATTCCGTCACGTGCCGCCCTATGCTCTCCTATGCCATCCTGCGTTAGGCACAATATTTGCTATATGCATCACCGCCATGACACTGATGGTCATCACTAGAGTCCTGTACAAGCTACATGATGTATGACACTATTCACTGATAGATGAACTTAACCTGCATATGTGTATAAAGTCAGGCTAAGTGAAAGGAAGAGGACGAGACGGAAGGTTGGTGAACAGCCTAATTTATTGATAAGGCTCTTGGCCGAGCAATAAACGCCCTACCTATACAAAGCTAAAAGTAAAAATAGGTGTGTAGTGTGCAAAGCAAACAGCAGAAGTGGGCAGTGTAGAAGGTGGGGGGAGGGGGAGCAGCAAAGAAGCGTGCTGGCCCGCAGCAAATATATATCATGGACAAGAAATAATCATCAGGTGGAAGGATAATAAATAATATTATAAGATCGTAGGATAATAAGTAATATTATAATAACTTCACCCACCATTTTATTTTTATATAATAGATTATATCTCACATATATAAGTGCCATGGCATGTATGTTTGCAATCATAAGCACTAAATGCATTTTGGAGCTAAACCATTTAAACAGCTTACTAATCTGGTGGTGTGAGTGTAATAGCCTGCACTGATCTCTCAGGCAAGGAACCACATAGATATGTAGGAGTTGATAGGGTGAATGAATCAGGGACCCTAAATAGCGTAATGGTTATGACGCTAACCCTGGAATGACAAGAAGTGTGAATTTGAATCCTACTCTAGATGCAGTGTTTCCCATTTGCATCACCCCATGACACTAATTCGCAAAGTCGTACATGAAATAGCTATCACAAACGGAGTATATCATAAGAGAGGTGGACGCAAAATAAGAAAGGGAACAACTCATTACAATTTAAGCATCTTTTACACATCACTCATCTAATAAACAAATCATGCATTAAAAAAACCTCATTAAACTCTATCCATGTATAATTTACGTTAATTAAAACGATTCCAATATAGCAAACTCAGCGTATCGGCATGAAAGGAAAAAAAATCCAATATGCAAATGCAATGCAACCAGCGGGGTTTGCTGTGAACCGGAAGTCTACTTAATCAATACGCACATAACGCCATTATTTTTCCGGCGCATTGAGCGGCGATGACTGAACCCTGAGACCAGACGGGATAGCCGAATGAGTTGAGTGTCCGTCTCCCATTTTTGGTAGATCATTGGATTCGAAGCTACTTGTCGCTCCCTAGCCAGGCGCTTGGCATTATTATGATAAGGCAAAGGCTCGTTAGCTCAGTGTCAGGATAATGTGACTGAGTGGGATATCAGATCATGGTGCTGGCGGTCTGGGCTCCCAGTGGGGCAGCACTATAAAGTCGCCATGAGTGCGCATTGTCACAAGTCGGTATCCATTGTGATATGACCTTAGATGTTGCCAGGATGTAAAACTCCAACAACCAACCAACGAACTGAGCTCGGCTGCCAACACGACCCCGCACATTGTTTACACTCAGCCTCTGCGTTTACCCCGTAACTCTGCCAGCCCCTGGGGCGCATTCATCGCAGCGGCTCACAGCAGTTTTCCTTACTACTCGGTCATACATGGTCATATGCCGTCCTATGCCGTCCTATGTCGTCCTATGCCTTCCTATGCCTTCATATACCGTGTTATGCTAGCATATACCGTCCTATGCCGCCCTTTGCCGTTCTATGTCATGATATGCCATGCTATGCTGTTCTATGCAGTGTTATGCCGTTCGATGTCGTGTGATGCCTTGTTAGGCCATTCTATGCCATCACATGCCGTCCTATGCCCTCATATGCTGTCATAAACCGTCCGATGCCGTCCTATACCTCTTATGCTGTCCATTACCATCATATGCCTTTCCAATTCTAGGCTGCCATATGCCGTCCTATGCTGTGCTATGACTTTACGAGTGGACCTCTGCATAGAATATTTAGTATTAGATTTGTTTGTTGAGGTTTTGCGTTCTAGCAACATCTAAGGTCATATTAGGACGGGTACCAGTCACTCTCATGGTGACTTTATAGTGTTGCTGCATAAGGAGACCTGGCTTCTGGCCTCAATTTTGTTAGTCACTGGTTTGACTCGCCCAGGATTCGAATCCCGGGCCTTTCACACGAGAAGCCATCGCTCTTACCGACTCGGTTTAGCATTAGGTAAAGCGAGGATTGGGGCGCATTGATGAAAGGTCACCCGCGGGATTGTTTTCCTCCAGGGTGGAGTCTCGGTGATGCTTGTCACCTGGTCTATTGACCAGGAGCCTGTAAACCTACACCCCGAGCAACTCCCAGAAGAACACCCGCTCCCCCCCGATCACACACAAAGAACCTCCATTATACTGCCGTTCCCCAGTGGCCAGATTTACCAACAAATCAGCATCTAAAAACCTGAGCTGGCTGCAGAAGTCTCCTTTGTTTTGTAGTAGAAATTGAGAGAAGAATTAATATTTGGAGTTTTCTTTTAATTAAAACTAAATGGTATAGTCACGTATCTAGACATATAACAGGTGTGTATCTGAGTAGAACGCATAATTCACATAGTTACAAATAAGTTCTTTACTGCCTATGCTTGTTCGTTGGGGTTTTACATCCTGGCAACATCTAACGTACTATCAGTACGGGTTCCGGCTTGGGATAGTACGCGCTCATGGTGGTATTATATTGCTTCCCAACTGGGACACCAGGCAGCCGGCACCATAACTAAATTTCCCACTCACTCACATTCATCATCAGCGTCGTCATCGTCGTCATCGCCATCACCACCATCACCACCATCACCACCATCACCACCATCACCACCATCACCACCATCACCACCATCACCACCATCACCACCATAAAGACCATCATTGTTGCCCGCCGTCGCCGTCGTCATCGGCATCATCATCTATCCCTTAAGCAAGATGACTTTGCAACCAGTTTTTTTCATTTTCCACTGTTCTCCACTTCCCTCTGGTTCTTGCCAAACTCCAGACCCGTCCATTCCCTGATGTTGTTTTCCCACCTCTTCCTTTGTTTGCCTTTTTTCTCTCTCCTTTCATTGTGTCTTGCAAGATGGTTTTCGACGGAATGGAGAATGGAAAATATGACCATTCGACTGCAGTTTGGATCTCCTTATGATTGTCAGAAGACAATGTGGTCCAATTGACTGCTGGATCTTTGCAAGGGTCTCCTCGTTGGTAAGATGGTCTTTGTATGACCAGTCAGATTATTCTGATACTGAGCTAACCAGTCATTGCCATATCTTAGTTATGCCGAGCACCAGGCTAGGTAGTGACAAACATAAATTTGTAATTCATTTGTTTGACTCGGATGTGACTCGAACTCTCGACCTTCCTTCCTCACAACAAGCTTGTGCTCTTATTGATTCGGTCACCGCGTCCGGTCCAATTATTATTCAAATGCCGATACATATTTTGCAATATTTAATTTCATCTTCCATTCACTCGGGATTGAAGTAATCTGCTACATTCAGATTGTGACATGGCTTACATTTTCTCGGCGCATGTCAAGTGATTCCCTATGTCACTTCCGGTGTCACAGAAATAGCCTTAATTCCGGCGATACACTGGCGTCAAAATAATCGCGGAAGCCCTGCAATAGTTCACAATGTCGTCTGCCTCAAATTGATAGGAGAACATTCTATTGGTGTCGAAAGCATTTCAGAGATGGATTTTTAGGGAATGAGTTTGGGTTTATGAGGCCTCTGTGTAATGACGTGGCGAGTTTTCTCGGCCGGAGCTTCAAAACCGTTAGGAACACCCCGCTTCGAATGCTGCATGAGCTTACAAAATATAGTTTGATGTGAATATTATTCATTGAGATATATATTTGGATTTCTTGGAACCAACTAAGCCCTTCATTCATGGATGAGGTTCTAATAATTGGTTCTTTCTCTGGAATTTTAATCTAATGGATGATGTTGATATTGAAAGTGAAGTAACGTTGAGGGCTTGAAAATTGCAGTATTCATTGGAAGTTATAAATAGGTAATTAAATGTCATTAAACCATATGATATAAAGCCAACACAAGGCTATAACCACACAACTATTGCTACATATTGCATTAATATATCACGATTTATTTAATTAGATTAACGAATTAATTAAATATGTGACGAGTAAGGATTGTTTCGAATAAACAATTGTATTGTTTTCTGCATTTAATTCAGTACATCGGAGTTCATTACCAGTTAGATATGACGTTCATAATTGTAGAACTTGATTAGGACTTCACACTTCTTTAGTTAAAGTATATAACAAGCGTCATAATTGACCAACGCAAATAAAAATGAGTCATTCTCTGAAACTGGGCACCGCATATTTGGTTTGCACGGTACGATAGTGATAATTAATTCTTTCTTTTTTTTTGGTAGCAAGTCAAACAATTATTGTTGACCTTTGGTTTCCATGTCACACTTTAGTTCCCGATTTCAGAGAATAACCTAAATAGGCAGTATAGCATTGACAACTGCATATGACCAGTAGGCGTAATCTACCAGATTAAATCAATATATGTGTATATATTAAATAATATTTACACTGTTGACAGATGTATTCAAGGGCATAATATAATAACTGAAGTATGCAATTCACTGAGCTTTTATTATTACTATGACAATTGTCTTTAACGTGCATCACTTTCTTGACCAAGTAACATTTCCCTGCCCAAAAGCATTCCCCTGTCATAAAGAACCATATTCTAACACAGAAGCTATAACCTAGTTTGGCAGGGATTACCATAGGTTGTGATGTCGCCTGCCAGACGGGTTTGGTCCGATGTTATCTGCAGGCGGGCAGCAGACGACAAATGACCCCATCAATCAGTTCGCACGCGCCGGAGATTCCAAGCGTATCCTCAGTCTGCTCTACACCCCCAATATTGACTGGCACGGCGCAAACTGTGCTTGGAGAGCAAGCGTCCCAGTGACCGACGCCATATTCTCATGTCAGGATTCTACTTCCGGCCCAGAATTGATGCTTCCGGGGCAACCTGGTTGCCATCATTCTTGGCCACACGACCACATCAATTAGGGAAGTAGTTCCAGAGGTTAGCACTAATAACAGTCATACTAAATGCTGCCAAAGTATCCTTCCCAAATTAGGGCAAGCATGCTAGGTAATTTGGTGAGGTGAAAAGTTTCCAGATAAGTAGGACTAACATTGATATCAAAATTATTCACCTGTGCTCAGCAAGGAGGCTATGCGGGAAGTACAGAGTAGGCAGTGCTTGTGGTTTGTGATTAATTAAGAGGAGATACATTAATACAGATAATCAAAATGAAGTAAATAACAAACTTCGACTATTAATTGCCAATATCATTGCATAAAAAGATTAATTTGCCTATGTCATTACTCCATACACAGTTTACAAAGTGTGTATAACTGCTATGTTGCCTGCAGTTCGTAATTAATGTACTATCTATTAACTAGTCTAAACACTTTGTTGCAGCAGTGTTTCTATGATCAATTTGTCCTATATCAGTGTTTTTATTGCTACATCTATTAGCACATATTTGTGTAAATAACTGGCAATGTTAATAGCCGGAAAACCAGTGCTCCAATGATCCAGTCCTGCCAAATGATATATTCAGATGAATCAATATTTCCTTCAAAACCCATAAAAACATGATCGATGTTTGTTGGTAACTCTCTTAGACTAGAAGTGAATGCTACATCTGATCTCACATTTTCACAGTGAAAGTGGTTGCACCGTAGTCCTCCTGATCCCCTTCAGCACACATAGATATAATTCCTCCAGTGTGTGTGATGCAAAGGGGTCCACCCACCACAATTATCCCGACAAATGGAGGGGGGAGCACTCCACCAATGCGCTAAGGAGGAATATATATAGAGTACATGTTCCCCTTGCATTTATACTCGTATAATGCGTTATACATCACATACTGGACGAGGCAATAAGCCGGACCCTATGTCTAAAGGGGGACTCGAACCCATATTTATGCCATTCCGGGGCGAGTGTCCTAACCATTAGCCTATCTAGACTCCCTGACACAACATACCTTCTTGCGCCTACTTATTTGTGTGACATTTAATCCGGGGAGGTCAGCGCAATGCACTACATAATAATACCATACTTTAGATGATATACCATGTGTCACTAGTTTATCTATTATAGCGCTAATAACTATAGATCACCGACTATTTTTGTTGGTCCAGTTGTTTAAGCAGGGGAAATTTCAGTCGCATATGACTGGTCTTCCTCATTCCACTGCTCCTTGCCCTATCCTAATAATAGTCAGGGGGTCAAATGCATATTTTGGCCTGACCTGGAAAGTGGCTCTAAAGCTTTTTTCTCAGTGTTTTCATGTTATATAGGTATTGTACTCTATGAAACTGTGCGATGGCACTCTCCCATCATTGAGCATTTTCATAAAACAAATTTTATACAATTGCGGCTATCGGAACCCAAATTACTGATTTAGAAAGATCCTTATTATCTAGGCCCCTATTTTCAAAATTGTGGGTTGACTGCTTATTGAAACCTGTCTTCATAATGATGCTCTATCTGACAGCTGAGAAAGAAGGAGAGTTTTACTTACACCTTAGAGCAATTGAATTGATGGTGCCTTTTTTCTTTGCCACCGGGCACATCCATGATGCTAGGTATGCCACATATTATATCATATCAATGAAAGCTCTCCCACAACATGTTCTACATCATTTCACCAAAGGGGACCATGTTGTGAGGCACATTGATAGCATATGGAATGGAATCTGGTCTGACATGTTTATCGAGACCACATTCATGAGATATGGCAAGGGAAAACATGGCATAATAGGCATCACACTAAACCCCGAAGCTTTGAAATCTTGGGCATTGCACCTACATGTCTGCGGTCAGATAGCTGCCGATGTAGCTGAAATGCGAGGTGATGAGAGTGTAGCCAGGCAGGCAAGTGTGCACAAAGAAGAAAGCAAATCCAGGATAAAATCTGATGCAAAGGATCGACAGGACATAAGAGTGAAGATGACCCAGTGCATACCACCACTTGACCATGAGCAGCACCCAGAGGGATCAATTGTGAACATTGTTACTGGAAGGGTACACTCATCTTCAACAGTTAATGTTCATAAAGCAATTGAAATCGGGAGCAAACAATCTGGGGAATTTACAGAGGCTTTGCCTCGAGGCTTTCATCACAAGATTGAAAGAAGAATAACTTCAATGGCAGACACAAAGAAGTCTTTAAATATCGGCAGACAGAAGGTTTTTGATACAAACCTAATCTACAGTTGTGTCATGTGTCTGCAGGCCGGTAATAGGGATATAGACATTGACCATCTGATGTCCCATGAATTGGCTCCACTGCCAATGGCTCTCTTTGCAGACTCTGGTGATATGCGGATATCCACATCTAAATCCATCTTGAAAAGAGATATGAAAATTGAGGTGTCATCAAGAGTAGCCCATGAAGAAATTGAAGTCACTGTCATTGATGGGTGTGCCCTTCTCTGGATACCTGGTTGGCCTGATGTTGGAAATGTGCAGACTTACATTGATGCCTTCAAGCACAAAAGCTTGAAGGCATCAAAGCTCTCCAAATTTGATGTTTATCTAGTCTTTGATAGATACAACGAATTCAGCACCAAAGATTCAACACGATTAGCCAGAGGTACTGGCAGGGTCTATCAGTTGACACCCTCAACACCAATCCCCGCCCAGAAAGCAGTGTTGACTGTTACAGGCAATAAGAAGCAGCTCATCAAACTGATATGTGAGGACTTGCAAAGTGATGAAGACTTTGTTCAGAACCACACACAGGAGCATACACTTTTGATAACAGGACAGGAGGAAACTATCGAGATTAGCAAGCGCATTGTCATAGAAAGATGAGATCTGTACACCAGTCATGAGGAAGCTGACAATATTATAGTGCAGCAGGCATTTATGGCAGCTTCAGAAGGAGCATCCGGTGTAGCTGTGGTGAGGCTAGAGCAAAGGTATGGAAGACCAGAATAGGCAAGGGGAGCAGCACAATGCCAAAACTCTGTTCACTGCCACCAACTGATGCTGCTTTCCAGGAAAATCTGAAAAGAGCACACCTACAAACATTCTTGTGGAAGAATGCCTTGAGGTTTGAGCCTCAGAAGTTAGACCCGCAAAGATGGGGATATGCTCTGCCTAACTACAGTTCCTGCAGGAAGTCAACTGGTCCCCGAGTACGTCCAAAAGATCATCAGTTGTGGCTGCTCCAGTGACACACCATGTGAAAGTATTCAATGTGGATGCAACAAAGCAGGAATGACTTGCTCAGTTTTCTGTGCCTGTCAGCAACAGGACGCAGCGTCAGTATGTCACAACAGGATGAATACTATATCACCTTATAGTGATGATGAAACAAGCGATGAAGGGGAATATGGTGATGATTACAATAACACTGATGATTGATGATGTTTATGATATAAGAAAGATTAAAAAACCAAATACAGAATATGTACAATTTTGGTGGTTTAGTAACCTATGAATAGGTACACCATATGCAGATCATTTACGTAGCCAGATTTGATGTAATCTTTGAACATGAAATCATAAAGAACTAAATAAATATTATGTATTCTAGCATTTCCTTAGTCAGTATTGAGCTCATGAGACCTTATAACAAGCCATTAGACATTATAACAATGGATACAGGTTCAGTATAATGAGAAACATATCAAAGTGTACAAACAATGCTGAATTGTACACATTTGACCCAGATATTTGAACTTTGACCTATGACTTTGACCTTAGACCCACCAATAGGTATGGTCAATATCCACCCATAGGCCAAAATTCAAGACCCTAGCTTGAATGCTTGTGAAGATATAAGGGTATTTCTATTTTCCCCACCCCCCTAAAACTAGTGTTTTGCGTCCCGACAGCCGCAATTCTATAAAACATGTTATATGAAAATGTTCAATGTCGGGTGAATGCCATCATACAGATTCACAGAGTACAATACCTATATAACATGAAAACACTGAGAAAAAAACTTTAGAACCACTTTCCAGGTTCAGCTCCTGGCCCCCTGACTATAATGCCGAGCGTCTGGCGAGGAAGCGACAAGTATCGATTTTTAATTCATTGGTTTGCCTCAAGCAGGATTCGAACCCACGATCCCACGATCTACCAACACCGGAGACGGACACTCTAACTCATTCGGCCATCCCGTCTGGGTCTGGAAATGAACAATTATTGCTTGAAAAGCATTCAAAGCTATAAAATATACGCTTCACCAAAAACCTTCCACGCTTACATGGGCAGTAATATGACCAACGCTATTTTACTTTAATTGGCTTGGTATTCCATTCTATGTGGTGACAAATGTTTGATAAGTCCACCAGTAACATGGAATCAAATCTAGATAATTGTTTTGGTATTGACAATTTGATGTTTCCATCGGACTGTGTAGCTATAAGATATAGTAAATATTCATGTAAAGAATATGTGATAAAACAAAGTGACCAGATCTTTTAAATGAATTTGCACTTCAAATGGTGTTATCTCCTCATCCCTCTTCATCATTGGCCGGGTTGCTACAATTATAAAGTACTCCCTCCTCATGTCAGTCACCACGTGACCGTGTTAACAGTACCAGGAGCTCAACGCCCTCTTTGTGCACAGAATTCAAAGTCTTTACTCTAAAGGTTAACAACACATGTACATCGACGTTATTAGTAGCAAAATTAAACTACCGAAATTTATTAGACGATAGAATATGGATCAAATCACATTATGAAACTTGTCTTCTTCAAAATTTGATCAATTTATAATTTGAGGAAATCACATTAATGAATTAAGCAGGGAAATTTCAATCACAGACAATTGATCTTCCTCATCCCACTGCTCTTTATCCTGTCTTCGTAATGTCGAGTACCAGGGTAAGTAGTGACAAGTATCAATTTTTAAGACCTCAGCAAGGGTTTGAACTCCACTTGCTACAATAGATTTGGACGCTCAACTCAATCGGTCATCTTGTCCGGGTAATCATGCATTATACATATATAATTATTGCTGAAACCATTGCTTGTTTTAATATTAAATTAGGTTACATTTGTTGCAAACATTGAAGTCTACATTACGGATACAACGATTTTCTTGTTCCAGAGAACTCGAGTCGGTTTATTCTATTTGGAAAAGCCTCCAGACTTATAGGAACAGGGATATTGCATTGGCGTGAAGAAAAGATTTAATTTGCAATCTATTTTTCAATGCCGACATATTCTAGAAGTGACGCATAGCTGTTTGAGGAGAAAATGCATTTAAAAAGAAATTGAAATTCAATTATTCGATTGGTAGGCGGTTTCCCAAGTCGAACTAAGTAGTCATGGGCTGTTGAACCCTATTTCACAGTACCTCCAGATCTTTCTCTTTATTAATTTATTTGTCTAAATATAGTTAATTCATTGAATAAAGTCTTCTATCAGTATTGTAGTACTTGTCTTCCATTCATATGATAATATAATTACTTCTGCGCAATTATGCAGTCTGATATTGGCATTGGCAGCTAGTCGAGGTGAGCTGAAATGACAATATTATCCATTTCAAGATTTCATATTAAAAAAAGAAGAAGAAATATGAGATAGTAATTAATGCTGTAGTGTATATTAATATTAAACTAAATTTGGGTATGATTGAAGTGTGCAGATGATAGAATCTCTTATGAGCATATATACAAGTGCAGTTTGAAGTTGCGCATGCTAGTTACGGTTTGTGGGAGGTGGTATAGGCGCATTAAAAATCTGCGTGTAATATACAGTAAAACCTCTCTAAATCGACCGACATTGGGACCGACTTTATGTGGTCCATTTCGGGAGGTGGTTGGTTTAGCGAGTTAGAATATGATTACAATGGTATCGTTAGGACCCAAATAAAGCGATCGATATAGGGGAATGGTCGATCTGTGGAGGTGGTCGGTTGGCAAGGTTTTACTGTATATTGATTAGACCATTCAGCTACAGAGCGGTTAGGTGTATGGTTTCACCTCCATGCCTGCAGTGTGAATTCCTTGGGTGCAATTGCAAAGTTGTTGGGGATGGGGATCTTGAGATGTTTTTATATTCCTGATATAACATATCGATTGTCGTGGCAATTCCAGACTGATTTATTATCTGGATAGTGCTACTGTATGGATATATATACACATATATACACTAAAACCTCTCTATGCCGACCCTTCCACAGATCGACCACTCCCCTATATAGATCGCTTTATTTGGGTCCCAACAATACCATTGTAAAGATATTCTAACTCTCTAAACCGACCACATCCCTAACTGGACCACTTATAGTCGGTCCCATGGTCGGTCGATTTAGAGAGGTGTTACTGTATATACAAGATTATGTGTATTCCTGAATAAAGAATGGATCCACCCGTATATCGTGCGATCATTTACAAAGCATGGTGAGTTAACAAAATTCAATATACTTTCTGGAATATATTCATAAATCATTTAATCTTTTCTCTCAACAATTTAAAGGGCCTGTAACATGTCCCAAAACACCTTTACTCATTCGTAATTATTATGATCAAATATGACTAGTTACAATTAACAGCTTGAAACAACCTATTCTGAAGGTGTTATTTAGGTGGTAGTAACACAGATTAATGAAATGGAAATATAACTAAACTATGCAATCATAAGATACATAAATCCTATTTAGCTGTAGTTATATCGGTTATTAAAAAAGAAAAAAGGAAAAAGGTTTTGGATTAAGCCACCATTTATTCCACCCCGAGCATGGAGAAGCGTATTCGATTATTCGACTCGAGTCTGTAGGATGTGCGCATGCGCCAAAAAGTGGCTCGGGTGACCCGAGTTGATTAATCGCTTACGCCCACTGAGTTCGAATGTGAACAACCCATTCTAAGTGTTATTTTTCACTAAGGTACATATAATATAATAAGGAATACAGGGTAGAATCATGTGACGAGATCTTTATGATATGTACGTTTTTAAGCCATTTAAACCATATCAAGTAGTTCATCGGTATGACAACGTAAATCAAAGCATCACACCGAAGAACTAATTTCCAAGTGGTGTTGATCTAATTCTGTCATCGAACAGCGGCACCTCGCAAAAGAGATTTAATTTGCATCAAATTAATTTTCCGCTTACTAAATTCTTCAGTGCACACCGATGCTGAAATGACCTTAAATGTTTGCCAGGACGTAAAACTCCAACAACCAACCAACCGATGCTGAAGGGTGTCTTTTTGAGTGACGTAATTGGTAATCAAGTATTCTCTCCTAATGGTACTTGTTTGTTTGTGTGTTGTTGTTTTACGTCCTAGCAACATCCAAGGTCATATCAGGTACTCGTACCCCTTGAGCAATACTACCTTCAATTTAGGACCGTTGGAATAACAACAATGAAAGAAATAGGATAGGCAGTAGTCATTGTCTTCTTTCAATTTAAATATTCATTCTACAATTAATTGTAATAAAATTGGCAATTCTAATTAATGATAAACACAATATTAGATGATGTAATAAATAATTCACAGCATTTTTCCACCATTAAGATTGGAGTGCTTAGCTATCACACATTGGCACCTAGACTTTGGCTACCTCGCTTGGTTTGATAGGTGTGTCTTGTCATTCTAATGGCAGAAACGTTACTAGTGTACTACATGCAACAAAAAAAAACACAACAGGAATAACTTGTCACTTTTAGTGAAGGAACGTCACCCCATGAATCGATGGTTGTTGGAGTTTCACGTCCTGACAACATCTAAGGTCATATTAGAGCAGGTACAGACTTGTTACAGTGCATACGTTATAGTGCTGCCCCACTGGGAGACCAGGCCGCCAGTACCATGACATGATACCTCACTCAGTGACATTATCCGGACACTAAGCCAACCAGTCCTTTCCATATCCTAATAATGCCGTGGCTCGGAAGCACCAAGTATACATTTTAAAGTCATTGTTTTGACTTGACCAGGGTTGATACCCCTGCTTTCTAATCCCACGATCTACCAAAACTGGAAACAGACGCTCAACTCATTTGGCCATCCCATCTGGTCCCATGAATAGACGTCCCATTAAAGATTAAGGGGCACTTCGAGTAAATAAGCTTATTAAGGGACTTCCGGTCTTCAATCGCCTCGTCCTTCCACATGGGCGACCTCCCCGTTGATCATGCTTCTGTTGAAGCAATCCGTCTAAACCTACTCCAAGCTGGTTGTCACAGCGCAACAATAGTACAGTCCAATGTAATTGATGCGTGTCTTTCTCTAAGAACATTTAAAATATGAATGTTTGACTTCAGCTTGGTTGCCTCCTTCGAAAAGTTCGATCATAATAGTAATGATTATAAGTTTCTTTATGAGGGGTTTTACATCCTGATATCAGGATGGGTACCGAATCGTTACAGTGCGCACTCGTGAGGACTTTATGGTGCTGCCCCAATAGAAAATCGAACCGATAACACCTGATATCTCCCGCAGTCACATTATTTTAATGCTGAGAAAAACTATCATAATAATGCCAACTGCCAGGCTAGGTAGCGACAACTATTAATTTCGTAAGTCATCGCCTTTGACACGATTTTGGTTTGAACCCACAAACTCCCGCATTGGGAAGCCAGGTGGCGCTTTTCCCCAGTTGACCATGCAGTCTGGTGTAATGAAGATAATGATAATGACAATGATAATTAGTACAAATTAGTACATGTTTATTATTAAATATGTGAAATAACACAAGCGTTCAATTAATCAAATGAGCTGCATGCGTGTTTGATGTGGGGATGCGTTGCCAGTGCACTAATTGGAATGAGTATCAACGCGGTGCTGCTAGAGTTTGTGTGAGTTTGGCAGGGCACCTGCTGGAGAAGCCAGTTCCGGCCTACTGCCGCGCATGCCCGTGCACAGGCCCGCCCCCTAAGCATGCGCGTGCCGTGCATGCATGCATGGCTCTGAGACCAATTGCTTAATGCAAATCTCGCATGTGGTTAGCTATCCGTCTTCGCCCTCATAACTCTAGTTAATGGTTGGTGTGGGAAGATTGTTTAGTGCGGTGGAGACACTAGAATCTGCACTGGTATCAGCATGATTAGTATCACTACTAGTACGCCACTAACGCGCCACCATCGTCATCAGTATCAAAACCCAACCGAACCATTTCCACCAGCACCACTACTAGCAAGACAACAGCACCAATACCCTTATCAACCACCAACACCAGTAACACTACCAGCAAAGCACCAGCCCTAATACCCTTATCAACCACCAACACCAGTACCACTACCAGCAAACCATCAGCACCAAAACCATAACCAACGACAACACCAGCACCACCAGTAGTAAACCATCAGCACCAAGACTATAACCAACCATCAACACCAGCACCACTACTAGCAAACAACCAGCACCACTACTAGCAAACTACCAGCGCCAATACCCTTATTAACCACTCAACACCAGCACCGTTACTTGCAAACCATCAGCACGAAAACCTTCTCATGGCTTCTCATGACTTCTCATGGCCTCTTATGACTTCTCATGACTTCTCATGGCTTCTCATGGCGTCTCATGGCTTCTCATGGCTTATAATGCCTTCTCATAGCTTCTCATGGCTTCTCATGGCCTCTCATGGCTTCTCATGGCTTCTCACGACTTCTCACGACTTCTCATGGCTTCTCACGGTTTCTCATGGCTTCTCATGGCTTCTAATGGCTTCTCATGGCTTCTCATGGCTTCTTATAGCTTTCCGCGGCTTTCCGCGGCTTTCCGCGGCTTTCCGCGGCTTTCCGCGGCTTTTTGCGGCTTTCCGCGGCTTTTCGTGGAATTTCGCGGCTTTTCGCGGCTTTTCGCGGCTTTTCATGGCTTTTTGCAGCTTTTTGCGGCTTTTCGCAGCTTTTTGCGGCTTTTCGCAGCAGCTTCTCATGGATTCTTGTGACCTCTCATGGCTTCTCATAAATTCTCATGGCTACTCATAGCTTCTCATGTCCTTTCATTGATTCTCATAGCTTCTCATGGGTATTCATGGCTTCTTGTGGCTTTTCATCGCAGCTTCTCATGGCTTCTTGTGATGTCTCATGGCTTCTCATGCCTTCTAGCGACTTCTAGCGGTTTCTCGTGGCTTCTTATGGCTTTTCGGACTGTCCTACTTTTCTAACCGACTCTGCCCAAAATCAATAAAGTGAGTCTCGGAGGCGCCATAGGGGGCATCACCTCGGCCTGCTGACCCATACCCGTTTGTTTTCAGACCTCCCCTCCCCATGCCCCCCCCCCCCCCCTATCCACCACCACCACCACCAATGCCAACTCCCTTCCATACAGACAGAGTCACAGACACCCCGGGTCGTTGTGCCTCAATGGCATAACAGAAACAGAATAGGCAATTCATTTATTGTCCGCAAGGGCTAAGCCGGCGGTCGATGCGTTCAATTATTGAAGGACGCGCTGCTCTGTCATATTCACATGCATTTTCCCCATCTCCAACATGATAGTGCTTTTGGGTGCGTTAACAATAGTCCAGCGTGAAACACATACATCAGCCCATGCCTGAGGTGGGTCAGCCAACGAACTGACCTAGTTCCTGCTTTTTCTGTTCACCTACCCCCACCCCCATCCCCCCATCCCCACCCATCCACCCACCAACCAAAGCCTGGGTCGGCTTCTCACTATCGTAGAGCTGAGCTGCTCACGATAGAACGAAGCGGAGTGCTGTTAACGCAGTGTTTGCTTTACTTGATTTCTGGCACTCAATATACTGTTGTCGAAGGGATATCGCTCAGAATGCTAAAGTT
This sequence comes from Branchipolynoe longqiensis, assembly GCA_030323885.1. NCBI lineage: Eukaryota > Metazoa > Annelida > Polychaeta > Phyllodocida > Polynoidae > Branchipolynoe > Branchipolynoe longqiensis. The sequence goes on from CM059187.1 coordinate 51,934,541, forward strand.
CCATAGTCCGATTCTCTTTTGAATCTCTGCAATTTTTTTAGATGAATGCATTAGATTAATTATTACAATCTGCTTTAGTTTAGGTTGAAGTAACTTTTAGCTTAAATTTAGTTTAACTTTGGCGATATTTGAAGTGACAAAATGCCAACTTAATTGTGTCCAGCACGCCAAAACTCTGACACTATACGGTTATGCAATAACAAGTTCTATTAAATTGATTCAAGTTTCCCTTCTATGTTGCAACAAATGCTTAATAAGTGAACCAGTATCTAAATTGGCTATGTAGAATCGAATCTAGGTGAAGATTTTGGTTTTGGAAATTTTATACTTCATCGGACTATGCAGCTTTAATTGAATCTGTCCTTTTCGATGTGAATGATTCCTGTCTTTTTCAATCCCGACTTTGCTATTCTCGTCGTGTGATTTAGAAAAACAAGGCTCGTGTTCTATATTTTTATAACCCGGGTTTATTAACAATCATCAAAGCTGCATAGTCTGATTAAAAAAACAAATGTTCAAAACAAAAACATTTATCTACATTTGTTCCTATATATATCTAGTCATTTTAATAGAACCTATTTCTGCTGCAGCCTATGATTTCAACCTTTTGATGTGCTTGCCAAAATTAATTTGGCATGTTTTCATTTCCAATATCTCAAAAGTTAATAAATTAAAACAAAGGTTTCTTCAAGCTAAATTCAGCTAGATTATAACAATTACCCTAATATATTAACATTGAAAAGTTACTTGAACTCAAAACCATCGGACTACCCAAATTTAAGGTGCTGACTTAGCACTTCTGTGAGTTCCTGCTAGCCGAAACTGGTCATGCCTGGTCTAGTTCCGCTCCGACTGCGGACAACCAGGGGGCGCCACCATTACCCCCCATCCCAGCTGTTCTCCTGCTTCCCCCCACACCCCAACTATTGCCAAATCTTTGCTACATCTACTTGAAGCTGTTGTCCCTGGGGTGCCTTTTATTAATATTTTCCGAGCATCTCGAAATGTGAAGTTAATTCTTTCCGGTAGCACTGTCGTTCCCGGGGTCCTCTTGCAATGTTTTCCAGCTGCTCACAATGTAATAGTGTTGCTCGCTGGATACATTAACAGTGAACTGATCACAGTATTTTCCTCAGCGTGTGCCTTCAATACTGCTGAACTGTTCCAAGGGTATTACAATAATGTCAAGATCCCTGGATGTGTTCCTAATATTGCCAAGCCGCTCACAGTGCTGTTCAACGGGCGTGCTTACAATATTGCTCAAGTGCTCACAGTGTTGCTTTCTCGGTGTGTTTACAATATTGCTATGCTGCTCACAGGGTTGTTCCCTGAGTGCGTTTACAATATCGCGATCTGCTCACAGTGTTGTTCAGAGGATATGCTTACAAGGTTGCCAAGCTGCTCACAATGTTGTTTCCCTGCTGTGTTTACAATGCTGCCGAGCTGCTCACAATGTTGTTCCCCTTCTGTGCTTACATTGTTGCCAAGCTGCTCACAATGTTGTGTCCCTGCTGTGTTTACAATGCTGCCGAGCTGCTCACAATGTTGTTCCCCCGGTGTGCTTACATTGTTGCCAAGCTGCTCACAATGTTGTTTCCCTGCTGTGTTTACAATGCTGCCGAGCTGCTCACAATGTTGTTCCCCTGCTGTGCTTATATTGTTGCCAAGCTGCTCACAATGTTGTTTCCCTGTGGGTTTACAATGCTGCCGAGCTGCTCACAATGTTGTTCCCTGCCGTGCTTACATTGTTGCCAAGCTGCTCACAATGTTGTTCCCTGCTGTGTTTATTATATTGCCGACCTGCTAACAGCATTGTTCCCTGGTGTGTTTACAATGTTGCCAAGCTTCTCACAATGTTGTTTCCCGACTGTGTTTACAATACCGCTGAGCTGCTCACAGTGCTATTCCAGCGGTGTGTTTACAACGGCACAGAGCTGCTCGCAGTGTGCACCCAGTTCCAGTAGAGGTGTTGCTCCTGTTGCCTAGGCCTTGTAGCCGTCAATGGACCACTTCAGACTTGACAAATCCTCCCGGGATTTGTCAATCGCGTCCCTTTTAGTGCCCATTACAGGCGGATGACTCACGCGGCACTCACTTAGACCGAACAGCTTCAAGCAGCTCCTGCCCAAAGCCTGATTGGCTTCTGCAGTTGCACGGAATCCTTTCTGTGGTCTAAATCTCAGCCCCAAAAAGAAAGAATGGACAAACAAGAGAAAGGTAACAGCAATAGCAAAAGACCTGTCATAAAATTAATTTCTAAGAAATATACTATTTTACATAAACACAAGTCTTAAACAATTATCGACAAACTAATAACCTGCTCGAGATTTATTTTTCTATATAATTCTCGGTCAGATTCTCTCAAATTCACTTTTACTTGTTCTGAAAATTGTCGACAAATTCTAAAAGAAGAGCACTTATTAAGGGGGGGGGGTGGTCTCTAATCGGAATCCTTCCTAGGCCACCGGTTCTCGGAATCCGGGTCGAACAGAACGACGGAGGTGTCGGTACAGCCCCGCGGCTGTAGCCATCAGATAAACCAAGACGGAATTTATAAACCACTTAAGGCCCGTTCACATGCACGTTAGTGGACGTATTTGAACGTAGTGGAGGCTAACTTAGTTGAATGTAGTTGAACGTAGTTGAACGTAGTACAACGTACCGGCATCCGTACTTCTCCCTGATGAGAACGTGATAAGAATGTTTGTGGGCCGTGAGTTCCGATTTAAGCTTTGGAAATGTTCAAAAGAGTGGTACGTTTGAGGAAGACGTAGCCTCCGTGATGATAACGTACTCTAGCATACTCTAACATACTGTAGCATACTCTAGCATACTCTAGCATACTTCTTAATGTACTCTAGCATTCTCTAGCATATCCTAGCATACTTTCACCTGCACAAAACCTTGGCCTTTCTGCCGTGGTCACATAGCCATTAGTGGACGAAGTTGAACGTAGTTGAACATAGTGGAGTGTAATGTAGTTCAACGTAGTTCAACATAATTCAATGTAGTTGGACATACCGAGATCCATACCATAACGTACCTGGATCCGTTCCATAACGTATTTATCTGTACTATTTGGTGGGTGATCAACCAAAATCTGAAGTACCTTAATGTAGTTTAACGTAGTTTAACGTAGTTTAACATAGTGACATCACGTTTCACCCACGTTAATCTATTCTACGTTCAACTACGTTCAACTACGTTCAATTACGTTCAATTACTTTCAAGTACGTTCAACTACGTTCAAATACGTTCAAATACGTTCAACTACGTTCAACTACGTTCAACTACGTTCAACTACGTTCACTGACGTGTATGTGACCAGGGCTTTAGGGTCTACAGAGTCTCCTCAATCACTGAAAACGCCACTGCATGACTTTCCTAGACTCATATGGATTGAATGATAGGAAACGCCGTGATAGGGCGGAAGTGTATATCCCAAGGTGTATATACGAAGAACAAGATGAGCAGAATATAATGAAGTGTGTTTCAGGCATACTAATATTGTGAGCAGTCCATGGGGGAAAGATTTATAGACATTTCCCCCGTGTTACCTGCGACATTAAAACTTCCCACTGCCAGAAAAGGGAATGTTGGTGGTGGAAATCCTCTAGAAGACCTTTTCCGTACAGTGTGTTGCACAGTGAGGTTGTGTTACCCATTACCTCTGCCACTGCCATAATATGTTGGTGGTGGAAATCGTCTATAATACCTTTTCTACAGAGCATTCTGCATCGGGATGGTGTAGAAAGGATATATGTCATTCTCACCAGAAAGTTCCATTATATATATTCGCTGAAGTCCTTCTTCATTTGTATAAATATTTATTGGTTAATCAGGTGAAATTTCAACCGCAGACACTTCAGCTTCTTCAATCTACTGCTCCTTTCTTTATCCTAGTAATGCTGGGAGCCAAGCTAGGTAGCGACAACTAGCAATTATTGCGACATTGATTTAACTCAGTGCGGGTTTAAAACCTATGTAACTACGTACGATTACTACTATGCTTTCATATAAATCATGCATCTTAATATGATCAAGTCAATATACATACATACATGCATTTATATACATTGTATATGTACATGGTTGATTGATTGATTGATTGGTGGTTGCTTTACGCCGTGTCGGCAGCATAGGCCATATTCACGGCGAGAAATGTTTGTTTTTTGTTCAAACCATCGCTTTTACATGTAAAAGCAGACAATCAATTATGGGCCAATAGACACTCATTAAATTAGAAAGCTCACAATCATATATTTGTGGTCAAGGGAAACAAATTCCCATAGAAAAAGAAAAGTTCTATTAATAATTGAAAGAATTTAATTAGTAAACTATATGAGGTGGTACAGTCCAGCTGCCCTCAAAAAGGCTAACATGTTTTCTTGTTTTACTTTAGTAAAAAGGTCATGCATGCTGTTTGCAGTGTATTATTGTTCGCGCAGGGCCAAAAAATCAATGCAACTTAGTAAAATGTGTTTGAGTGTCAGTGGGTACTGACACCCAATACATTCAGGGGGAGGTTTGTACACGTACATATATATATACATATATATATATATATATATATATATATATACATATACATATACACACATATATATATATATATATATGCTGCATAATGACTTATATGCAAATAAATAAACCCAAATTCATATTCATCATTAACTTGTATTCCTGTTCCTTATTAATGGGTTCAAATTCCACAATCTGCCACATGGGAAGCGGATGCCCAACTTATTCAACTACTCCGTCTGGTATGACATATATATATATTATTGAGTGATGGAAAATACAAACAATCTCTATCGGCAGGCATACCGCTATATTAGAAAAAAAATCTATTTATAACTGAACGTGGAACTTTACGTTGTGGGCTACGCCTTAGCCACTGGACTATGCCGTCTCAGCATAGTTATGCTGGTTCCTTTCGTCCCTCCACCTCCCTCCCTCATGATTAGTGGCTGGGCAAGGCGCATGCACAGAGGACTCAGGTAATGGTGGAAGTCACTGCATTATGGATGCACAGTGATTGATATATGAAGTGCGGTAACAGTATCCAGACAGAGGAGTGTGGCCTAACCACTCGCCTAACTAGGCTCACCCAATTCACACTGGCTTCATTCATACATCACACTATGATTAATGTTGGAACGCCTGTATGGGGCCTGGGCAATGGTGGAACTCTGCATTATGGATGGATGTTGATATATGTAGGACAATTCCTTTGTTTGGTAAACAATTTATTTTTCTGAATAATTCTTTCCTTTTCCAGACCAAATTACTGGTTTTCTGGCCGAATGCAATTCTTCAATCTTCCTAAGAGGATGTTTTGACAAAAATGAGCTAAATAGAAATTCGAATGATACGAACTGTAGTGAGAGGTAAATACACTATAAACACCACCCCAACAGCCGAATTCAGATTGCTATCAGTATCAGGTGACTATCAACACTAAAACAACAAACTGAAATAACTAACCATGACAGGGCAACACTAGAATATTTCTAACAAACTGACATTCATATACTGCTTGTGTAACTACAACCAACCAAACTCTACATTAAAACTTACTACAACTTTACCAAATGAATACAGAAGATAACTTCTGCTTACATTCTAAATACCATATAAATACTCACATAGATCTGACTAACATTGATGTAGTGATATGAAAATACTGCTGCGATATTGCTGTGGAACTTGTGGGTATCAGAATCTGATTGTGTTATATGCTACAAATCTGTATACCTTACTCTATATACCATTTTTGTGTCAATAATCCTGAATTGAAAAATGGCTGGAAGACCAGTGCTTCGGTGCTGACAAAAGACTTATTCAGCAGAATAAACATATTTACCCCAAAAGCACTCCCTACAAACTCCCTACAAAAACAGCTATCCAACCTATGTGCATGTTTCCACACATGCCCCACATCAGAATGTAACCAATTAAACTAACCACCAATGTGTACTAACCCGCCACGTGGATGACTTTCCACAGCTCTACCAGCAATCAAAAAGCATGAAGATACACAAATTTGTAATCACTCATTCCATAGTTTATGCATCATTAAAATGATTTGTGGAAATAAGTGCCAGTATCTATGAACATAAAACCGATCCTTCAGTGCTGACAAAGGTGTTATGCTAAAGAATAATAGCTATTTACCCCCCCCCCCCCCCCCCCCGAATAGGGGGGTATATATGAATGGACGGGTACATTCGGCTGGTTATTGTGAAAACATCATCCTTTTTTTGTTTGTGGAGTAAATATATTTATTCATAAAGGTAAATCTTTTTCAATATCGATGCATTCGCCTTCCGACCGAAGTTTATTTTAGTTTCTTGCAGATGTTTGAATCCTGGTTGAGTCAAACGAATGACTTAGAAATTTATACTTGTCACTACCTAGCGTGGTATTCGGCATTACTAGGATATAGTTAGGAGTGGGGGAAATAAGATCAAATTGTCTGTGACTGAAAATTCCCCAGCTTAATCAACTGATGTACAAAAAACACACACACACAAACTGGGAATCTTCAGATGTTTAGTCTAACATTGTCCCATCTGAGTTGGAAATATGAGATCAAATGTAAGTATGTGGTTTGATTTTGACAAAATAATTATGCTTCATCAGACCATGCAACCCTTAAACAAGTTTCAAACCCATGGGTTTGAATCCCATGACCTACCACAACTACATCAGTAGGTCAGCCGACATCACATCACATGCCCACAAACAAATGATGTTGCAATGGTGCCATCAGTAGAAAATACCAGGATAACAGGCTTCATTTGAATTAGATCATGCTACATCACATGGTCATCGCGAGATCAATACGCGTCATAGCTAGAGGACTTTTGGAAAGCTTGTCAGAAGTATTTAGGGTTCTTTCAGATGCCATCGGACCATGCAACTTGAATGAAAACGGCAAAGGAATAGACCCAAGCTAATGCCTCGGTCATAAATATGTTATGGCGTGCTTACGGCATGCTTGCGGTGACTGTAAGTCGCCGCATCGGACAGACCGTACGGTGGGTTACGGTCACCGTGTGATTTTTTGCTCACCGCAAGGGTTGCGTTTTTTTAAAGTTGGAGTTATCTTAACTTTGAAAAATCGCAATGCCACAGGCCACAATCCTGGCAATCCACACTCCACATCACTGTACGATCATCTTTGCTGACATCAATACAAGGGTGTAAAATGACTATCAATATGGTACACAATTCATGTTTGTGTGATCAAAATTAAGAAAGTTATGATTTCTTTTGTATATTAAATACATGTACGATTTGTGAAGAGATAAACCACAGACCATAACACCATAACATTTGCATAAACCGCAAGACCCACCACAGAGCGCACCACCGTATGGCGCCCGCAGCATTTGTGACCTAAGCATAATCCAACATCTTCTCCACAATCTGATTGAACCATTAGAAGTTGGAGGACTAATTAGCTCTCATGATTCTGAATTTCAAATGGTAATTAGGCCGAAATTTAAGAGGATTTTCTGCGTATAGACTCGATTCATTATGCCCTGGAGGATGGACTATCACTATTCAACACATGAGATGTTGGCCGTATGTCGGATTGTAACATATGTCATGCTTAGTGTAAAGATCGCCCACTAGGGCGTGACGTCAGAGAACAATAATAAACACTCGCTAACTGGATCCTGAGTCGTTGGATCCTGAGTCGTCTTTTCAGGATGGCGTTGCGATGGACGGCCAGATGCTCTTGGATGTATGTGTGGGTGTGGGTGTGGGTGTGGGTGTGGGTGTGGGTGTGGGTGTGGGTGTGGGTGTGGGTGTGGGTGTGGGTGTGGGTGCGGGTGCGGGTGCGGGTGTGGGTGTGGGTGTGGGTGTAGGTGTGGGTGGGTGGAGAAGATGGAATGTGGAGGAGGTTTACTGGTCGGTGGGGGTGATGGGGTGATGGGTGCGGGTTGGTTGGTTCTTAGAGTTTTACGTCCTGGCAACATCTAAGGTCATATCAGGACGGGTACCGACTTGTCATGGTGCTTGCTTGCTTGGGGTGGTTTGTAACCTTACAATGGTTACTTGTTGCAGAACTGCAACATTATAGAGAGTCTCCAATAAATCGGTACAATCTTTGGTTGAAGATCAATCTTCAGTAGGGACGGTTGTAGAAGCTGGGGACATCTTTACAACGTTGTAACGGCGAAGCCTTGGGATGGCCCCGAATCTCTTCAGTCAGGCGATAGTTGAGCACTTGTATCCAGCAGACAGCAGCAAGGGTTTCGAGGAAGGGCGGATAAAGATGGGTGTAGTGGTGGTTCCAGCAATGAGAACAAACCGAGAGAAATGTAAAGGTACAGGACCCCACCCAAGCACACAACTCCCCTGGTCAGGGGGAGAAGTATGCCTGGGAGAAATAGAAAGGGTAGAGTCTAGGAAAGAGAAATGAGGAGAGTTGAGTCAAAGGACCATGTCTATTTGCTCTATGGTGACCAACCATACTCATGGATACTCATGGCGACTTTATAGTGATGCTCCACTGGGAGACCAGACAATTAGCACCATGTCTTGATATCCCACTCAGTCACATTTTCCTGTCACTGAGCCAACCAGTCCTTGCCCTATCCTAATATTGCTGAGCGCCTGGATAGGAAGCGACAAGTATCAATTTTTAAATCACTGGAATCCCACGATCTACCAAAACGGGAGACGGACGCTCAACTCATTCGGCCATGCCGTCTGGTCACATGGGTGTGGCACTGAGTGTGAATGGGATGGGTTGATGTGGATATACGTGTTTTTCGATGGGTGTTGGGGTTCGTGTGGGTGTGGGTGGTTATGGGTGGGTGAGCATGTGGTGTGGGTGTGGGTGTGGGTGTGGGTGTGGGTGTGGGTGTGGGTGTGGGTGTGGGTGTGGGTGTGGGTGTGGGTGTGAGTGTGTGGGGGTGTAGGTGTGGGTGTGAATGAGAGTGTGAGAATGTAGTGTGATTGGATGCAAGTAGATGTGGATGTGGGTGTGACTGTAGCTATGGGAGTGCGTAAGAGTGTAAGAGTGTGTGGAGACTGCGAGTGTGGGTGCAAATGACTGTGGATGAGTCTGGGTGAGTGTGGATGTGGGTTATAGATGTGAGAGTGTGTGGGTGTGGATACATGGGTGTGGATGTGGGTGTGAGTGATGGTGGGTGAGGGATAATGTGCATGGTTGTGTGTGTGGGTGTGCGTGTGCGGGAGCGTTTCTAAATTGTTGTGCATGTTTCTGAATTGGATGGGAGGGTGGATTTGCGTGAGTGTGTGTGAGTCTGGGTGTGTGAGTGTGTGGGCGTGTGGGTGTCGTGGAGTCGGTGTGTGAGTGTGGGTGTGTGGGTGTCGTGGAGTCAGTGTGGGTGAGAATTTGCACAGCCTGGCCTCCTGACACAAACAAACTGTCCATGGATGTCGCGCCTTCATTAACAACGCCGATCAAGATGATAAATTTTCAATTTTTAATCCAGACCTATTTCTAATTGCATGCGCCTGAATGGCCCCTTCTGATTAGCATATTCTCTGCATATTCATGAAGCAACCCAAAGACCTCAGACTAATTGATTGCTGCAACGCTAAAACCACAAGGTCTTTAAGGAGATCCACGGGTGTGTTTTATAAAAGAGTCGTCGCACATTTCTCATATAACCATGAAGTTAGCGCACTCCTCGAATCACAGAGGGCAGGCGCTCAGACACGTTCATGTAAAGTCCAATGGTCTTGAGTTTCTGCTATTTTATGAGATAAATATATTAGTTTGAAGTAACTTCTTTAAAAAAAATTGGGACCAGACATGGTGGCCGAATGAGTAGAGAGTCCTTCTCCTGTTTTGGGAGAACGGGAGATCCGAGCCACTGAGTTCGTGAGTTCGAATCCTGGTCGAGTCAAACCAATGACTTAAAAATTTATACTTGTCACTTCCTAGCCTGGCGCTCGGTGTTCTTAGGATAGGGCAAGGACTGGTTGGCTCAGTGTCAGGATAATGTGACTGAGTGGGATATCAGGTCATCGTGCTGGCGGCCTGGTTTCCCAGTGGGGCAGCACTATAAAGTCGCCATGGGTGCACACTGTCACAAGTAGGTATGCGTCCTGATATGACCTTAGATGTTGCTAGGACCTAAAACAAAAACAAATAAACAACTACTAACTATTTTAAATGGCTAACTTTTGAGATATTTGAAGTGAAACCATGCAAAATTAATTTTGGCACGCATGCCAAAACTCTGACACCATAGACTTCAACAGAAACAGGTTCTATTAAATTACCTCAGTATTCCCTTCTGTGTGGTGTACAAATACTTAATAAATGCACCAGTATCTAAGTTAGATAAATATATGTAGAATCAAATATAGATATTTGCCTTGGTTTTGAAAATCTGATGTTTACATCCGACTATACAGATTTAAATGTGAACAAAATCCATGCATAATTGGCAATACAAGATGGTACTGGCCGAACGGTCTTCTTCTTCTTCGCCCTTTGAGGCATCAGTGCCCACCCACACAAACACCTCCTCAGCTGTGTCATAGATGAACGCGTCGCCTACCGCCCAACTTTGGGCATAGGCCATGAACAAGGGCTCTCCAGGTTTTCCTGGTCCTGGGCCTTGAGTTTCTTGTTCGTGATTCTGTAACATTGTTGTTTTTTCCAGGGTGGGGTTGTTGGTCCCACGCCCAATCCCCAACCTGGAGGACCAGTTGCTGCTCTTAGTCTGTCCTCTACCATGAGTCCTGCCTGGCTTGGTTAAACTTGCCAGGGGGCTAGCCCCCGCCGGTATAGCTCTCATGGTCACGGAGGCACACAAGCCTCCCCACCACGCCAAGGTAGCAACACATTGGGGGGAAGGGGGGGGGTGCCGAACAGTGGATGATTCTAATGAGTTGAGCATGCACTTCCCATGTGGCAGATCATGGGGTTCGAACCCATTGCGTTCAAACCCTGGCTGAATCAAACCAATGACTTAAGAATTGATACAACCAGTGGTCCACAACTGGTTCATCAAAGGATGTGCTATGTGCTGTCCTTTCCGGGAAAGTGCATATAAAAGACCCCTTGCTGCTTATCGGAAAGAGTAGCCTATGTGGTGGCAGCGGGTTTGCTCCAAAGAACTATGTCAGAATAACCATATGTTTGATGTCCAATAGCCGATGATAAAAATCAATGTGCCCTAGAGGTGTCGTTAAATAAAACAAACTTGTAAAGAATTGATACTTGTTACCTAGCTTGGTGCTCAGCATTATCAGGTCAATGCATGGGGTATTGGAATAAGGAAGACCAATTGTCTCTGATTTGAAAATTCCCGTCTATTTATTTAATGAATGTAATACACATTAACAAACAAAAAAATAACCGCATGGAGGTGCGCCATATGAGAGAAATGTGAACTAGAACACAATATCTTAAAGCTGCATAGTCCGATGAAGGCATACAATTTTCAAAACTAAAGCACTTACCTAGATTTGATCCTACATATCTGCCTCAGATATTGGTGCATTTCAGTATTTGCTGCTATATAGTAGGGCATACTAATTCAATTTAATAGAACATGTTAGTGCTAAAGCCTATGGAATTAGAGTTTTGTCACCAAGCATGCCAAAGATTAATTTAGCGCACTTACACTTCAAGTATCTCTGAAGGTATTAACTAAAAGGTACTTCAAACTAAAATAAGATAGAGTATAGTGATCAATCTACTTTATTAATTCAGAAAATGACAGAAACTCAAAACCATCTGACTATGAAACTCTAAATACAATGATGCTAATACTAATAGGATATAATCATGATTTAATATACATGAGAGGAGATGGTTCTTCTTGTTTATATGCCCATAATTTCATTTATAGAGTGTGTCTCTCTCTATGCATGTATATACTATTATATATTATATAAGCAGTTCTACGAAGAGACAAAGACAATACAAATTGGTCTGAGGTCTTTTATGTAACACTCTGGCAAGAAACAGCCTTGTCTTATCAATACAACATTTTTCAATCGGTGGAAGTATGGCACGAGCTGGCGCAGAACATCGAATATATATCAGCGGCGGCAGCGCGCCGGTACCTGAAGCCGGCCAACGCGCGTGCGCGCAGCTATAGTCCGAACTCATACAACCTTGAAACGACTTCTTCTCCGATACCTATATATATATAATGTTATTATATAATTTATAAAATTCCAGCGGTACAGTGAGTGACGGTTACAGTGTGAAATGGGGGGGTGGGGCACCCCCAATGAGCTGAGGTGGGGGAGGCTGGAGTAGTAGATGACTATGAGAGGTTCCAGAGTCCCGGGGGCTGGGCAACTGATGAGGGAGAGGAGGAATATTCCGGGTTATTATACTCGTATAATTCTTATACAGCATATATATAGATATGTATATATATGCATAACATATTATACAAGTATAAATGGTAGGAGAACAATGTGTGTTATTATTTTCCTCCTGTTATTATTATTGCCGCCCCCTTCGCGCCTTACTCATAGGAGGAATTGTATCATAGGGTATCCATGAATAGGTATCTAAAGCTAAGATTCCATATGCGCGGTATTGGCATGTGCGATGCCATTCACATTCGCACCGATTGGTGCATTGAGCAATCCACTTTGCCGTCAATGCATTCACATACCCATTCGCATTCGGTCACATGGAAGCACCACCATGCATTTACATGCTTTTCCATTTTTTTTGGTCGCATTCACATTCCCATTCGCATACTGCATATATGGAATCTTAGCGTAAGGAGTACTTCAACTATGTTGAACTTTCAAGGTCAGCACTTCCACACGTCGCGCACACCCCACCATTTTGCGGCATTACTCGGCGCTAATCAGCATCAAGTTGGCAGCGTCAAACGCTGTCAAAAGTATAAACGGGCCTATATTGTTACTATGCATACAGCACTAGCTCTCTAATTAGCATTACCGCGACCGTGCACATTGCACACTGCACTACTTCTATAGTGCTCGCTGTTATTGTTACTATGCATACTGCACTCACTCTGCAGTAGCATTCCTGTGACCATTCATCCTGCACACTGCACTACTTCTATTACACTTTTATAGTTACTATTCTCGATGTCGGCGTCGCGTCACAACCCCGTAATTTAGCCCGTGAAGGGTAAAACACCGCAGTGATGTGTGCTGCAGCAATGCTATGTCTAGAGAATACTTGCATAATTAAAAGCCTAGCACCGAAAAAGTGACTATCAGATAATTTACTGTGATAGTTTACGGATGTAAGTGGTTTAGTACATGAGCTTGTCTCCTAATTTTCGCAAAAAATTCAAGAACTTCCAATTGGCTGATAAACTGAATGTGAAATTGTAGAGAAAGATCTGACTATTATAGAACAAGAGAAATTTGCTTAAAGCACCAAAAGCAGAATTACGTGATAGTTGGGTATTTAAGTGTCGCAATACAGTTGTTTAACCTCGCGCGTTGTGAACGCAATAAGTGCCCGGATGTCCGACATCGAGAATGCATACTGCACTAATTCTGTAACATTGCACTACATCTATTAGACTGCACTACATCTACTCTTACTATGCACAATATACTAACTCTGTATTAGCGCACTGTGACCATGCACATGGCACTACTTCTATAGCACTGTTATTATTGCTGTGCACACTGCGCTAGTTTGTAGTAATGTTACTGTGATCACGCACACTGCATTTATTCTATAACAGTATTATTGTGGCCGTACGCACTGCACGACTGATGTCGCAGCATTATTTAGGCCAAGCACACTGCACAAGGCACATCATCATTATTGTCATGTATATTGCACCACAAGTAGAGAAGCATTATCCTCTCCTTGTGCGCGGCCTTTATAGCAGCATTATGCTCTCCTTGTGCACCCCCCCCCTGTAACAACACTATCTCTTCTCTGTGCATTGCCCTTACAAGAGCATTATCCTCTCCCCGTGCACTGCCCCCATAGCAACATTATCCTTTTCCTGTGCACTGCCATATAGTAGCATTATCTGCTTCCCATACACTGCCCCCACAGCAACATTATCATTTCCATGTGCATTGCCCATATAGTAGCATTATCTTCTGCTTGTGCACCGTCTCTTTACCAGCGTTATTCTGGTCCCATACACTGTCTGTGTACCAGCATTATTCTGGTCCCATACACTGTCCCGGTACAAGCATTATTCTGGTCCCACCCACTCTCCCGGTACCAGCGTTATTCTAATCCCATACACTGTCCCGATACCAGTGTTATTCTAGCCCCATACACTATACCGGTACACGCATTATTCTGGCCACATACATTGCCCCTGTACCAGCATTATTCTGGTCCCATATACTGTCCCTGTACCAGCGTTATTCTGGCCCCATACACTGTCCCTGTACCAGCGTTATTCTGGTCCCATACACTGTTCCGGTACCAGCGTTATTCTGGTCCCATACACTGTTCCGGTACCAGCGTTATTCTGGTCCCATACACTGTCCCTGTACCAGCGTTATTCTGGTCCCATACACTGTTCCGGTACCAGCGTTATTCTGGTCCCATACACTGTCCCGGTACCAGCGTTATTCTGGCCCCATACACTGTCCCTGTACCAGCGCTATTCTGGCCCCACACACTGTCCCGATACCAGTGTTATTCTGGCCCCATACACTGTCCCTGTACTAGCGCTATTCTGGCCCCATACACTGTCCCTGCACCAGCCTTATTCTAGCCCCATACACTGTCCCTCTACCAGTGTTATTCTAGCCTCATACACTGTTCCGGTACCAGTCTTTTGCTAGCCTCATACAGTGTCCCCGTACCAGCGTTATTCTGGTTCCATATATTCCCCCTGTACCAGTGTTATTCTGTCTTTCCTAGCACTGTCCCTACAGCAGCGCTATTCTGTGCCTTTAATCCTAGCCTTTGGGGGTGGGGGTGGGGGGGGGGACACTGCACCAGTGGCTAGTGCTCATGGCTTCTAAAGGCAGGTCAGTGAATTGGAGTCACTCACAGCCGCTCCAGGCGCGCTAAAAAAGCACCGGAAGACGTTTCCCTAATGGCGTCAGTTCCGGCAAAGACCTGAGGGTGGGTGGGGTGTGGGTGGGGTGGTGGGAGGAGGGGCAACCTGCCAGCCCCATACTTCACCACCACGACTCGAGGGGCGCATTACTCAAGGTGTGACCGGAGCATGTGGCAGGGGGGGGGGGGCAGGGGGAAGAGCAAGGGGTGGGGGTTTGGGTGGGTGGTGGTGGGTGGTGGTGGTGGTGGGGGGGGGGGGCTAAGAGCGCAGGTGGATGCCAGCGGTGAAATGAAGAAGATCGAAAGAAGGTTAGAAGGAAGAGATAAGAGGAGAAGAAGGTGGAGAAGAGGAATGTGTGGAAGGAAGAGGAAGGAAGAAAATGGAGGGAAAGGTGTGGATGTGATGGGAATAACTGAGGTAGGAGGTAGAAGGCAGACTGTGTATTGTGGGGGGGGGGGGGTGACGGACATGGGAAAAGGAAGGAGGGATGTAGAGAGAACACATCTTTGCTAGGGATTTGCGCCCTAGCAATGTCTAAGGTAATATTTGGATGGAAAAGAAAGATATGAGAAATGATGGGTATTGGGTAGGACAGAAAGACTGATGGTGGTTAGTGTGACAGGAGGAACAGAACAATAAGGTGATGGGTTGAATGTGGGGTGGACGAGCGGATGATGATGAAGTGGAGGGACGATAGGACGAGTGATGGACACGGCCCTGGAATAGGACAGAGTAAGTGTTGACGTTCAGAATTTCTTCTACACTCTAACGCCCTTCATGGTGTTCAAAGCCACACAGGCATGAACAGTAAGGGGCACATTCCGACTGGCTGGAATGACAATAAATCAACCTTCTCTCCGATCTATCGCTGCTCGGCGAATTGTAAATCAACGCCTTCCAGTTAGGATTCATGGTTCGCGGTGACGGTTTGTGTCCGGCCTGTCCTCCATCTTCTCGCAGCGAAATAGCTCCTGACAAAGGCAAAAATAATGAAAACAGAATTATATTTAAACTCTTGGTAGTTATTTGGAGTTTGCCAAATGCAGATATATATGTGTAATATATATAATATATATATAATATATATAATATATACAATATATATAATATATATAATATATATCATATATATAATATATACTATATATAATAATATAATATATATATATATAATAGATAATATATATAATATATATGATATATGATATATATGATATGTATGATATATATAATATATATAATATATATAATATCTAATATATATATATATAATATATATATATAATATATAATATATATAATATATATAATATATATAATATATATAATATATATAATATATATAATATATATAATATATATAATATATATATATAATATATAATATATGTAATATATATAATATATATAATATATATAATATATATAATATATATAATATATATATTATATATAATATATGTAATATATATCATATATATAATATATATAATGTATATATAATATATATAATATATAATTATATAATATAGTATAATATAATAGACACAGTGCAAAGTATATATAGATTATGTAATACATAAATGTATCTATGTACATAGCCTATAGAGTCATGATAAGCACACATGCTCCATGGCATCATGGCCCTTCCTGTGATTGTGTTGAGCGCGTATTCTGTTGCTTTGCACACACACACATATACACACATACACACATGCACACATGCTCACAAGAATGAGCATCGCCCGACATTGATTGTCACTTCCTGTGAAGGCTTACACCAAATCTATACTCACGACGTGAGGCAGGTACCTCAGCTACCTGTATTGTGGAACTGAAAACTGAGGACTGACCTCTACTGAAAGGGTACATTACTTTCGATTTGTAACTCTTCACGTAAAACTAAATGGTATCAAAGAAGATCCTGGTTTCTCTAATGAACCCCATGGGTTAGAACCTTAAGGTATGGTCACGGTAGGTGGGTCCTTCTCTGAAACTAGACACCACATATTTGGTTTCCATATCACGATGCTGATAATTTATATTTTTTAATTTATTTTTGTGTAGCAAGTCAAATAATTATTGTTGCCCCCGTGTGTTAAGTATGTTCGCAATCATAAATGTGTTTGATCGATCATCAAAAATATATCAACGGTAGGCTTGTGTGATTTTGTGTTAAAGTGAAAATGTGAAAACCTTTTTCTTGTAAGACTTGTAATCAATAAAATCTTGTTTGAATTTGTTGTGCATGTTGAAATAAGGTTCTGAGTGTGTGTTTGATTTCAGATGTGATATTAATTACCATCTTGCTCAATTTGTATAAGATCAAAATCAAAAAGTGAAATGGTTCTAGGGTTTTTTCAACTCTGACATATACACAACATGTAAGCTTTAAAATGAACATAGATTCTGCTATTATTTGGAAAGATTTCTGCTATTATCTAGAAGGTTTTCAATTTTAGTTTCCATGTCACCCTTGAGTGCCCAGTTTCAGAGAATGACCCATGTATCATTAGCATATTTGACTCTCCCTACGTTACGATAACCAGATGGACAGTTCCTGCAACATTAAAAGAAGTTACTTTGGGTGTATAGTGGTGGTGAAATGGTAGCTGCCTGCAGACACAGCGTCTAATGGCCCTGTCACACTATGACGCTTCTCGCCGGCGCGCCGTCAGCGTGCAAAATATCTTCTACGCGTTGAGACACGTCCAACTTTTCGGCGGTTTGGGGAAAAAGATCGGCGTCAGCGCAGCGTGTTATTCGCGCGCGGCCAACACTAGTCGACGAGTGAGGAAAAAAAAAGAAAGAAAGTTTGGCGCGATGTGCTCATATGACCTTAGATGTTGGTAGGACATAAAACAACAAAGCAACCATTTGGCGCAACATGTGGAGATGACCCTCACGTGCGCGCGGCGACTGCCTAGCATTCGCATGACGTTATTCCAGCACTGTCAACGTCCTTCTGATGTCCCCTGTCCCCCGGTGACTGTCGACGTCCAGGATAGTGTACCGACATGTACCGACGTTCACATAATGTCCCCCTAACGTTTCCCGACGTTTCCCGACATTTCGCCAAAAAATGACAAACGTCGACACGCGTTGGAGAGAAACATCGTAGTGTGACAGGGGTATGAGTTTTGAAAGTGAGCAGAGTGACAGTTGGCTCACTGCGTATAGGAGGCGGGGGAGGAGAGAATGCCTGCTCCACAATAAATAACATAGAAGTGAAGGTGGTTAGAGAGAAACATTAAGGGGCTGCCGTTATTTATATCCACATAATAAATTATATAGTACATATTTGAACTGCTGGTTAAAATTAAAAATTATTTTCTTCCATTCAGCCCCTTTCATGCGTTTTGTCATTAACGATGGTTAGGGCCGACACACATCGTCTGATATCAGGTTAATGTGTCCAGAGGCCTGAACGCCAGGAGGCAGTTGGAGATGTGCGGCTTTTGAGAAGTGGAACAGGCACACTTTCCACAGATAGCATATTTAATCTGCAGTGTCAGAGTGAAATCAGAACAGCAGGGTGTGGGAATGTGTGTCAGTGTGTGGGAATGTGTGTCATGGTGTGGGAATGTGTGTCAGGGTTTGGGAATGTGTGTCAGAGTGTGGGAATGTGTGTCACGGGGTGGGAATTTGTGTCATGGCATGGGAATGTGTGTCAGGGTGGGAATATGTGTAAAGGTGTGGAAAGTGTGTCAGGGTGTGGAAATGTGTGTCAGGGCGTGGGAATGTGTCAGGGTGTGGGAATGTGTGTCATGGTGTGGGAATGTGTGTCAGGGTGCGGGAACGTGTGTCAGGGTTTGGGAATGTGTGTCAGGGCGTGGGAATTTGTGTCATGGTGTGGGAATGTGTATCAGGGTGGTAATATGTGTCAAGGTGTGGGAATGTGTGTCAGGGTGTTGGCATGTGTATCAGGGTGTGAGAATGTGTGTCAGGGTGTGGGAATGTGTGTCAGGGTATGAGAATGTGTGTCAGGGTGTGAGAATGTGTGTCAGGGTGTTGAGAATGTGTGTCAGGATGTGAGAATGTATATCAGAATGTAGGAATGTGCATCAGGGGGTGGCAATGTGTGACATGGTGCGCTAATGTATGACAGGGCCCGGAATTGTGTGACA
Organism: Branchipolynoe longqiensis; assembly: GCA_030323885.1. Lineage (NCBI taxonomy): Eukaryota > Metazoa > Annelida > Polychaeta > Phyllodocida > Polynoidae > Branchipolynoe > Branchipolynoe longqiensis. The sequence continues at coordinate 51,953,661 of CM059187.1, forward strand.
GTGGGTGGCAGGGGGTGGCAGCGCGTGTCAAGGCCTAGAAATGTGTGGCAGAGCGTGGCAATGTATGGCAGGGAGTGGCAGCGCGTGGCATGGCGAGCACCAATGGGTACTACCCCGTGTTGCGGCCCGGGGTTGGTTTAACAGTTGACGCGAACACCCCTATCCGTGTTCGCCGTGCGGGCGGCCATTCCGCTCAACTTGCGCCCGTTTGTGTAATGAAACTGCCATCCCCAACGGCCGGGCCACCTGTGTATGCGACCGGGTACTGGGTCAGCCGAGGTCAGGAGTGCGCGCGCAGTACACCCGGGCTCCTCACATCAGCAACAGCAGCAGCCTCAGCAGCTCGCGTCGCCAGCACGACTAGCGCGCACATCGCGGCGCAGGCCACGTGATGCACGTGTGGGATTCCCAGGCGACAAGGCGCGTGCGTGGCAGGACACACCGACACACACCGACACACATCCACACAGACATACAGACACACATACACACAGGCACACAGACACGGGCAGAGTTCGCCCATCCATAACCTGCTTATCCAGCGATTCGCCGAGCATTATGTCTTTGCCAATGTGGCATCGATATGTGTGAGGGGCATTCATTGGTGCCGGGACCAGTTCATGACAGACAGACAACACATTTCCAACTGCACCGGTGGTGGTGTTTGGCGAGCTGACCTATATACGCTATAAACACACGCCATAATACCCTGAGGCTTTGCGTGTGTTATTTTAGTTTGATTACAGTTGTTGAATAGGATGAAAGCATAACATTTTCAAAACCAAAGAACTTGCCAAGATTTGATCCTACATATGCGTGTTTGATACTAGGACTAGGAGATACTGGTGTACTTACTGATACCTATATTTCTGTATAGAACAAATACCAAGTCAACTAAAAGTTGCATAGTCTGATGCTTTTAAGTTTCTACAATTTAAATAACAAATAATGGAATGATCCATTTTATTGGAATTTGGAGTGATGATCCTCATAATGTAACTTATTTTAGGTTGAAGTAATTCTTTTGTATCGCTAAGTTGCTAACTTCGGAGATATTTGAAGTGAAAACAAGTTAAACAAGTCAAAATGTTAACAGCAACAGCTCTAGCACTAACATGTTCAACAAAATTGATTTAGTATTCCCTTTTATGCGACAACAAATCCTTAATCATTGCACAAGGATCTAAGTTGGATTTAAAGACTCAAATCTAGGCAATTGTTTTAGTTTCGAAATTTTGACGTTTTCCCTGGACTATATATGCGTGCAACCTATAATGTCCACTATGTCGGTGTGCATACCAATATTAATTTGGCAAGTTTACGCTTCAAATACCGCCCCAAAATACCCATTTATAATCAAACTAGTCCCAAACTGATACAAAGTAGATCCTAATGACCAACCGAATATATTTATTTTTAAAATCATGTCAAAATCCTAAAACGAGCAGATTTTTGCAAGCTGTTGAATTGGCGCATAATTTCCGAATTGTGGTTGATTCGATGAGGGGAGCCGGCTACCCACCACGCCCCAAGCGGGCAGGACGAACATCAGTGTCACCGAAACCTCCCCCTGCATCCAGCCATTTGGTTTCGCTTGGCCGTTGAACTCTCAACTTTACCACACCCACACACCCTCTATATTAAGGACTACTTCATAGGGGTCGGCTCCAGTGGCCTCAGAGCACCCGGTGATTGGGAAGCCCCCATCGACATCGATGCCGTCGACTGACTTCCTCCATTGTACCATCATAACATGCAATAAATTTAACCTTTCTCCCACTCGGTCTCCAGCTTCCCTTATTCGAATCATTAATGAGGCAGCACCCCCGGCTAGGTCAAGTCGATTGATTCCTATTGGTGACGGGTCAGAGTGTCTGTGCCTGTCCCGACCCCGTGAAAGGCCGTGGTTGGTGAGTTGACAGGACTGAAGACTGCATTACAGGCGAGGAGCCGACGCTTGTTTTCCCACACACTCAACACAGACTTTGATGTGCCTCCAGCCACAGGAGGTCGGTATTGATTCAGCAGGCATCCCGCGCTGGGATGTGTGCGTTTGCTAGTACCACCACAGGACAGACAGCCATTGCAGCAGGGTGCCAGTTAATATTAGCGCCCAGGGACCACGTGACACATTAAGTACCCGTATGTGGTGATGTGCAGTCAGCAGGAGGACTACTCCAGTGAGTAAACAAGCAACTCCTGACTGTTAGTGTTACTCTATACTCCTCCACCCCTACCATCACTCAATCCAACTCAGCGCCACCCAACACCACCCAGCCACACCCAGCCACACCCGGTCACACACAACCACACACAACCACACATAGACAGGTGGACACATATTACCACCCTGATACACACCACACACAGCCGCATTCAGCCACACAGCCACACAGTCAGACACAGCCACACCCAGCCACACCCAGCCATACACAGCCACAAGCCACTCACAGCCACACACAGTTACACCCAGCTCCACACAACCACCCACATCCACACAGTCACACAGAGTCACACACAGCCACACACAGCCACACACAGTCACACCCAGCTCCACACAGCGACACAGCGACACTTAACCACACCCAGCACACCTAGCCACACACAGCTGCATTCATCCCACACAGCCACACACAGCCAAAACCAGCAACACCCAGCCACACCTAACCACACCCAGCCACACCTAACCACACACAAACGCATTCAGCCACACACAGCGCAGACAGCCACACACAGCCACACACAATCACACCCAGCTCCACACAGCCACACATAACCACCCACAGCTCCACACAACCACACACAGTCATACCCACAGTCACACCCAGCTCCACACAGCCACACACAGCCACACAGTCACACACAGCCACCCCCAGCTCCACACAGCTACACACAGCCACACAGTCACACCCAGCCATATATAGTCACAGCTAACTACACACAGCCACACCCAGCCACCCACAACCGCCCACAGTCACACCCAGCTCCACACAGCCACACACAGCCGCACACAATCACACACAGCCACACACAGCCACATACAACCACACACAACCACCCACAGCCACACACAGCCACACACAACCACACACACACAGCCACCTACAGCCCAGCGTGCTCCAGCGTGCCCCTGCGTGCCCCAGCGTGCCTCAGCGTGCACAAGTCTGTACACGTCGTTAGCCGTGCACACCGCTACTTTTCATATGTAGCTATACACAACCTGTTAACATTACGGAGTAACTAAGGAAACTCTTATATATTAATTTAATATTCTAACTGGCTAAGTGCCAGGGTTATATCCCTAGGAGGATTAAGGCGGCGTCAACATGGTATCCCTGACTTGAATTCCAATAATCGGCGATGGGGATGCATTATGCCACCAATATCAGGTAGGGAACACCGGTTCTCATCTGTTCATTGAAATTAAAGCTGCATCACCCGATGAAGGCATCACATATTCAAAACCAAAGCGTTACCTAGATTTGATCCTACATATCGAATTTGGATATTGGCGCACTCATTACTCGTTCATTGCAGGTCAGTACTCCCATGCTGCACTATGTTAAAGCTGCATAGTCCGATGAAAACATCAAATTTTCAAAACCAAAACAATTATCTAGATTTGATTCTACATATCTACCTTAGATACTGATGTACTTATTAAACATTTACCGGCACATAGAAGGGACTACTTGGTCAATTAATAGAACCTGTTACTACAGAAGCCTATGGTGATAGAGTTTTGGCATGCTTGCCAAAATTAGTTTAGCATGTTTCCATTTAAAATATCTCAAAAGTTTGCAATTTAAAACAAAAGTTACTTCAAACTAAAGTAAGGTAGATTATAATGAACAACCTAATATGTTTATCTCAGAAAATGAAAGAAACTCAAAACCATCGGACTATGCAACTTTAAAATGGGAAATATTGTGCCTAGAGCGGGAATCGAACCCACATATCTTGTATTCCGGGCCAGTGTGCTAACCATCTCACCACCTAGGCACATGATGTTTTCACCCTATCCATATCCACCTGTCTATGTGGCTCCTTGCCTGAGAGGTCAGTGCAGACTACTACACTCGTCCCCCCTGGAATTGTAAGTCTTTTAAATGGTTATTTAATGCTTACAATTGCATACATACAGGAAATGCACTTACATAATCATACACAGGGTAGGTTGAGCAACCATACACAATGTAGCTTGCACAGGATCCTGGTAATGGCAACCAGTGTCGTCGCCGTGGCTAAAATTGGAAATATTGTGCCTAGAGCGGGAATCGAACCCACATATCTTGTATTCCGGGCCAGTGTGCTAATCATCTCACCACCTAGACACATGATGTTTTCACCCTATCCATATCCACCTGTCTATGTGGCTCCTTGCCTGAGAGGTCAGTGCAGACTACTACACTCGTCCCCCCCTGGAATCACCATAGGCTTCTGCAGTAACAGGTTATATTAATTGACTCAGTATTCCCTTATATGTGACGACAAATGCTTAATAAGTGCACCAGCATCTAAGTTAGATATGTAGAATCAAATCTAGATAATTGTTTTGGTTTTGAAAATTTTATGTTTTCATCGGACTATGCAACTTTAATCACGGCGACGATAATAGGTTCAGCCGCAATAGCCTTGCGTAGAGGGTGAAATATCGGGAAGCCCATCCTCCTACGTGGCTCCAAGTCCCGTTCCTAATACTGACAGCCAAGAAGGAATAATCTGTCTGGTGTGCAGGAGTGGAATTCGCCACTTGGCAAGTGAAAGTTAAATTTCCATGTAGCGCGTGTGATGTGGCTTCAGTCGCCTCTTTCATTCACACCAACTTCTCGTCAATTCACACCATAGCACTTTCTCCAGTGTTGCCAAATTGGATGTGCGCCTGGAGGTGTAGGGGTGATGTATGGGGGTCACCTCGTCGGTACTGCCTCCAGGGGGCGGGGGTGTGGGGTGTGTGTGTGGGGGGGGGGGTGGAGGTTAGTTGGTTGTTGGAGATTTACGTCCTGGCAACATCTAATGTCATAACAAGACAGGTACCGACTGGTGACAATGCGCACTCGTGGCGACTGGGAAATCAGGCCACCAGTACCACGACCCGATATCCCACTCAGTCACATTATCCCGACATTGAGCTAACAGGTCCTTCCCTCATCCCGAGTGCCAGGCTGGGAAGCGATAAGGATACATTTTTATAAGTCATTGGCTTGACTCCACCGGGAACCGAACTCCCGATCTCCTGCACGCGAGGCCGGCGCTCTTCCGATTTGGCCATTACGCTCAGTGTGGGGTGGGGGTGGGGATCTCGCCACCCACGGACAGCTGGTTGTGGGTGGGTGAGGATTAGAGGTAAATTGAAAGAAATTCATTTAAAATAGTGTACTTTATTTTTTATTTTCGCCCAATTTGTGTGTGAGTCGAAATTGAATGAAAAACCAAAATATAAGAAAGCAGTCCAATCAGAATAGAGCTTTCTGGGTCAAATGTTTAAATGGGAGTTTCTTCCCAGGTTTTACTCTACTTCACCTGATACTTTAGACTAGCGACCCACTAAAGATAAGCATCTTTGAATTTTGTATATATTTTGTATAAATAAATAATTTAAAAAGCAAACTAAAACCGCCAACCAAAAAACTACCCATTCCTATTTTGATTTGGCAAAAAAAAAAAGAAGTGATGTACCAATTTCTACAATTGTCAATTAGTTCGAGAATATGGGTACATATGACCAAATCTGATTAATTGCACTCAAGGAAAGATTTGTTTGTTGGGATTGTGCATCCTGGCAACATGTAAAGTCATATCAGGATGGGCCAAAAAGTCGCAGAAGAAACAAAAGGTAGTCATATCTAAGGTCAAAACTATTTTTCTGTCCAATATGAACTGGCCTATGGGAGGGGGGTGGGGTGGGGGGGGGAAAGGAAACATAAAAATAAGAGAAAAGGTGATAGACACCTGGTGGTATTGAATGTTGCTTTCTCACATCATCAGCTGCACACTGGTACTGGCGGTAGAGTATTAGGGGCATGCAGTATATTGATCCTGTATTGACCCTTAAGGGGCTGTCACACTACGACGTACAGCCTTAGCGCATGCCGATGTATGTGAATTTCGATCAACACTTCGGCATAGGTTGGCATACAGTATGTACACATTGGGCATACATCAGGTACATTCAGGGTACGTCGTTATACATCGTCTTACGTCGCCGTGCGTCGAGGCTCTGAAAAAATGCTGTGCATGTCCAAAATGTCCAACATGTGTTAACGTGTGCCTCATACATTGAATGTATGCTGCATGTAAGTTCGGGATACATTGGCCTATGTTGGGAGTATGTTAGGGATATGTTGGAATACATTGCTGCACATTAGCCGTACGTTCAGCCTGTTGGGAACGTGCAGTCGACGTATAGTCTGCATACTGCCAATGGATGCATAACGTACTGCTAACGTACTTCGAAAGTATGCCTGCCATATCTCCAGCGTACTTAACGTATACACCATACTTCTAGCAATGGAGTAATGTATGTAACGTTGGTCAGTGTACCGTGAGCGTATGCGAGCGTTTTGTGAGGCACATGAACACTCTCATACGCTAGCAATAGGTCAGAGATACGTTCTGCATACATTACATACATTGTGTGTACGTTGTGTTACGTCCAATTTTATCCCCCGTTGCTGAAAAGCTCAACGAATGCAGACATACTGGCAGATTTCCTAACATTGAGCAGGCGCTGACACTGTACGTCATAGTGTGACAGCCCCTTTAGCAGGCATGCCTGTAAATAGTCAGCTTGTGTAGGCAGTCGGACAAGCAATCACCCCTGATCCAAGGATGACCAGACCGGAGTGGCTGGGTGAAGGGTGGAGGTGGGATGAGCCGGAGCCGACCGTTTCGGTTCGCTGACTTTACACACCAAAAATAGAGAAAATTACAAAATTCACACGCTCCAGTAGATGCCTAGTGCAGTCTAACTATATACAATAGTGTGCATAATAATGAAATCCCTTCAATATTCACTTAAAGAACCACTAACGCCAAAGGTTGGGTGTTAAGGTTTATTTTAAAGAACATGAATGTGCGATTGTTTTAGTTTGGCGTTGGTATAACGTGTAGCGGGGACTTGGTTCTGTTTCTGGAGGGAAGAGAGCATTTGTAGAAAAACAATCAGTATGATCTCACAATCTTCAGGTACAATAAGGTCGGCTGTTTTTATGTCCTGGCAATATCTCAGGTCATATCAGGACGGGGGTACAATAAGGTCGAGTCAGTTCAAGGTGCACGCAGCATAAGCTATTGTGATATTTTCCTTGGGAACCACTTTTTTTCAGTGAACTGCTTTAAAAAAAAAAATCTTCTCTATAATTAGCAACCTATGACTCTGAACACATACACACACATATACAGTAAAACCTCTCTAAATCCACCGACCATGGGACCGACTTTAAGTGGTCCATTTAGGGAGGTGGTCGGCTTAGAGCGTTAGAATATCCTTAAGATGGTATTATTGGGAGGCAAATAAAGCGATCGGTATATGGGAGTGGTCGATCTGTGGAGGGGTCGGTTTAGGGAGGTTTTACTGTATATATATATATATATATATATATATATATATATATATAAAACTTCCGAGCGAATGGAGTGTGACGCCCCCCGCAGAGGGGTGGGAGTGGAACATGCTGAATAATCCCCTCACACCGGGCGGGGGGGGGGGATAGGGGAGGGGGGGGGGGGCAGTACACTACAGAGCTTATTAGTATTACACGCGCTAACGGGCTTATCACTCTCCATAAACATACATATACTTGGTAATAACTGACGGGTGAATCTCCACACTGGCGTCGACCCCCACACCCGGCACCATTTCCATGTTGTCGTGCATCACTGGCGTTGAATCCAAATACAGATTATCCAACTTTGCCTCCAATAAAAAGACACGATGTTAAAACTTCAAGTCGTTCAATATTCCTCAAAACACTTTCCTCCCTCGTCTCCCCTAGTAATCTCTGATATAATAATACTGAGCTCACCTGCCTCTCATTTGCCTTACATCGCCATTGTCTGGTCGTTCGGAGCCTGCCCACCTGGAGCCACGCCTGACAAATTCCTGGCGCAAAGTTTCTCATCACTCAACTTGTGCGTGAAACCACATGTCATGCAGGCATACTGTCCACTAAATAAGTTGGCCGACACGTGGGCAGAGAGCGCGCAGAGCAGACTCACGCAGACCTGCACAATAAAACATTCGGAGGCAAGTGAGGCAGAGAGGGCACTTGCGAGTCTATGTATATATAGTACAGGAAGCAGTTATGAAACGCGAGGCGAATGGACCTCACCTCCCACAGCAAATTGTTCAAAGCAGATCGAACCTGAATACAAAATACATCTAAGTGGAGTTTCCGCCCATTTATACTTGTATAATAACTAATTAAACATCCTATTTATATATATGAGACTGTCTCAAAAGGTGCTAAGCAATATGGGGCAAAGCTTTGTCCATAGTAACGATCAACACACTATCTACTTATGAATTTGCTCAGGATAAACTGATTTGCTTTTTACATGGTGTTTCATAATCCCAATAGAATACATATTGATTTGAAGCAAATGTCCTTGTGTTTTCAGTGTAACCGTTTCTGTACCGTTTTGTGTCAATCGTTACCATGGACAAAACAATGAAGAGTTAGCACCTTTTGAAACAGGCTCATATATCCTATTTATATATATATTTATATTCATTGCCTGAGAGGTTGGTTCAGACTACTACAGGCTTACACTTCTTGACTGCTGTGCCGAGTTCGTCATATGCATTATTCACGAAGCGTAATGCACAGAATGCACTATGTAATGCACAGGCGAGTCACGGTGCAGCTCTGATCAAGACAAACATCCCAGTGCATACATCGATTTCACAGCGGAGCGGGACGTAGCTCAGGCGGTAGCGTGTCTACCTGTAAAGGCATCGGTCATCCTATCGATCCTGCTCAGTGGACCCATTTGTAGCTTAGGCTATTTTCCGTTTCAACCAGAGGTCCACAACTAGTTCATCAAAGGCTGTAGTATCTGCCATCCTGTCTGTGGGAAAGTGCATATAAATGACCCCTTGCTGCTTATCAGAACGACTAGCCTATGTGGCGGCAGCAGGTTTCCTCCAAAGAAATATGTCAGAATGATGATATGTTTTTGACGTCCAATAGCAGATGATAAAAATCAATTTGCTCTAGAGGCGTCATTAGATAAAACAAGCTTTACTTTTACTTTTTACATCGATTTCACCTAAAAAGGTGCATCACTATCAAGTGAGGCAGCATAACTACAATGTTTTACTAACAGTTCATCACATCGACTATTTTATACAACACTGAACAATATGAACGCGCTCTATCAAAACATGGCATAAAATTGAAACTCAGAGTTTGCAGGTCAATTCCACGAGAGGTTATCAACTCTATGCTCTTACAATTACGGTAGCATGCATGTACTTATAATATCATGGTCGCCATGAGTTCTGTTCCCTTTGAAGAAAGAAAGTAGATGACAGCATCGTCGCCAGAACTGTTTAATGGGGGGAAGGTACATCACACTTATACCTTCCCACACACTACACATGTCATCCTGTTGGAACCCCATCATGAGTTCTAGGTATTCCTGACCTAACCCATTAATCCATTTATATCCTAATTTCCTTTCACTGCCTTCTATATATGTCTGCTATTATATAATGCTATTCAGACGATAGAAAACTGGACCACCCGATACTAATTAAAGTACCTACTAAACTTAACTCTCTTTCAATAGCAAAATTTGACATTCACCTATGTTGGGTGCTCAGTCATATGGGTATCCCAGGAAAGGAAAGAGCAGATCAAGCGGACATTCGAGCCCTGACTGCTCCTTTGGAATATTGTCATATTCCCCACTCTGATCTGAAACCTACCATTCAGAAATACATCTGGAACCTATGGCAGAGATGATGGGATGAACACCCAAACAACAAACTCCATAGAATTACCCCCTCCGTGAATGGACTGCTGCAGAGTCGCCTGGAAGAGCGACACGATCAGGTTGTTTTAACAAGATGCTATATTGGCTACTAGTGGCTAACACACATTTTTCTGCTCAAGGGGGACCCTCCCCCTGAATGTATTGGATGTCAGTCCCCACTGACATTAAAACACACTTTATTAAACTGTGTGGATTTCATGGCCCTGCGCCAACAATTTTACACTGCAAACCGTATGCATGACCTTTTTACTAAAGTAAAACAAGAAAACATTTGAGCCCTTTTGAGGGCAGCTGCTTTGTATCACTTCATGCTGCTTATTAAACAAATTCCATCAATGAATAATACTTTCATCTAGAATATATTTAGCTTAACCAGAAACTATATGATTGTGAGTTAAATAAATTGGTGAGTGTGTATTGACCTAAAATTGATTGTATGTGTTTACATGTAGAAGCAATGCTTTGAATTAAAAACAAACAGTTCTCACCGTGAATATGGCCTATGGTGCCAATACGGCATAAAGCATTCACCAATCAAAGCTATTATTTAATAATTTTCATCTCCAACATATTATTTAGATAGGCTTTCCTCTATCTATGCCTCTTCTCTCATACACACTACATTTTTATTTCAAACATATTATTTAGATAGGTTTTCATCTATGTTGCTTCTTCTTTCATACACACTACCTTTATGTATTTCTGCCAATATATAGTTATAATCAGTTCCATCTCTAGCATATTATTTAGGTAGGTTTTCCTATATGCTTGCTTCTTCTGCCATACATATAACCATTCTTTAAAATATTCGCAATTAGAGAAAATATCCGTTGAACCCAAGTACTAACAACAGCATATTCGTTAGCATAACATAGATATACCCACAATATAAATGCAATATGGCATCGGACTTCGGAGCCTTCACAACGGGATCTTGGCACACACACTCTGGCATATTCCTAGACCCATTCCGCTGACATTTTCTTTTTGTATCCATCACAAGAAGAAGAAAAATCCACTGAAAAGAGGGAAGTACCTTTTATATGAATCGGTCGACTGGTTGATTGAGCAGGCCACCAGGGGGCGCTACTGTGCACGACAAAAACTCCTTGGTCATCCCCAGCGGCATCATCCTCTCACAACCCGCCGCGCCCCCGGCCGGCCACTCGGTCACGTGTTCAGACCACCTGTTCGGTCCCTGTTCCCTCCTCCAGGCATGGAGATTGGGAAGAATGGGGCGGTATTGGTGGTGGGGCGGGGGGAGGGGGTTGCCCGCAGGCCGGTATAGCCTGCACCGAACCAACCCCCCACCCGCCCACGTGACCCTGGCCACGTGACCCAGATCGGCGGCGGTTCGGGCGCGCCTGCTGATCGGCTCATGGCATGTAGTATTAAATGTTTCTGACCGCCCGCCCGCGTCGCGCCAATGGAGCCATCGCGTGAGGCGTGGTGTTGCCGGGTTGTGTGTGGGTTGTGTGTGAGGTATGTGGTGTGTGGGTGTGGGTGTGGGGGCTGATGGAGGACGCCGCAATGCGCGCTTGTCATGTATTGATGAAGCACCCTCGGCGTCTCGTCGGGCTTCACCTTTCTGCGTGCGCCGTCAACTGGAAATAACCGAGTCATGGCCCCCCCCTCCTTACCCGGCGAATCGACGACCCATTTCCATATACTACTCACCCACCGTCCGGGGAAAGCAGCAACAGAAGGAGGGTGAGGGCTCAACGGGCAGAAAGGCGGAGAGACAAAGACAGGAACAGACACACACACAGGGCGAGAGAGCGCGAGAGTGCGCGAGAGCGAGAGAGCGCAAGAGCGGAACGCGCGAGAGCGAGTGCTAGAGTGCGAGAGTGCGAGAGAGCAAGAGGGTGAGAGAGTGGGAGAGTGAGAGCGTGAGAGAGCGTGAGAGTGAGAGAGTGAGAGAGCAAGAGAACATGAGAGTGAGTGAGTGAGAGTGAGAGAGTGAGAGGGTGAGAGAGCGAGAGGGCGAGAGAGCAAGGGAATCGGAGAGTGGCAGAACAAGTGAGTGAGAGAGCGGGAGAGTGAGCCAGTGGGAGAGCGAGAGAGCGAGAGACCGAGAGCACGAGAGAGCAAATGAGCAACAGAAAGACAGAAAGACAGAGAAACAGACAGATGTACTGACAGAGAGACAAACGAACACAGAGATAGACAGACAGAAATACAGAGAGAGACACAGTGACACAGAGGATATACACAGACAGAGAGCCAAAAAGACAGAGAGAGACATATATATATATCCAAAGAGAGAGAGTAGCAGAGAGACAACGAGGCAGAGAGACAGAAAGAAACAGAGGAACTGAGCGAAGCATGAAGATACAGAAAAACAAAGAGAAACAAACGGACAGAGACAGATAGACTTCGAAAGACACAGAAACAAAGAGTTAGAAACAAAAAAAGTAGTAGAGACAGAGATACAGACAGAAAGCCCGAAAGACAGACGGAGAATGACATTATATAGACAACGAGACACTGTGAGATGTGATGGGAGAGACAGTGAGAGACACAGAAAGAGAGAAAGTGAGAGATACAAAAGGGAACTCGTTTACCTTGACAGAACAAAGACATCCTCAGATCTCAACATAATTAGATTTTGCCATTGGAAAATATTACATAGGCTAAATATGGACACCAGGTGGCGTCTGGCACGATTTAAGGCAGGCTGATCGTTGCCACTGTGCAGCTGGAGGTATTAAAGCATAAAAGAAGAGACTTGGTCTTTGTTTATTGATGTCTGTTTGCATGACGACTGGGCGGCCTGGGGACTATTCTATTTGTTTCGTGTGTAAAATCTACTTAACTGAACTATGTTGGAAAATAATCAGACTATTCATCTGCAATGGTCCCATTTGATTTATTTCCTCCCATGAAAAAATGAAACAGCGCCAAAGAACCTACACAAAATCAAATGGCAATGATCAATCAAAAGGCAATCGTAAGAACATACACAAAGCCCAATGAAAAGAACCCATTAAAAGAATTTGAAAAAGGTTGGATAAAACCTATTGAAATTAATCAATCATTCGCAAAATTAGGTCAGCTATGTAGGATAGAAACCACCCTTCCGGTAACGGCCACACACAGAAATAAGATAGAGTACGATAAAGTTGCATATACCCGTCCTCTGGCGGTGACAAAACGCGTTATTCACTGAATAGATTACATTTTATTAAAAGAAAATAGTTCGATGGCTTTGAGTTTCTGCATACTTCTTTTAATAACTATATATGGTTTAATCAACTTTTAATAACTATATATGGGGGGGTATGCAGGTATTGCAGGTATAGCAATACCTCAGGGAGTTTGACACCCCTGCCTTGCAGAGTTGTAAACCACTGCCTTGTGGTACAGGTTCTTGACAGAACCGAAGGCTAAGGGAGCAAACCCTAAACAGAAAACCATGTCAGTGTGGCAGCATTAAGGGTGGTTTATGTATGGAACTCCCAACATCTCCCGACCAGCCACTGTAGGGACAAATAATTTTGCGCCTGTCTTGACATGTTCTTGCTGGTGTGAAACCTCTATTTGCTCCCTGAGAGAGTGCCTCTGGTAACTTGCAAAAGCCAGCAGAACTTCAACACTTTTGCAGGCAGCTTTCATGAAATGGGAGAGGATGGTTTAATCAATTTTGTCTACCTCAATTTGGTTTGAAGTAACTTTTATTTTAAAGGGTTAACTTCTAAGTTCGATATGTAGGATAGAATCTAGGGTACATGTGGTTTTTGGAAAATATGATGCCTTCACTGGGCCATGTAATTCTACATTCAAAACAGAATTCGTTTTGAAAGGGGTAGCGTTTCAAATGTCCTACATGGAGTGTCAGTACAGTGAGTGGACTGTTCCGTGATAGCCAGAGGTGTTAGGTGTTTATAGGTGACCACCGCTATCTAATGGGTTTTAGTCCAACCATAGTTCTTTTAGATGTTCAGCGATGAAAACAAGCTGCGATGTGACTTACCTCCCGTATTTTGACTATGGAGATGTAAAATACATGGGTGCGAGAAAAGAACTTCTAAAAAAACTGCAAATACTGCAGAACAGAGCCCTAAAAATCTGCCTAAGAGTAGACACGCTGCACCCCACCTATGACATACATAAAAGAACCAAAGTGAAATTACTAGAAAATAGGAGAATAATTCATTTGAAAACATTAGCATATAGTTATAGTCAAAACAATAAACTCCTAACAAAACCACAAAGGGCATCTAGAGCAAGTAATGCACCACTACTAAAGCACACCAGAGGCCAAATACAAGCTCACGAGATAAGCATGCTGGAAATGGCTGCCGAGGGGTGAAATGCCCAAACGGTAAAGGAATGACAAATTCCTGACCTAAAAACATACAAAAAATGTATGTGCAAAATAAAGCTGGGAAACCCCCACTAAGCTGCACTGCAAAGGGGCATGTTGTAAAATATTCCGATAATTACACATTGGTGGGTAATGTTAACTGGTCTATAAGGGATTACAAATGTTATATATAAGGTAAATGATGTAATGTGACCAAATGCATGTGGTATTGTGTAGTGTTGGTGATCCTTTACTTAGATCGTTACTTAGATTAAATAGACATTGTATATTCTATAGATAGTGTGAGAGGGGCATTACTGTTAGTGTGATAGGGCCTTAGCAGCTCTGCTCACAACCCCCCCCCCCCCCCCCCCCCCCAACTGTTAGATACTGATCACTGCACACCCAGACACAACAGGGCAGATGAGGCCAAAACAACCAAGGTATGGATACTGGAATGCATACTGTTGATTGGTGGATATGTGAATGCTTACTATTGATTGGAGGATCTGGTCATGTGACAGGCCATCTTGAATTCTAAAACCACTATATAATAATAAACCTGCTCTCTCTACCTTTGACTCTATACTCTGCCTTTCTTCTACTTGCCTGTAGTGATTTCCTATTTGGCCTGCCTACACAACTACAGCTGCCAGCCAACGACTTTACAATGTGATAGGTCACAACCCACCAGCGGGACACCTAATGGAAGGTAACCATGCCAAAAGTAGCCAGATAACACACCACACAGCTACGGACAAGCCTCTGATATCTAAATAGGAGTAGGCTAGTCTAGTAATAAGAGTAGAACAAAATAAAATACATATATGACAAGAAAATCCAAAAAAACTAACATAGGCTACTAACCATACCAACCAACTATCTATCTGCTACTGAAATGCAGGCAATCAAATACCTTATCAGCTTCTATCAATACTACAACTGGTCAGAATTGAAAACAAGCCCGAATACATGGGCTTATATGCTATGGCCAGTATAAATACAGCCTCAATAAAACAATTTAAAAAACAAGACAAAAGCCCCGTTATGGACAGGGTAAATAGGCCATCAAAATTTTCTTTTTTTAAATAAAAGAAAAAACAAAACAATTGTGATGGCTTATTTACATACCAAATGAAAGTTGATTACACCGATCAAACCTACTTATAATCTACAGTAAAACCTCTCTAACCGACCACCTCCACAGATTGACCACTCCTCTATATCGATCGCTTTATTTGGGTGCCAACAATACCATTATAAGGATATTCTAACTCCCTAAACCGACCACCTCCTAAATGGACCAATTAAAATCAGTCCCATGGTCGGTCAATTTAGAGAGGTTTTATTATAGTTTTTCTTAGTCTGGTAGAACTTTAATTTTAAAGGGTTTACTCCGCTGATATTTAAAGCTAAAACATTCTAAGTTAAGTTTTTATGTGCGTCAAAATGCTGGACATCGCAGGATTGAGCACTGACAATAAATGGACTTAGTGTTCCTATTTATGCAGAAAGACATGTTTAATTGGTGTGCCGGTGTCTTAGTTAGATCAAATCTAGTTCAGATCAAATCTAGGTAAGATCGTCCGTATTCCGTGTCGGTAAATCGTGGGTTCAAACCCTGGTCGAGTCAAACCAATGACTTAAAAATTGATACTTGTCGCTTCCTAGCCTGGCGCTCGGCATTCTTAGGATAGGGCAAGGAGCAATGTAATGAGGAAGACCAATCGTTCGCGATTGAAATTTCCCCTGCTCAATCAACTAATGTACCAAAAAAATTAAAAATTAAAAATCAAGATCAAATTTAGGTAAGTGCTTTGGCTTAGAAAACATGCTTTCATCGGAATATGCAGCTTTAAACCACCCACTTCATCTATACGCGTACATTATTTAGAGAATCCGTAATCAAATAGTCAAAGAAAGATAAGAATAAATATGAACTGTATCTTTCATAAAAGAACCACACCTTAGAAACAAGATATAACTAGAAAATAAAGATAATTATCACACTCCGTGCATTAACTCCATCCACCAGTCAAAAATGCACAACACATAGCGTCTCCCCACAGTAGGCCTATACCCTGGTAATGTCTCTTCATAAACACTAAGTGGACTACTTGTACTATATTGCTCAACCAATTAAATTGCAGCAAAGTGTCGTTATAACAATCAAGATTATTTTGATCGAATTCAAATGTAATTAGAATTAATTTAGATTAATGGGCATAGTGATTTAGATTTCCAATGAGGTAACTGGTCACACAGTTTTTGATATATTATATATACCGTATATGTCCCAATAGAGGCGGTTGGGGAAGCAATTTATAAGTATATATACATGTATCCATATGTGATACTGATAGGCCATGTCGTGGTGTATGGCCGTTTTGCCCTGCTCTGTATTGTATGCTTCACCGTTTATGTCCCGAATCCTACACTCTCTGTGGCATCACAGAGCCAAGTGACCCGTCCCCTAACCAGCCAGGTCGTAGGTAACCTCTCATGGTGTGTGTGTTGGGGGGGGGGAGGTTGTAGCTACGAGCCAGTCGCAGAGTGGGGCAGCCCACCCATAGACCACCTCTGGCTAGCCTGTGACCTCCGGTCGCCATAGAAAGGCAATAGAGGTCACCGTAGTCCCTATGCGACTCATGTACGGAATACTACATCCTCACATATATAACCATATACTAGTTTACCTACATAATGAACAAGAGGAAGACATGATAATTTCTCGGCGTTAAGTGAGTAGGACAGTGAGCAGGCGAGCGGTGGCGCCACTGTCAGAGTTGAAACATGAGCAGTAGATGAGTAGTCTGAGGCTCAACCACCCGATTACTGGTGGGTGGGTGTTAAGATAGTATAGAATTCCGGGTTATTATACTCGTATAATTCTTATATCGCATCACTCTATATATATATATATATATATATATATATATATATATGTAGATGTGTGTGTGAGGAGCCAGAATTTGAAAGAACTCTTTGGTAGAGCCAAACCAAAGTCACACAATATTGATACTTTCCCGGCATTTGACATTACTAGAAGGTAAAGGTGGATTGGACCTGTTTTGGGATAAAGTCACTTAATAGTAAGGAATCAAGGCGCTAGTGCTATGGTATCTCAAGGGAGCATCACTATAAATACATCATGAGAGCACACTGTCAGAAGTCCATACTCGTCCTGATATACACTTAAATGGAAGTACTATGATTTTGAACCACCGCCCACCCCCCACGCCCCAAAAAGAATTCAGTCCTAGTCTCATTGGAACGTCGGCGTAGTACTGAAGCCATATAACTTAATATATATTGAAAAATTGCATGCGTTAAGGCCAGGCGCAGCTGGCATACAGTGCACAGGGCCACTCACAGGGGGCGCCACCGTGGTCTATGTCATAATAACAGGGTCAGCTAGATAGGATAAGTGCTAACTATTACATAGGGAACTGAAGATCGGTAGTGTCCTTGTTTATATTCCCATAATGGATTATAGAGCACATAATATATATAATATATATAATATGCGGCCTATCCTTATTATTATTGTGCGGATTATTACTGCCCAGTAACGTGTCGGGTATTTAATGACGATTAATATGTGTATTGGCCTATCACGGCCCTATTTGATCGATCCCTCTGTGCGCTACTGCAGCGCCACCGTGTGTTGGAGCGCTGCGAACCGCTGCTCGGCCATTTCGCACTGGGTTTTCAAGCTTGTAACCAGCTAGGCAATTATCCTAGCCAAGGTCTAGTATTAAACTGATCAACCCATACTTCTGTTGTGTCTTATCTTCTAGAGCGTATCCTAACTTTATATAATATATATAATATATATAATATATATAATATATATAATATATATAATATATATAATATATATAATATATAGAATATATAGAATATATAGAATATATAGAATACATAGAATATATAGAATATATAGAATATATAGAATATATGGAATATATGGAATATATGGAATATATAGAATATATAGAATATATAGAATATATATAAATGCATTCATTTCAGTTCAGACATGCTGAATAAAACTGCCGACGCAACCAACAAAAACCTGTTCCCAGAACCCACCTACTTCATTACTTTACAAGGCATTACAGCCTTGGGCAATTAAACAAAAATAACAACCTCCTCGGAACTCAGTCATGGTTTAAAATGATGTCCCGTTTTTAACCCTACTGAAGACACTAAAAGCAAACCAACAAAAGTTCTCCCTCTCCCCAAAGCAAGTAAACAAACAAAAAACCTCAATGCAATTTGAATATGAAAAATGAGCCCATTATTCCATCATCATGTTGTGCAGAAGGGGAGAAGAGGATGACATCGGTGTCGATCGATTCCCCACATTGACATGTTTGTCAGGCTATGGCTGAGCGACTCTGCTGACACGGTTTTATTTTGGAGCACTGCATCAAGCGCCGCACCACTGCCCAAAGAAGCCCATTCATATTCATAAGAAGTGCCATCAAATCAGGACTTTTATTTCCCCATTTCAGATTCCGCCTCCCGGCTCCTTTTGGGCGTTTTGCAATGCTTGGTGTTAACCAAAGAGACGGCGGTGAAACAAACTGGGCTGACCGCCTGTCGATTTCTGTCGTCTCGTCACCCGGTCGGACCTAGTCGGAAGGACATTATGGGCAGACCACGCTCGATTTAAAGTTGCATAATTCGATAAAGGCCTCATTTTGTTTAAAATCAAAGCACTTAACTAGATTTCATCCTATATAAGTTATCACTGCATAGCCTGGTGCGTGGCATTACCAGGATACGGCATAGGAGTGCTTAGCTCAGTATCAGGATAACGTGACTGAGTGGGATATCGGGTCATGGTGCCAGCAGCCTGGTCTCTCAGTTGGGCATCACTATAAAATCACCATGAGTGTGTACTATCACAAGTTGGTACACATCCTGATATGACCTTAGGATGTGAAACCACAACAAACAACAACTATGTGTAGATTGTGGTGCGTGAACAACTGGTAAGAGGCGCTGTTGGGGAGGGCTCTCTTCACACACTCGGACGGCTTCCTTCTGCACTATGTGTTGGAACAGTCGGAGTGGTGCGTTTGAGGAAAAAAACAAGACAATAATTCTGTGTGTCGGCCGCCAATTTGTCGCTCCCATCAGCCTGGTTAAGGGCTTGCATTATAGATGCGCGACTGAGTGGTGGGTGGGCGTGAAGGGGGGTGCACTCAACGGTTACTGGGTCTGCAGATAAGCAAAGGTCATAACCCCAACATACACTCACAACGCGCATGCGCCAAACTCCCACGCTTTACGCGCACACATTGACCAATCAGAACAGAGGTCCCCATTAGGAGCGCGAAGTCATTCATAGACGTCAGAAGCGACCCGTGGGATCTCGTCTGAGGGAACCTGCAGATGATATTGATAATAACGGCGCAGAGTGCTGTTCAAACTGTCAGAGGAGTGGGGGGGGGGGGGGGGGGGGGTCTCACTGAATGCATGTACTTACTAATTGTTCACAGACTGCATTGATGAGATCACTTTGCAAAACCGAGGTTCTTATCTGGAAACCAGAGTTAATAAACCTTGGGTTAAGCATTGCGACTTCTTGTAAACGTGACTGCCTGGGAACTTGATGAAATGTGGTGTCTCAATACTTATGCTAATATTATTGTGAATGTAATAAACTCCCCGTACCATCTAGAAGAAACACCATCTATGGACCGAAAGAACCAGTAACATCAGAAACGATTTACATTTACCACCCGAAAATTGATATCTGATTATTAACACCGAATGCTTTTCCAACCTGCAAATCAAGGGCGTCAAATGTGACAACACCACACATATCGAATTGAAT
The DNA here is from genome assembly GCA_030323885.1 of Branchipolynoe longqiensis. Classification (NCBI taxonomy): domain Eukaryota; kingdom Metazoa; phylum Annelida; class Polychaeta; order Phyllodocida; family Polynoidae; genus Branchipolynoe; species Branchipolynoe longqiensis. Next base: position 51,973,820 of record CM059187.1, read on the forward strand.
CCATGTTTGAAAATGTCGACCGTCGAATACCATCTTATGTTAAAGTAATAACATGGAAGAGAAAAGAAAGCCTCCACTTACTCCCGAAGATAACACCAGGTAGTCGCCAAATTTCCATCAAAGCCCCCCCCCCCCCCACTCGCCTTCCCCACTACACCACAATAGCAACTTTTCTTGAAAATTTCAATTCGATCAATTTTCTTAAATTTTCTTAAATTTTCTATTTAAGAATTAATTAATTAATTATTAAATAATTAAATAAACCAACTATCTAAACCATATTGCCTGTGTTTAGCTTGTTTATTTGGGTTTTACTTCTTGTCAACATCTATACCTATGGTCATTGCCAATATGGGTACTGATTTGTGACAATGTGCCATCTAAACCATATTGGCTGTGTTTAGCTTGTTTATTTGAGTTTTACTTCTTGTCAACATCTATACCTATGGTCATTGCCAAGATGGGTACTGATTTGTGACAATGCCCACTCATGGTGATATTATAGTGCTGCCCCACAGGAAGACCAGGCCCTCGGCACCATAACCCAATATCCTACTAATGTTGCATAGTCCGATAATTCGCTGCACTCGGCTCAGAGAAACGAGCAATAGGATCAGTAAGGGAAGCAACAGAGTCAGGAACCTTTGTAGAGTTTAATGAAGAAACATATCAGGGCCTGGCATGCAGGCTAGCAAGCGGGTGACTCGGACCCTAAATCATAACAGTATCATAACAGGATCGTAACATGAGCGTATAACTTGAACAGGAGCAGGCGTCATCATTATCGAAGGCAGGCAGAAGACGTCAGCACTCACCCAATAAGAGTGAGAGCACTGAGGGTGCTTGAGTGACAGGCAGGATGGAGATGTAGGATCTGACTGATTGCCCTTTCCATGTACCAGCTTGAAGCAGATCCGCATTCGAGATGCCGGCGCGATGGCAAGCCTGAGCAGCTCCTCGTCGTAGGCTATGAAGTGTCACCTTGGATGACTGCAGCTGAAGCGAGGACACCTTCCGTAGTATGTATGTTAATGCCTTAGCCGTCAGAGGCTCGCCGGAGGGAGCCAGGAATGCAGGATCGTCAGGTCGAATGTCTTTAACAGATAACAGATATGCCCTCCACGCAGTTACAGGGCAACAGTGTGAATTAGGAATGCTCGGCAAACGGAAAGCTAGCGGTGGCAGGGTAATGGCACGGGTCTTAGTGGATCTTACATAGACATGCAGGACTGATCCATGCTCTCTGATATCTTTACGTCTTAGGGTATGCGGGGAATTACGACCGGAGACCAGGAGGTTGCTTTGCCGGATTAAGGTTAGGTATGCAATTAACAATGCTGCAATGGCTGCGAGAGGAGGACAGGGCGCCAACATCAAGGATCGTATTACATTTTTCAAATCATCAGGTGTTATAGCTACTGCTTTAAGTACTTCGTGATCAGAATAGTTCACAATGGCCTTCTTCATTATCGTTAACTCATGTGGCAAAAACATATCTTCATTACCATCAAAAGCACTTAACCATATCTTAACCGAACTAAAATAGTTCAGCACTGCACCAGGGGAACATAGGGCCGATGACAGAAACATTAGGAATGACAACAAATCATAAGTCGACGGTGACCGCAGTGGAATCCCATATTCTCTGCAAAACTGGATATACAGAGTCAGATGTACAGCCTTGTTTTGCCAGGTACGGGCCGCCAGGACTGCTTTGTACAGGTTCATCAGCCTATCATGGTGCTTCAGCGTGTATCCTGGAAGATAGGAGCAAAACAGTACTATCTTCCAGGACAAGAAATTACAAAGCGAAATCAAGAATTTTTAGGTCTAGGGTCACCACCACTTCCGTCAAACTCATCTTCTTACACATGTTATATGCTTTCAGTTTCAACAATTGTGAGTCACCTGACCGACTTAGCGCATCTGCCAGCACCAAGTCTTTACCAGGTTTATGTCGAATGTCAAGTTCAAAATTATACATGGCTGCAAATAACCACAGCTGCCTCGCACATGCACACAATATAGGATCTTTACCTTTGCCCGATGACAGCACCTGCTGGGAACCTAGATTATCGGTATAAACAACAATCTCAAAGCTAGCCGGGGAAGACGGCATAAGCGCCTGCACAGCATGTACGAGTGTCAAAGCCTCAAGCTGAGCAATCGAGAGACCCAAATCAGTAACATCATCAGCAAACTTCCCCGCAAAGAAACATTCGGAGCAGAAACCTCCTCCTCCAACCAACGTTGCATCACACTCGAGCACCCAAGGAGTCCTTGGTGCCGATGGAAGTAGGAGCTTTGAGTTAAAACTGGACGCAAACTTCTCAAACCAGTTAAGATCCAGCAACACATCCGCGTCAAAACTATGCAGACCTATAAATGGAGAGAACCTCAACGCTGCTAGAATCCTATTAGTAAATCTTACCGCCGGCTTTACGCACTTAGCAATGTGCTGAAGCTTCCCTACAATACTCTGAAACTGCTTCCTCGTAGCTACTTTCTTCTTTTTCCAAGCAACACATTCCTCCACTACTTCCTCCAGCTTCTCTTTGGGAATTGAGACTGACATCTCCAGGACATCCACTAGAAACCCTAGCCAGATCAAGGATGTCACCGGTGGCGAACACTTACTCAAGGCTAAGTCCAAACCTAACAAACTTGTTAATTCAAAAAACCTCCCATATGCTTCACTCGCCTTCTCTTTTGAGCTTTCTAAACCTACTAAATCATCCAGATAACAAAGCACAAAATATCCTTCTTTCCTAAGTAACCAGACAACCGCACGCGTCGTCCTAGCACACGCTAACGCCGACGTTCTGCAGCCAAAAGGAGGAGCAATATCAATATAAAATTTACTACTTAACGAAATAGCTAATAACGGCACAGATAGCGGGCAGACACGCAACTGGCGATATGCCCACGCCAAATCAGCCGACCACAACCATGAAGAAGAGCCTAATAGCGTCAACCTATCAGTGAGGGTTGCTATTGATGGAAGCGAGAAATTAAACTGTCTACCCTGATAGAAACCTTTAACTATCCCTGAATTAACACTCTTACCGAGAGGAAAACTTAAATCCATAATCACTCGTCGCATGCTAGAATTCTTCTTCGGTCTAGTCATTAGAGGGCTTATCTGAAACCATGGATGAAAAGGAGCTTCAATAAATGGCCGGGGCGGCGGTGCCGGTGACCTGCTGCATACACGGGGCGTTTCCCGCCGGTACCTTGATCTGGACCGACCCACCGCCTTCTCTCTCGGGAAAATTACCGGCGAAACTGAGCTCTCCGACACCCTTCTGACTCTCTGATGTGGTGTTACACAACCTGCACTCTGCCTGACACTATCAGAAAGTGGGCTGAGACGCCTCGGCAACCTTGCCCGCCCAAGCTTCACAGGAGCTGGCGAACGTGACTCCAACGCTTCCAACCTGGCCTCAAAACTACCGTCCGTAGCCTTTACAGCTTTCCTGAGCCTAACCAATGCCTCTCTCTCGCACTCTCCCACTACCTGTGACACCAACTCCCCGTCAGAGGCTTGCGACGACGAAGACATTGTATGGACACTCGCTCTGGCGCTTCTTGTTGACCGCACCCGGACCAACCTTTTCGGCCGTGATGCTGCGACAGCGGGGGGCGCCCCCGTCGCTTCTTCCCAGGCGGCATCACAGGCAGGCAGGTAGCTCTGAGGAAGCGAAGTGACCAGGTCGGAGGTGGAAAAGAAGTGAGTTGGAAAAGTGAAAACAGGAAGCGAGGAAAGGAGGTGAGAAAGTTGCCTTGTCAGCAAATTAGACATGTTAGCCTCCGCCAACATGCTCAAAAACATCAAATTTTCAAAATCAAAACACTTATCTAGGCTTAATTTACATATTCAACTTAGATACTGGTGCACTTATTAAGCATGTTTTGCTGCGTAGAAAGTCATAAGTCAATTTAATAGAATGTATTCCTACTGAAGTCTATAGTGCCAGAGTTTTGGCGTGCTTGCCAAAATTAATTTGGGATGTTTTGATGTTAATATACCCACAAAGTTAGCCGTTTAAAAATAAAAGTTACTTCAAACTAAACTACAGTAGACTATCATGATTAGCATAATGTATTTATCTCAGAAAATTGCAGAAATTCAAAAGCATCGGACTATGCAACTTTAACTCAATCATATTCTGATCATTATCACCAGGCTAGGTAGTGACAAGTATCAATTTTGTTAGTTTGACTAGGCCAGAGTTCAAGCACACAACCTGTCGTATCCTTGCAAGGGAAGACAGCCAGCGCTCTTGGCGTTTTGGTAATCCAATCCAGTAGCAGTCTTTGGCAATTTGTTGATTCATAGCCAACATACTGATGCAATCTCGCTAACCTTTCTTGCTACCTCTCGTGCTATCCCATCTAATAGCTATCGAAGATTAGCCATGTGATACTACTTACTAAGCTTAATGGTGCTGGGCAGTTCAGTCCTTACCTAAAGGGTATTTTGAGGCGCTTTACTTGAGTGTAACACCAGTTGATTAAACGGGGGATTTCAAGTGTGGACAATTTGCCGAGCCTCATTCCTCTGCTCCTTGCCTTATTAAAACAATGCTGAAATAAGGCTAGTCAACGACAAGTGTAACTTTATAAGGGATTGGTTACACTCTGCAAAGTTCAAACCTGAGATTCTAATCTCACGACCTGAGAAATCCCGGTGATACACCATTCCGCCAGTTTCAGCTTAGGCCAGTTGGGATAAGAAACAATAACAATTGAGTAGAAATGAGTGCCTGTCTTCGTTCAATTAACAAATTTAATGAAAAAGAAATTATTACAAATCTTATGTCTAACTAATAAAAATAGTATAATAAAGGTGAAATAAATAATTACTATCATTTTTCCACCATGAATATAGGACACATATCACAGATTGATATCAAACTTGTAGGGTAAGGTGGCTGGCTCCTGACGTGCTGTCTCCAGGTCATCTGCCTGCCACACCCCCTGCCCAGCTCTTTTATTCAGATGGAACACATTCAAAATACAGGTACACAGTTGCTGGAGTAACATGGCATTTCATTGGCTGAACTCCTCCAGTCAGTGGTGGGGAAAGGCAGGGTGGGAGTTGGTGGACCCCCTCCACTCCCACCAGCCCCCCACCCCCCACCTCAAGTCAGATACATATTTTTCCATCAAGTTCACCAATCACACTTACATGGGAGTATCAACACTATTTATCTTTACATAACACCAGTGGTCACCAGTCCCCTAAATTGGGACAACTCCAAAATAGTAGGAGTTTCTACATGCCTTACTTTGAGAATTACATATTGCATCTTCTTTAGTTAAGCAAAACTGCCACCAGGTGGGGCAGAGAGGGCTCACCACACACACACACACACACACACACACACACACACACACACACACACACACACACACACACCACCTCCCACCTCCAGAGTTCTTATTTCCAGTGGTTAGGGCCTATATTTGATGTAGAACCTTAGAACAATCTGATATTAATTATCACTTTACAGTATCACGTAATATACATAATCTACCGCGGTTTGCACAACCTGGTTTGAATATTATGCATATGTATTTAGCAACATGATAGAATGATTTAGGTATTATTAGAGCGGTTTTATAGGGCTACTTATATAATTGGGATAGTATTATAATGACTTTATAGAAATAACTGGATGATTTAAATATGATTAAAGTTGCATGGTCCGATGGCACTTGAATTTTTGTCTTATTTTTTAGATAAATATATCAAATTGATCATTACAAGCTACTAATCACTAGTCCGGAGTGATTTTGATTAAAGATGATTAGTTTTGAAGTAATATGAGCTGAAAGAACCAAAAATAATTTCGACAAGCTTGTCAAAAGTCCTGTGGCTATGACCCAGATGGTCATCTCGCGGTGACCACGTGATGTGAGATGACCTGGAACCTTACAGGACTGTAGGTAGATATTCCTGGTTGGTTGGGAACATTCTGGGAATGGATTAGTGCCATAGGCCCATGGCACTAGGGTTTTTAACAAAATATAATGTGTGTCTTGTCTGCTTGTGTCTGTCTATGTATGTCTGTATGTATCTGTGTGTGTATGTCTGTGTGTGTCTATCTGTGTGTTTCTCTGTCTGTGTGGGTATGTATGTGTGTATGTATGTGGGTGTCTGTGTGTGTATGTATGTGTATGTGTGTATGTATGTACCTTCCTACTTATTTTTTTCCTTATACTTTTCATATTCATGTTCAGATTTGATGAAAGAAATAAGGGAAATAAAATAAAACTTTGTGCAACTTTGGTCTTTTTAGTTATGAACTGTTTTTGTACCAAAAAACCCCATTTTACAGTCAGCCATTTGTAACATGACATATGGGACATGGTTGAATCGTTATTAACATCTTGTATTGCATTGATATATCAAACAAAACAGTTCCCAAATCAAAGAGGAAGTATTTATTAACATGTATGCATGCTTAAATTTAAAAAAATAAAAATTTAATGTCTTCAGAAATAACATTACAAATTTCCGTCACACGTGTAACCGTGGTGTCTGGATGCCACACAAATATTGTACACTAATTATTCAGTGAATAAGCATGGCTGGGAATTACTTTTTTTTTATCAATATAAGCACTAGATATTTCTGTATATTATGCCATGATTAATATGCTTCTAAGTATGATATTATTTAATTCTGATTAGATATTTATTAAGCAGACTGTGTGGTGTCCTAAACATGTGTTACACGTGTGACACACATGTTATACTGCCATAAGAGATATCTTATTCATGGACTACACCTTTATTTTTTATCTCATCAATTTATATTTTACATAGATGTAAAGGGAGATTTCCAGCTTTCATTTGCAACCAAAAAATGTAAAAAATTCAAATATTAAATTTTAACTCTCCATGTGACACTTCTGGCCAGTTTTCAGGAGAGTGACCCATGTCTGTATGTATGTCTGTGTGTGTATGTCTGTGTGTGTGTCTGTCTGTGTGTATGTCTGTCTCTGTGTCTCTGTAAAGTCAGGTCAGGAAACACACAGACACATACACACACATCCACCTCATATCCCCTTCCCCTCTATGGCCCTGCACAGTAGGCCACTTGGTTGGGTAGGGTAATGAGGTCACGAGATTGGCCTAATTGGTTAATGGCCTTCCTGCATAATGGATGTTTCAAACTGAGTGTTCAAAGGGGTGAGGTTATAAACTCACTGGCTATTCTGTATATACTGTCCCAAATCATTAGCTAATGCACCAGTGCCTAAGTTGGATATATAGGATCAAATGTAAGTAGTTGTTTTAATTTTGACAAAATTATATTTCATCGGACTATGCAACTTTAAAACAGTTGTCTTAATGTTTCACATGAGTTTCGCGAAAAGGAGATATTTAAACTATTATTATTTATTTATTTATGAACCAAACCTAAAAAGTTGGAATATTTTACAATGTGTCACAGGTAAAAAAATCGCCTGTCTGACACCCACGCCTGGTGTGTTCGTAGCTTTAATCAACTGATATACAAAAATCCCCCCCGCCCCCCAAAAAAGGGTACCTTCAGATTTTCAGTCTAACATTTTTCCATCTGAGTTGGAAATATAGGATCAAATGTAGACTAAGTATGTGGTTTGGCATTAAAAAGTTTGCTTCATCAGACCATGCAACTTTAAAACAGTCCATATGTGTGTTATGTAGCAGTCACTGCTGACAATCGTATGTACAGGTAGTTCCTAGCAAATTTGCTAACAGTGCAAAGTATACAAAGAAAGAAAACAACAGAATTCAATGATTTTGTTTATATAATCTCTTTATCATATCAACACGATAACACACATATAAATTGATTGAAAAACAAGAATATTGTAGAGCTTTCAAACTGAGTAACCCATCATCAGGTTGGGGAAACAGTCTGTTGGTACGATCGGTTCCGTTGATGTGTTCCATTATGTGATAAATCCAAGCATCAGTTCCGCCGTGGTGCCTAATGTGTCGTGGACATGCCTAATGACCCCCTCCCCATCAACCACAACACATATGCGCACCCCATACAGCCATCTAGTCCCCACCCCCACCCACACACACACACATTCCCACTCAATCACTGGGTACAGGGTGGCGGGTGGTGGTGGGGGGTGGTGCGGGTAGAAGACTCTTACCAGCTGGATGAACCTGTTTGCATCAGAGCATGTCCTGACCGGAATCGGGAGAGCGCAGGAAGTGGAGTAGGGGGTGGGGAGGGGATGAAATGGGTGTTACTGGGCTGAGTAGGGGGAGGAGTGGGAGGTGGGGAAGGGGAGGGAAGGGGGGGGGGGGTTACCGTAATATGTGTCTCTGCATCTGTAATAATTATTGTATCTACATTGCAGCAATTAAATGAATATCAGCAATTTGGTGTTTCATTTAGGAGTAATTAAGGATTGAATTTACATTAAAACAGAAAGATTTTTATCTATTGAACCTCATATAAACTGGCAAATAATATTTATATTATTAAAGGAAATATTTGCAGATTTTATATTTATGTGCTATGGGAAATGAGCTGGTGTTTGTGTATATGCGTATGCATACATGCATATATATATACATAGGACCGATTTTAAATGGTCCATTTAGAGAGGTGGTCATGTAAGGATTTCTTTTGTATCATTACAATTGTATTGTATATGCGATCGTTTGAGACCTAACAAAATCGTAGGTGTTTGGTGGGGGTTTAGTAATGTGGTGGGTATGTAGGTGTGTGGTGGGGGTTTAGTAATGTGGTGGGGTGTAGGTGTGTGGTGGGGGTTTAGGGATGTGGTGGGTGTGTAGGTGTCTGGTGAGGGCTTAGGGATGTGGTGGGGGTGTAGGTGTGTGGTGGGGTGTAGGTGTGTGGTGGGGGTGTAGGTGTGTGGTGGGGTGTAGGTGTGTGGTGGGGGGTTTCGGGATGTGGTGGGGGTGTAGGTGTCTGATGGGGGTTTAGCGATGTGGAGGGGGTGTAGGTGTCTGGTGGGGGTTTAAGGATGTGGTGGGGGTGTAGGTGTCTGGTGGGGGTTTAGGGATGTGGTCGGGGTGTAGGTGTGTGGTGGGGGTTTAGGGATGTGGTGGGGGTGTAGTTGTGTGGTGGGGGTTTAGGGATGTGGTGGGGGTGTAGGTGTGTGGTGGGGGTTTAGGGATATGGTGGGGGTGTAGTCTGGTGGGGGTGTAGGTGTATGGTGGGGGTTTAGGGATGTGGTGGGGGTCTAGGTGTCAGGTGGGGTTTTAGGGATGTGATATATATACACACACACTCGCGTGCATACCTGCTGGTCATAGCGCTGACCACCCAGTCTGTTGTAGCCCCCCTCCTACACCCACCTCACCCACCCACCTCTCACACACCCGCAGCCACACACACACACTGTTGTGGCCCCCTCCTGAACCCACACCTACCCACCATCCACACATCTACCCACCCGCCACACCCCCATCCCCACATCTCCATCAAGCCATCACACACTCCCACACCCACACATCCACCCACCCCTCACACATCCGCACCCACCCACACCACCCGCAAATCCACTACTGGAGCACACTCACCAACCTTCCACACATACATCCATCCTCCACCTACCCCCCCTACCCCCTTCTACCCCCCTACCCATCCCCCACACCCCCATCCACACCCCCACACTCCCTCCACACATCCCCTCTCCACACACCCTCCCACATCTCACCCCCATCCCCCGACACTGGGTAGCCTCTGTGTGCCACTGATCCGCCCTGACACACCTGACCCAGTGCCAAGCCCCCCGCCCCCCTTCCCGCCTGTCCGCGCCGCCGCCCTCACACGCCACCGGCCAGGCGGCAAACACTCAGAGCGCGGCCGCATACATCACCCTCGCAGGGCGCACAACGAGCCCGGTGCCGGCTTGTCGGCCGTGTAACCCGGCCGGCGTGCGCGCCCCGTGTCGCGCCTTATCAGCTCCCACGGCCCGCCGCCCCCGCGCCGCTCCACCCCGCCCTCACCCAGCCCTCACTGGCGCCCGGCCCCTTCCTCCCTCCCTCCCACCAGGCGCCGCCCGACCCCGTCCCCTTGCCGCTACGCCCCGCATCGCCCCACTCTAAACTTCACCGCGCCCCCTACGCACCACCCCTGTTTGTCCGTCTCGCTGCGCCGCCTCGCGCGCCGCCCCCCCCCCCCCCCACACCTGGACCCGTGCCGCGGGGCTCCACTTCCGGCCGTCCAGCCCTAACCCCGCGCCGCGCCACCCCGTACCCTCCACGGTTCCACGCCCCGACCCGCCACGCCCCGACCCGCCACGCCCCGCCCTCTCAGCACCACCCCGCCTCGCGCCTCCGCCCCTCCACGCTTGCCCGCCTCCCCACCTCCTCGCACCGCGCCTCGCAGCCCCGCCCGAACCACCCCGCCTCATCCCTCATCTTAGAATCTGCCCTTAAAGCCCCAGTCAGACCTCACCGGATTGAGGAAACGAACAGAAACCGGACACTGTCTGGTGAAATACGTCAATGTACGGTTTATATATGGTACCCATCCGGCGTATCCATTCTATCTCCGGTGGTGTCCGGCGGTGTCCGGTACAAGCTTTGAACATGCACAAAACTTGTACCGGACACCACCGGTCTGACATGTCCATTTTAAGTCCGTTTGTTCCGTTTTGTGCGTTTAATGTCTGGTCTGTCGGTTTTTGGTGCGTTCGCGATCAGTCCGGTAGGTGTCCGGTTGGTGTCCGGTTGGTGTCTGGTTGGTGTCTGGTCCGTCATTTGACATTCGGTTGCCGTCCGGTTCTCATCCGGTGGCTATTTGTTAATGTATGTTCCTTGTCCATCTAGCATTCATTTCATCTGGTACATTTTGATACATTTCGGTACATTTTGACACCAGACACCAACGGACTAGACAGTTCTTTGTCCGACGGTGTCCGGTACTCAGTCCGGTAAGGTCTGACTGGGAGTTTTACATCCTGGAAACATCGACGGTCATATCAGGATGCGTACCGACTTTTTGACAGTGCACATTCATGGCGACTTTATAGTGCTGCCCCACTGGGAGACCAGGCTGGCAGCAACCTGACCTGATATCCTACTCAGTCACATTATCCTGACGCTGAGTCAACCAGTCCCTGCCCTATCCTAATAATGCCGAGCACCTGGCTAGGAAGCAACAAATATCAATTTCATAAGTCATTGGTTTGACTCGACCGGGAACCAAACTCCCGATATCCCACACGCGAGGCCCACACTCGACCGATTCAGCCACCCCACCTGGTTCCTCCTGGTGGCTGCTGGACCAGAATGCACCCGTGCGGTGCCTTCATGCAGGGTATGGCATTCATGTAGTACAAACCGTGCGATACCAGCATCATGTGCGCACAATAAAGGCGTCTTGTGTGGGGCACTTGAGTTGGTTATCCGCATGCATGTGTGGATGCATGGTCAATTTACTCAATGTATAAAGGGATTTCTTCATTGTGTTAAAGCTGCATAGTCCGATGAAAATATCGAATTTTCAAAACCAAGTCAATTATCTAGATTTGATTCTACCTATCTAACTCAGATACTGGTGCATTTATTAAACATTTGTCGCTATCTAGAAGGGAATAGTGAGGCAATTTAATAAAAACCTGTTACTGCAGAAGCCTATGATATCAAAGTTTTGGCATGCCTGCCAACATTAGTTTTGCATGGTTTCGCTTTACATATCTCAAAAGCTAGCCATTTGATATAAAAGTTACTTCAAACTAGACTAAAGTGGATTATGGTGCTCAACCTAATATATTTTTTCTCTCAGAAAATGACCAAAACTCAAAACCATCGGACCATGCAACTTTAAATACCTAAGTTGGTATATGTGTTTTCCAAACAACAGTGATTGTTTTGTTAACTGGTGTCATTTTAGGAGCATGGTGTTTGAAAATATTGACAGAGTATCTTGAAATGGGAAAGCAACATATACAATTAGGTAAAAAAGATATGGTAGATGTCGTAAAGTACCAGACAGAAATACAAAAGTTTCAGAGTCAACAAAAACACTGTGGGCAGGAATATCAGCTTACACAAGAAACCAATCAAACGATGAACCTCAACTTCCAGGATAGACCCAGCAGCAGCAGATTCAAATTCATTGTTGCACATGACAAAACTGAACAGAGCATCCTCACCACATATAGTCAGCCCTGATGGTGGAGTCTCCAACTTGGCCTGAGCATACAGTTCAAACACTCTAATCTAATCTAACTTATTTTTTTAGCCACATGGATACCAACATATGTGCGTGTGTTTATTTAACACTTATCACTCATTTGTCTGACTAATATTGATGTAGTCATATGACACTACCATTCCCATATTGCTATGGAACTTGTGCGTTACAGAATTTCATTGCATCATATGCTGCAAATTTTGTATTCAAGAGTTATTGTGTACCTTACTCTGTATATCATTTTTGCGTAAATAATCCTGAATTAAAAATTGGTGGAAGACAGGTGCTTCGGCACTGACAAAAGACTTATTCAGCAGAAAAAACATACTTACCAACTAAATAACATATAGAAAATTGTCAGATGTAGGGCTTGATGCACGACTCCCTCTTGGTTGAGTGACAACTGAAGTTGTGTGTTGGGGTTTTATATTCTAACAACATCTAAGGTCATCAGGACGGATACCGACTTGCAATAGTATGCACTGATGGTGATTTTATCGTGCTGTCCTACTGACAGATCAGGCCACCAACACCATGTCCCAATATCCCACTCAGTCACATTATCCTGATTGGCTTTATTTAGCTCCTCTAGTCACGCGGTCATTCCCTGATGTTGTCTTCCGACTTCTTCCTTTGCCCGCCTTGTTTTCTCCCCCCCCCCCCCCACACACACACTTTCACTGTGCCTCAGCCACGAACTACAACTTTACCCCAAAATTGTACTACAACGAGACCTATTCATGACATATGTCATACCACCTATGACATCTATTATCACTGTCAAAACAATATACAGTAAAACCTCTCTAAATCGACCTACCATGGAAACGACTTTAAATTGCCCATTTAAGGAGGTGGTCGGAATATGGACTTTTTTTATATCATTAAAATGGTATTGTATGGGCGATCATTTGGGACCCAAATAAAGCGATCGATATAGGGGAGTGGTTGATATGTTGAGGTAGTCGCACCTCTAATCCAAATAACCTACGTTGTTTGCATACCCGTGCCTCCCCCAGACCCACCCCGCCTGTCTTGGGGCGTTATGGAGTGAGCTGGTTCCCGCTGCGGGTCCGTCATGATATATCCGCCGCAGGGGAAGGGGTCTGCGCAGCCTGCGTCCATTTTCCAAGCTAATGCGAGCATAGTTATTTGCACACGCATATATATATATATATATATATATATATATATATATATATATATGCGTGTATATATATATTCATATATATATATGTATATATAACATAGCTACTATATATATATATATATATATATATATATATACATATATATATATATATATATACATACACAGCAAACACACACTGTCTATGTGGTTCATTCATACAGCAAAACCTCTCTAACCGACCACCTCCACAGATCGACCACTCCCCTATATCAACATCTTTATTTGGGTCCCAAATGATGGCCCATACAATACCATTTTAACGATTAAAAAAAAATCCCTAAACCGACCACCTCCCTAAATGGACCATTTAAAGTCGGTCCCATGGTCGATTTGACTGTATATGCCTGGCTGGATGTAGTGTTCACGTTGATATACATATGGCATTATCTCTCCTGGGGCCATAACAAGCATACATTATCAGTACAGTGTGCTTATTCAGTCAGCTCTGGTTAATCCGACACTGGTTAATCTGACAATTTTGTTTACAGACACGATTTCAGCTGTAACAGATTTCCCCAATGTTAATAAATGCTAATTACTCTGGTTAATCCGACACTCGCTTTCCAACACTGACACTGTTCTAAAAAAACAAACATCCCTATAGCATACCTATAGCTCTGGTTAATCCGACACTTGAAATCCATCAAACATGAATTAGCACTAATATCCCAGATTTAGACATACTTTCTGTAGCAATTCTCACACCTAATTAAGCCACATCAAGCGGCTTTAGATTGTTGTCATGGTTACATTGAGTGGGAAACTGCAAATTGTTTTTATGGTTGCTAACAAAGGAGCTGCTGGCCAGCTTGTCTCTCCACCTCTTAATACTTTGTGTAAGCAGAGGGGACAGTGTATAATTGCAATCAAACCGTAACAAGTGTTATGCTTAGGCTTGCTATGCACCAAGTCAACAAACGGCCACAAAATATTCTAAATTGGTTAACCTGACAATTTGCTATCCGATATTATTTGGCGTGCGACAGAATGTGTCGGATTAACCAGAGCTGACTGTACCAGGGCATACCCGCTATTGGTGCTGCATGCATTAAAGTCACCCCCAATAGCAGATGCTTACTCTCTGTACTGGCAAGGAGGGTGAGTGGTCGTTAAACAAACAAAGAAACAAAGCATTAAATATGCACAATCCCAAGCTTTTGAGTTCCCACCATATTCTTTTAGATAAACATATTAGGTTGATCGTTAGATTAGAATAGAGTTGTAAAGTCGCCGGCTGGTGGTGTGGGTGGTGTGGATAAGCCAAATGAAATCAATACAGGTAATGAAGGAAAATAGGTGAAGAGTGAAAAGTAGGAGAGTGAGACTCCTTCATTTATTGATTTATATAGGTTTTCTAGAATCCAAGATGGCAGTGGTCACATGGTTCAATCCACCAATCAGAGTACAATGTGCTGTTGCCAAGGCCTTGCCACACCGGCTACAGTGCCCTGTAGTGGTCAATGATCCATAAATAACACCATGGGGGGGGGGGGGGAGGGGGTATGTGAGGTGATTCTTCCAAAGAGTTTCCTAGCAAATCCTGGAAGTGACACTCCTCCAAAGACTATTCTATTATACAATTTCTATACCTAATGAGTAATAGTTTACCAATTTCACACATCCCTCATATGCCTTTGGGTTTTAATATATTACCTTTTATCATTATATAGACAGTTTGTAATTTATTATAGTAATTTCACATCAGTCCTCATGTATTATATCGGACAATTTTACAGAGTGTTTGAGTTGCATGCTCAAGCCAAGTCAGAGACTCTCCCATCAAGGCCCACTACATGTGATGAGGATGCTCTGTTCAGTTTTGTCATACACTGCAATGAATTTGAGTCTGCTGGTGTTAGCTGGGTGTATCCTGGAATCTGAGGTTCATCACCTTGTCATGCTGCCTTTTGAATGATTGTACACTGCAGTTTGATAGGTTTCTTATGTAAGCTGGCATTGAATTGAAGAGCTCAATTCCCCGGACAGAAAGACTTCCTTCCCACAGAGTTGTTGTTAACTGTATGTGTTTAATTTATTATCCTACAACAACTGGATGCAATTGCCAGATGCCTATTTAATGTAACAAACTGGTCTATTGTACGACCAGAAGACTAATGCTCCAGCACTGACAAAGATGGTTATTCAATCAATAAAACTATATTTCCTAAAAAAGAAAAGAAAAGACCATTATTATTGGTTCTGTTAGTAGTAACTACACTATGAATAGGACTGCCAACAATAGTGTAAATGAAATGGTTACTAATGATACTAGAACTAAGCTACTCTAGGTATTATATGCAGTGTGGTAGGGTTGATGAAAATGGCAAATATCCTGCCTATACAGGATTCGAACCCACACTTCTAGCAATCCTGGAGCAAGCGTATTAATCATTTCACTACCTACCCATCTTCCCTACCTGTCTATGTGGTTCATTGCCTGAGAGGTCAGTGCGGACTGCTACAATAGTTTACAGTACACATTAACCTCATTTCTTTGCACTCACATACTACATCATAAAACACAGCTGATCCCACGTAAACATAGGCAAGTTGACAATGCTTGCAGTCTGTCCAAATCTACATCCTCCCACGAGCTGGGGCAACTCCTGCTCTACTTACATGCAATGGCTTCACACCCTCGGACTGGTGATGAATTCAGTGTGGAAGGACGCCGTCCGAGTGTGTGAAGAGAGGGTCTCTTACCAGATGTTCACGGATCACAATCTTCACAGAGAACCTGTTATCTCACATAGTTGTTGTTGCTTGTTGGGATTTTACATCCTGACAACATCAAAGGGCAGCACTATTGCATGATTGCCCAGCCCCATTGGGAGACCAGGGTGTTGGTACCATGACCCGATTTCCCACTCAATCATATTATCCTGCTACTGAGCTAACCAGCCCTTGCCCTATCCTCATTGGTTTGCCTTCGCCGGGATTCAAATTCCCGACCTTCCGGACGGGAAGCCTGTGCTCATACCAATTTGGTCACTAAATCTTATCTCACATATATTTATGTCAATATTTCCCTATGAAACCAACCCTATATCACCTCCTTCATATCAGGGGCAAATGTATTTGAATGTATCTGTATATTTGATGGACATCGTTATCTTCTTTACTTCGATGATTGCACATCTAATAAAAACTGATGGTGATTTGGTAGAACACCAACCTTTTCAGTTCAGTTCAGTTCGAGTTTCACTAAAGTCATAAAAAAAATTTCAAGCAAAAACACCCAAATTCTAGTTATTAAGAGCGTCCTGGTATGACCTTAAATGTTCCGAGGATGTAAAACCCAACACAAACCAACTCAATGTATTAGAATATCAAGTACACAACATAGGACCCATACAATTCACGGACCCATACATTTGAGACTAACTCATCAATGACCTTCAAGATCCACTTATGACGCACACTGGCCCTTATTAAACAATATATCACAGTTTGCTGAGATCGCCGAGGACGGGTTAGTACGGCGCGCCCAGCGCCGCTCATCGACCATTCCGGCGCGCTTCTGCGCCTGGTGCTAATGTTTACCTAAGTGTTGGCGCGCGGCAGGTCTAGCGGTGACGGCCGTCGGGTAGTAGCACCTGCCACCGCCAGGGGGAACCACCGTTCTGTTACTAACAACCCAGCGTGTTCACAAAAGCGCACTGCAAAGTGCAAAGTCTAAAGAAAGTTTCTAGACACTTAAAGTTACATAACCCATCTTAGGAAACAAGTTGTTGCCATATTTAAAGGTATAGATATTTGGTTCATTTATAGAATTCACTTTAGTTTGGAGTAACATTGATTACTTAAAGAATATGCTTAGCATTTGGAGATATTTGGAGTCGAAACATGCAAAGTAATGTGTGTATGCACACTGAAATGTAGGACACCATAGGCTTGTATGACCTGCAGTTGTGACAGGTTTGATTAAATTGACTTAATATTCTTTCTATGCCCTAATATGGGCACCAGCATTTAAAGTTGCATAGTCCGATGGTTTTGAATTTCTGTATTTCTTCTGAGATAAATATATTAGATCGATCAGTAGTATCTACTTTACATTACTTCAAAGTTATTTTAATTTTAAAGGGTAAACTTTTGAGATATTTTGAGTGCAAACGTGGAAAATTAGTTTTGGCAAGCTTGCCAAAACTCTGACACCATAGACTTCTGCAGCAACAGGTTCTGTTAAATTGACTCAGTAGTGGCTTCTATGCAGAAACAAATGCTTAATAAGTGCATCAGTATCTAAGTTAGATATGTAAAATCAAATCTAGATAAATTGGTTTGGTTTTGGAAATTTGATATGTCATCGGACTATGCAGCTTTAAGTTGTGCATGGCGAATCAAATGTAGGGAAGTGCTTTGGTTTTTGGAAAATATTTTGCTTTCCTCAGACTAAGAAACTTGAATGATGATCATTGATCATATAGGGGCACCTTCTTCTAAGCGAGGCCATCCGTCTTGATATAGTAAATGTTGTTTGGCCGTAAAACCCCAACACACAAATAAAAGCATCTGAGCGAGGCGAGTACACACAGAATGATGGCTGATAATAATAATATATGGCGTGCTTCTATTCGCAAAGGCACAGCACAGTATGAAACTGAATGTATATCTCAGGCAAAACAAAAGCATTAGCAGAGAAAGCATCGTCTCCTTCACCCACCAGACTCTCTGACTGCAGCTGCACACACATATCCAATGTGCCACAGCACATTCTGAGTTCAAATTGGACTCATTGGTCAGTCATCAACAAGTTCACAACAAATGATGAGTTGCTGTCATCATCACCACGGATGGACAACCAAGAAGAAGAAAATATGATTGGATGATCTGAGAGTTTGCAATAAACCATTTGAAGGCCAGGAGATTGCGCAGATATTCTGGTACATTATTATTATTAAAGGCTTCATAGGCAACTCGTAAAATCTTGAACACCACGTCCTGTTTACACTGCCAACCCATCCACATTTTTGAAGACCTGGTATCAGATGATCATAGTTTCATACTTTCGAGTCACCTTTACTACGTGAGCAGCAAAGTTTTGAATTCACCGAAGGCGATTGATATTATATTCAGATAAACGACGCAATAGGGAGTTGCAATAAGTCCACAGCTGCAAATCCATTCTGGGGCACAGGATCTGCCTGAGCAGGTGCTCCACCTGGTAGGAAACGCCTGCTAGGACCCTGGACTAAAAGTCTCCCCCACCAAGACCAAGATAATGCACATGTTCAGAGGTCAACCACTTCACCCCCTCTACTAGATGGATCCTCTATCGAATGGGTCTCCACCTTTACTACCTAGGTATCCATAAAGTCCGAGACCGTACTATGAGAGCCCTCTTCCGCCACCTGGCCACCAGAATGACCAACAGACTCCTTCCTCCTCATGAAGGTCTCTGGCTTCTCCTCTGGAGCCCCGGACGGTGTACTCGCACTGTTCTTCCGCTCGCTCTTCAACCCCCACACTCTCCCACACTCGCTCTCACAGCCCTCAGGCTTGACAACCCCCAAAGTCGACTACCCAAGAACAAGATCTTCCTGAATCAGTTCCCAGTAGGGCAGCACTATAAAGTCACCATGAGTCTGCGCTGTCACAAGTCGGTGCACGTCCTGGTATGGCCTAGGGTCTTACTGGGGTGTAAAGCTACACCTACCACCCAGCCTCCCCCGGCTCTCTCAGGGGCCTGTGGTTGGGCTCGTAAGCTCCTTTTTTGCTTATTAGCCCCGTCCACCCCAATTTCTCTGACCACTACCCATCGGCAGCCAACTCCTGACCACATGGGACCACTTTCAGCGGTGCCCATACCGTGCTGCAGATTTGCACCCTTCAGCGCACCAATGCCACTGAAAACTCCCCAAAAAACATGCTGAGGCCGCTGGGG
Source organism: Branchipolynoe longqiensis (assembly GCA_030323885.1). Taxonomy (NCBI): domain Eukaryota; kingdom Metazoa; phylum Annelida; class Polychaeta; order Phyllodocida; family Polynoidae; genus Branchipolynoe; species Branchipolynoe longqiensis. Next base: position 51,993,086 of record CM059187.1, read on the forward strand.
TGCCGTGAAATTGACCAATGGGGATGAGCAGCTCAGTGCGGGCCGTGAGCAACTCGCCATGTCGCCGCCCGCCGAGCTCATTACCGTGTTTGAGGGGGGGGGGGGGGGGGAGGAACCAATAACCGAACCAACTTCCACTACAATTCCCAGGTGCAATAAAACCAATGTCATTGGCATGATTTCATCTGCCAAGTCGCCCGAGGAATGAAGAATGAGTCATGTTGGCCGTAGTGGTGGTGGGGCGGGCGTGTGTGTGTGTGTGTGTGTGATTGTGTAGTGGGAGTGTGTGTGGGTAGTGTGTGTGTGTGTTGTGGGTGGATGTGTTTATGGAGGGGGCTGTTGGTGGGAGTATGGGGGGACGCAAACAGGAAATCCAAGAGGAGGTGCTTTTGACGGGTGAAAAAAAAAAGAAAAAGTTCTTATTGCGGCCGTGTGGATGGTTTCTCTCGCGCATGACACCGATGACGTCTACAGATTTAAATGCGCTCATCTGCAGGCTTGAAAAGCTGAGATGTTGGCGGAATAATTGTTCATCTCACCACTCTTCCCACCCTTCACCCGTCTTAACCGTGAATGTAAATATTAACATAAGTGTGGATATACATTAGATAGAGGTTTCGGTTGCCCTGTGAATAAAATCGACAGAGATCCTGACATGTTTCCCGCCAAATTACAGTTGGCTACTTCCTTGTTATATTTGATGTAGCTCGTGAAAGGTTTCCACCAAATTACATTTGGTTACTTGTGAATATATGTAACAGCTCCTAACATGTTTCCGCCAAATTATCTTTGATTGCTTTGTGAATATATATGACAAAACTCCTGAAATGCTTTCACAGAATTAAATTCGTTTTTTTTTGGGTTAATATATTTTACAGAGCTCCTAAATTATTTCCGCCAAATTAAATTTCCTTGCTGTGTTAATACATGTTATACCTCCTGAAATATTTCTGCTAAATTACATTTGATTGCTTACTGTATATATATATTGACTGTTTCTGAAATGCTTCTACCAAATTACACTTGATTGTTTACTAAATATATTGAACGACTTTTGAAATGTTTCCGGTCAATTAGATTCGGTTTCTGTTACTATATTTGACAGCTCCTGAAATATTTCTTCAAAATTATATTTGGTTTAAAAATAATGAATATACGTGTATATGACAAAGCTCCTGAAATGTTTCTGGCAAATAACATTTGGCTGCTTTGTAAATATACTTGAAAGCTCCTGAAATATTTCCTCCAAATTACATTTGATTGCTTTGTGAATACATTTAAAGTTGCATAGTCCAATAGTTCTGAGTGCCTGTAATTTTTCTGAGATAAAGATATTAAATTGATTGTTATAATCTACCTTGCTTTAGTTTGAAGCAACTTCTATTTTTAATGGCCAACTTTTGAGATATTTGAAGTGCAAACATGTCAAATTAATTTTGGCAAGCACACCAAAACTCTGACACCATAGGCTTCTAGAGTAACATGTTCTATTAAATTGACTCAGCATTCCCTTCTATATGACAAGAAACGCTTAATAAGTGCATCAGAATCGAAGTTAGATATATAAAATCAAATCTAGATAGTTCTTTGGGTTTTGAAAATGTGATGCTTCATCAGACTATGCAGCTTTAACAAAACGCCTGCATTAGGATCTCAATCAAGTTACATTTGGTTGCTTTGTGAATATACTCCACTGAACTCCAGAAAATAAATCCAGAAAATTACATTCGGTTGCTTTGCATTTGAACCTACTTAGGTAAAGAAAAGTACACATATCTAATTCAAATTCAAATTATATAGAGGGTAATAACTAATAACTAATTCTCGTTATCCCATACGGAGTGAATGCGAATACACCCGTTATTGTAAATTTATCAGTCTCCTCATCCCCGCGCTTGGAGGTTATGGATTTGGGAGAAGACAGTCTGGACTGTGATTAGGTTGCCAGGCTTCACTCACAGATTCTACGGACCGCAATTTGTATGCAGGGCGGCCCAGCTGCCGACGCCCGACAGGCACAAGGAGGCGCGAAGGGGGCACTCGGAAGTGGGCGGTGGGTGGACACTGAGAAGAGATGCTTGGTAGTGAGGTGTGGGGTTTGGGGTGTGGGGTGTGGGTGTGGGTGTGGGTGTGGGGTGTGGGGTGTGGGGTGTGGGGTTTGGGGTGTGGGCGGTGTGGGGTGTGGGTGGACACTGAGAAGAGATGCTTGGGGTGGGGCTTGGGTGTGGGTGGTATGTGGGTGTGGGTGTGGGGTATACATGTGGGTGTGGGTGGGATGTAAGTGTGGGGATGGGTGTAGGTGTGGGTGTGGTGTGAGTGTGGTGTGGGTGTAGGTGGGGGTGGGGGTGTTCGTGTGGGTGGGGGTATACGTTTGGGTGTAAATGTACATGTGGGTGTAAGTGTGGGTGTGGGAGTAGGTGGTGGGTGTGGTGTGGGTGTGGGTGTGGGTGTGGGTGTGGGTGTGGGTGTGGGTGTGGGGTGTACGTGTGGTGTGGTGTGGGTGTACGTGTGGGTGTGGGTGGGGTGTGAGTGTGGGTGCAGGTGGTAGGGTGGGTGTGGTGTGAGTGTGGTGTGGGTGTGGTGTGGGTGTGGGTGTGGGTGGGTGTGGGTGGTGGTGTTCGTGTGGGTGGGGGTACACGTTTGGGTGTAAGTGTACATGTGGATGTAAGTGTGGGTGTGGGAGTAGGTGGTGGGTGTGGTGTGGGTGTGGGTGTGGGTGTGGGGTGTACCCGTGGGTGGGGTGTGAGTGTGGATGCAGGTGGTAGGGTGGGTGTGGTGTGAGTGTGGTGTGGGTGTGGTGTGGGTGTGGGTGTGGGTGTAGGTGTGGGTGGAGGTTATGTGTGGGTGGGGGTGGGGTGTACTGTGGGTCGGGGTATTGGTGTATGTGTGTGGGTGTGGGTGTACACGTGGGTGTAGGTGTGGGTGTGGGTGAAGGTGTGGGTGGAGGTTATGTGTGGGTGGGGGTGGGGTGTACTCTGCGTGGGGTGTTGGTATATGTGTGTGGGTGTGGGTGTACATGTGGGTGTAGGTGTGGGTGTGGATGTGGTTCCGGGGGCAAGGCTTTGTAGAACATGGGGGTCGGGAGATGTGGGAGTTGGGGGGGGGCGGCAAAGGGAGAGTTGTGAAGAATGGAGTTGTGAATAATAGTAATGTGTGAAGGACGAGTTATTGGAGGAAATGCAACTTGAAACGAGTGAGAAGGTAGAAGTTGGTCAGAGGTGCACATTAGATTAGATAAGTAAAGGAATGAAGACTGTGAGGGAGATAGGGGGCAGGGAAGGGTTGCAGTGGAGGGAAGGGGAGGGTGTTGAATGAGGGTCGGGAAGGGGTATCGAGAAGGGAAGAGTTGTCAGGACTGGGATAAGGTGCCAGGAGAGGCTGGCGAGGGGTGTTGGTGGGGGGGGGGGGGGTGCCAGGAAGGGGTAGGGGGTCCAAGGAAGGAAAGGGGTGTTGGGAGGAGAATGGGGTGCCAGGAGGGGATTGGGTGGCCGTGGGCGCGGTGGGGGGGGGGGGTGTTAGGAGGCAGGATTGGCGTTAGGTAGGAAAGAGAAGGAGCATTTAGAGGGGGTGGGTTGGGCGGGTTGGGGTGGGGGTGGGGGTGGGGGCTGGTGGGATGGGGAATGCTGGTGTTGGAAGGGAAGTAAGCTGGGAGAGGTTAACATACGCAGAGGTTGTGCGGAGTGGTTAGCGGACTGCAACGGTTGTTTTATGTTTTTTTCGGTGCGCAATACTATTTACTAGACTCGGACGAGAGATGGCGCTGTGGCAGTCACCGTAAATAAATCCTCCCCCGTCCCATGATCTGTGGAGCGGATTCAGCACCCACCCTCATTCCAACTCTAATATAATCCCGCGTGGATGTAGGTGATTGCCTAAGACTGCCTTACTTGCCGGTGCTTCAGACCTGCCTGCCCGGCCTCCCCCCTCCCGTTTCCGCCCCCCCCCCCCGGTCCCCCACTCTGGACCCTTTCCGGTCACTTTGGGACCAATAACGGACCGGTCCCCGACGTCAGGTTCGGTCCTATGTTGGCCAACGATCGATCCACACCTCTTTACAAGCACCCACATCACCTCCTGTCACCACTGCCACAACTTCGTGCCGGGTTTGTGTCGGGTGTGGAGATGGGTGTGGTTGTCGGGTGTGTATCGGGTGTGTGATCGGGTGTGTGTCGGGTGTGTTGTCGGGTGTGTGTCGGGTGTGTTGCCGGGTGTGTGTCAGGTGTGTGTCGGTGTGTGTCGGGTGTGTGGTCAGGTGTATGGTCGGGTGTGTGTCGGATGTGTGTCGGGTGTGTGTTGGGTGTGTGTCGGGTGTGTGGTCGGGTGTGTGGTCGGGGGTGTGATCGGGTGTGTGTCGGGTGTGTGTCGGGTGTGTGGTCGGGTGTGTGTCGGACGTGTTTCTGGTGTGTGTCGGGTGTGTGTCGGATGTGTGGTCGGGTGTGTGTCGGATGTGTGGTCGGGTGTGTGTCGGGTGTGTGGTCGGGTGTGTGTCGGGTGTGTGGTCGGGTGTGTGGTCGGGTGTGTGGTCGGGTGTGTGTGTGTCGGACATGTGTCGGGTGTGTGTCGGATGTGTGGTCGGGTGTGTGTCGGATGTGTGGTCGGGTGTGTGTCGGGTGTGTGGTAGGGTGTGTGTCGGACGTGTGTCGGGTGTGTGTCGGATGTGTGGTCGGGTGTGTGTCGGATGTGTGGTCGGGTGTGTGTCGGATGTGTGGTCGGGTGTGTGTCGGGTGTGTGTCGGACGTGTTTCTGGTGTGTGTCGGGTGTGTGTCGGGTGTGTGTCGGGTGTGTGTCGGGTGTGTGTCGGGTGTGTGGTCGGGTGTGTGTCAGGTGTGTGGTCGGGTGTGTGGTCGGGTGTGTGGTCGGGTGTGTGGTCGGGTGTGTGTCGGACGTGTGTCGGGTGTGTGTCGGATGTGTGGTCGGGTGTGTGTCGGATGTGTGGTCGGGTGTGTGTCGGGTGTGTGGTCGGGTGTGTGTCGGACGTGTGTCGGGTGTGTGTCAGATGTGTGGTCGGGTGTGTGTCGGATGTGTGGTCGGGTGTGTGTCGGATGTGTGGTCGGGTGTGTGGTCGGGTGTGTGTTGGACGTGTTTCTGGTGTGTGTCGGGTGTGTGTCGGGTGTGTGTCGGGTGTGTGTCGGGTGTGTGTCGGATGTGTGGTCGGGTGTGTGTCGGGCTGGTGTGTCGGGTGTGTGTCGGGTGTGTGGTCGGGTGTGTGGTCGGGTGTGCGGTCGGGTGTGTGTCGGACGTGTGTCGGGTGTGTGTCGGGTGTGTGTCGGGTGTGTGTCGAGGGTGTGACGCCCTATATGTGTGTGTGTGGAAGCCTCTTTCACACCTGCTAGGATCCCCACGCAGTAGCGCGAGCGTGGCATGTGTGCTTGTTTGCGTTTGGTGAATGTCAGCATTCGGCGCACATCTGTACGTGTGAAGTTAGGCGCAGAAACAACTCACAGGGGCCACTCTCATAAACATTTCACCATCAGATCTCACACACATCAAACAAATCCCGAAGCCCCAAAACCCCTCACTCTGCACACAATGCATTCGACATCAGCCATGAAATGCTCAGCAAACTTCCACCACATCTCACCGCCTTTTCTTTATGGTGCTCAGCTATGTTTTACTAACACTAACAGCGCTGGCATTCTGCTTGGCGATTTGCTGGTGACACGGGCGTCCTTCCTAATTACGCTGTAGGTTTTTAGCGACGCCTGAAGAGGACGCAGGAGAGAGACAAGTCGGCAGGCAATGCGCACGCGCACAGGACAAGCCTGCACTCAGGGTACTAGCATATCCGGGTCACAGCCACACTCACTGAATCCTAAGCAACAACACCAGGGGGCGCCGCGTTAATTGAATGTCGCAGAAGTAACCTAACTAGTACAAACAGACAGTGCAAATTGCGCCCGTTGCCCGCCACTTATTCAGTGCAGGGCTGACTGCAGGTCTTTCTTTGCACCTTGCGCTAAAAAGCCGTGGAATTACAGCGTCAGTCGCAGATACAACAGTTGCATTCTCTATCTGTGCTGCCTCTTATTGGTAGCAGAGAGAGGCAATAGGGAATCAATCCTTCGAGGTTAGACATATTCACATGTGATGCGTATTGAGAAACGAGGTGTCGTTGAAGAATTCAACTATAATAATAAATCAAGGGTTTTTTGTTGTTGTCGTTGAGGTTTTATGACCTAGCAACATCTAAGGTCATATCAGGACGGGTAGCGACTTGTGACCGTGCACACTCATGGCGACCTTTATAGTGCTGCCCCACTGGGAGACCAGGCCTTCGACATCATGACCCGATATTCTACTCAGTCATATTATCCTGATACTGAAATCCTTGCCCATTCCTATTAGTATTAATGATGAGTGCCAGGTTAGGTAATGACAAGTATCAATGTTGCAACTGTAAGTAATCGGTTTGACTAGGTCGGAATTTGAACCTCTGACCTTCTATATGGGAAGTCAGCGCTCTTACTGATTTGGCCAGTAAGAGCGCTGAGAAATCCTCATGATGGTGACGCTGGGTGATGGGGTGGCCGTGGAATTAGAGCGAAGAAAGAAATACCTGAGCAAAAAAGGGGAATTAATTTTATTATTCACACAGATATAACACATTAGAAGCACTGCAACAGAATTCGGCGAATGTGCCAAACATGACACACAACCACTAATAGAAATATAATCTTTATGGAATTAAGCCTGAATTTACTTGAATAATTATACGAAATAGACAATAGACACAAACCATCCTACATGTGGCATCATGGCTTAGTGAGTCTTCTTTTAATATAGGTGATTATGTGACAAATAACCACCTAACACAATCTTTTGACTTGAAGCCCAACTGATCGCTGATCTAAAATATCATTGCATTTTGAGGAAGATGAACAATCGATTCATGGATGTTACAGTCTTCAATCAGACGGGATGGCCGAATGAGTTGAGCATCCATCTTCCATTTTTGTAGATTGTGGACTTCAAACCCCCCGATTCAAACCATGGCTAAATCAAACCAATGATGTAAAAATTGTTACCTGTCTCTACCTAGCCTGGCACTTGATAGGATAAGGATAGGACATGGCAAGGAGCAGTGGCAAGTGGAAGACCAATTGTCAGCGATTGAAATTTCTCATGCTTAATCAACTAATGTACCCCCTAAAAAGCACAGAGCTTCGACAGTAAATCAAGTATATGCTATGTTATGTTAATAGACCATTGCTTAAGACGTTGATTTGAAAGCTGGACCCGGAGAACCGCCATGCCTAACAGCCGGAAGTGGACAACACGGAAGTCCCAATCTGCGCATATCTGAGCGGGCAGAACACACGGCTCCCAGGAAGCCTTAACTTCCAACCGGACCGCTGACATGGATCCTGGGTCAACTATAACTGATGGACGTGTCTGGAACTCTCCCTCCTCCTGGGAAATCATTCTGCCGTGTAAGCGGCTCCTGCCTCCTCCGGCACCACGTGGCTTGTTCCTGGTGTGTTCTGGTCATCCCACAGCCTACCTAGACTGTCTATATAAATGAGTGTGTGTTCTGGTCATCGGACAGTCAGCCCACAGCCTACCTAGACTTTTTATATATAAATGTATGCATGTTCTGGTCATCTCGTAGTCACCCAGATGCCTACCTAGACTGTGTCTATATAAATGAATGTGTGTTCTGGTCATCTGATAGTCACCCTGGGGCCTACCTAGACTGTTTATATATAAATGAGTGTGTATTCTTGTCACCCCGAGGTCTACCTAGACTGTGTCTATATAAATGCATGCGTGTTCTGGTCATTTCGTAATCACCCCAAGGTCTACGTAGAGTGTCTTTATATATATAACTGAGTATGTGTACTCATCATCCAATGCGTCTATATAAATGAGTGTGTGTTCTGGTCATCCCGGAGTCACTTCGAGGCCTACCTATACTGTGTATATATAAATGTGTGTGTGTTTTGGACATCCGGTAGTCACCCCACAGCCTACCTAGACTGTGTATATATAAATGTGTGTGTGTTCTGGCCATCTGGTAGTCACCCTGCAGTCTACCTAGACTGTGTCCATATCAATGTGTTTGTGTCTGGTCATCCGGTAGTCACACCGTGGCCTACCTAGACTGTGTATATATAAATGTGTGTGTATTCTGGCTATCTGGTAGTCACCCTGCAGTCTACCTAGACTGTGTCCATATAAATGTGTTTGTGTTCAGCTCATCCGGTAGTCACACCTCGGCCTACCTAGACTGTGTAAATATAAATGAATATATGTTCTGGTCATCCCATAGTCACCCCACAGCCTACCTCGACTCTGTCTATATAAATGAGTGCGTGTTCTGGTCATCCCTTAGTGATTTAGATAAAAGATCCATCCCTTACCCCGGCCGCTCGCCCACGTCCCGCACATATAAATTAGGAAAAGGCAAAGTAGAACTTCAGCGAATGGGATAAAAAACAGGTAAATATGAGACAACAAATAAGGCAGGGTAATTATGTAATGAATAAGATGCGCATAATGGTTTTATACATTGCATTATTTGAATGTGATGCCATTCTAATGCCTGCTGTGTGTAAAGCGGCTGTCACACATCACCGGATTGGGGAAAAGGAAAGAAACCAAACAAAGTCTGTTGATATCCGGCAAAGTCCGGTTTGTGTCCATTGCATATCCGTTGCATATCCCTTGATATCTGTTGATATCCGGCCTGATCCGGTACAAAACTTGGAACGGATGCCACTGGATTGACGTCTATGGTTCTTGTCTGGTTTGAGTTTGCTTAGTCCGCTTATCGCCCATTGGCTATCCGTTCATGTCCGTTTCATGTCCGTTTCATGTCCGTTCATCCGGTGGCCTTTGACACGATATCGCAACATTTTGACACATTTTAATACATTTTGATACTTAACTCGCCCAAACACCACCAAACTAGAAAATTATGTCCGTTGCTCAATCCGGCATAGCGTGACAGCCGCTTAAATACAATGGGAGAAAACGGATGGCGAAATCAAAGCCGTGGGAAATTTACAGGTGAAGTTGTGAATGGGTTCACACCACAATGTCCGATTCTGATGCATGTGTGTACTTCTTTATCTACTGAAGGATTAAATAACAGATGTTAGCCGAGATACGCCTACACCACACACAAACACACACACAAACACACACACCAACCCGTCTCTCACCTACAGTAGGCGATAACTTACTTTTAACTTATCTATCCAATCGGATACAACCTTTGGACTGACCAATCAGCTGCTTGTTTGTTTGTTGGGGTTTTATGTTCTAGCAATATCTATGGTCATATCATGGCGGGCAGCGACTTGTGACAGTGCGCACTCATGGCGATTTCACAGTGCTGCCCCACTAGGAAGCCTGACCACCGGCACCATGGCCCAATATCCCACTCAGTCACATTATCCTGATACTGAGCTAGCCAATCCTTACCCATTCCTAGTAATGTCGAGCGCCAGCCCACGTATCAATTGTGTAAGTCATTGATTTGACTCGGCCTGGTTTTTCGAACTCACGACCTCCAGCCGAGGAATTCTGCGCTCTACCGATTGGGCCACCCATCTGGTTCAATTGCTTGGAACAGTGACGTCATCGCCTATTAAGTCTGTGAAACCTCCGGCATATGACACATATGTGTGAAGAATGCAATGAGGTGCTACTACCCATCGCCTTATCTCAATAGTTCTAATCTCTCACCGTGATACTCGCCACCAGCTAAGTTCATATCAGGAATGGTAGTTGGTACTGACTTGTGTTACCCTATGTTCATCGAAATATTTGGTAAAGGTGCATATACTTATATATTCATGCTATGTCATAATGACCCCGTATAGCGCTGGCTTGCTTACAGCTGCCTTTCTTTTACAGTTAGATGCCCCGATCAAATACACGTTAGTGGACATAGTTGAATGTAGATGAACGTAGTGGAGGCAAACATGGGTCAAACCTGGTGTAAGTACTTAAAACTACTTTGAGATACGCTACGGTATGGCAGGTTTTGGTACGGATAAATACTTTATGGTATGGATAAATACGTTGCGGTATGGATAATATGCTATGGTATGGATAAATACATTATGGTATGGATGCCGGTACGTTCAACTACGTTCAATTACATTCAACTACGTTAGCCTCCACTACGTTCACCTACGTCCACTAACGGCTATGTGACCAGGGCTAAATCCAAATACACTAGAGAACACCAGAGTATGCTAGATTATGCTAGAGTACGCTAGAGTAATCTAATGTATGCTAGAGTATGCTAGAGTACATTAGAGTATGCTAGAGTATGCTAGAGTACGCTAGAGTATGCTAGCGTATGCTAGAGTATGCCAGAGTACGCTAGAGTACCTTAGCATCACGGATGCAAATTCAGCCTCTAGCGTAGCTCTCTTTTGAACATGTCCAAAAATTTAATCGGACATTACAGCTCACCCACGTTATTACCAAGTTAGCATCACTGACAAGTACGGATGCCAGTACGTTCAACTACGTTCAAATACGTTAGCATCCACTACGTTCAACTACGTCCACTAACGTGTATGTGACCGGGGCATTAGGAACATCAACTAGAGCGCTAAGCGGGGCATTATTGTACATATATAGAGAAAATAAGGACGCTCGCCATTCCTCGGCACTTCTTCAGAATTCAATCAGTGAAACACCGATTTAGCGCGCCTCGATTTAATACCACCGTATGTCGATCCATATTGCTCTAGAATGGTTTTTCAATGGCTCGGTTTTCTTGTCCTCTGACACGATTATGACGTAGAGTGTCTGGTCTCGTCTTTATAATTACAGATTTCCAATGACGGTAGATCCCCATACAACAAGTACACAATCTATCTGAATAAACCGCTAACCATTCATTCAGCCTGAAGTGTCATTTAAAGTCGCCAGCTATACCTCACCCAGATACAAACGAATCCAGCATCAAAAGCTCTCCAAACATACCTTTGCTTAGTTTGTTCAGTTCATGCCACTGAACATGTGGGAGGAGAGTTGAGGTCTGTGATGTATGAATGACATCATAGGTGGGATTCCCTCATCACATGACCTAGAGGGGTTCCCCACACACAGGGGAAGTCATGACAATCACCAAGATGGCAGCCACAGAAAGCTCTCATTTCAACTTTTAAATCTCCATGATTTAATCAATTATTCACACAAAAAGTAGCTGGTTATGTTAAATAAACATTTGAACTTTATATTTATCATTTTAGATTGCAATTTCTAACACTTCTGTCTCTATATGGTTGTCTAAAATTGTCAGTGCTGCTGGACTAAATAAAACACAACAGAAGCAACCAATGTTAGCACTCTCCCCTTACATATGTAGTTGCATAAACTGAAAACTGGCAAACGTATGCTTGGAGAGCATTTGTCAGAGTACGGGTAGTGTCTAAGCGACCTATATCTTCTTTTTTTTTCTTTTCTTTTTTTATTGACGAGGTATTTACACTGCCCAAAATGTATAAGCTCCTGTCAGGGTGCTTGTTTTCAACACTGCACAGCTGTGGTGCTGTCTTGATTTGTTCCTTTTCCCAGGAGTCTTTACCTGTGTCTGCTTGGGTCAGCCTTCTGCAATTTTGGTTGTTGGTATAGCCTATGTTAGTTTTTTTGTAATTTTCCAGTTTTTTGGTCTAGCCTGAGTAATGATACCTTAGCCTACTATGTACATCTACTTGGGTGACATGCAGGCTTGCGGGAGAGGATCCCGTTCCATTCAGATTTTTTGTTATTTGTTACAGCATCCTTTCACCTAAACCCTGTCCTTAGATAGTGCACTCGTGTGCTAGAACACACTCGGACCCTTTAGGACTGCGGCCAGGTGGGATGGCTGTGTTGTTTGCCTAGCCATTTTGTATTTCAGGGTGGATCAGTTGCATGACCATGGCCTGTCCACTTCTGTGTTGGTTTGTCCCTTTAATGAACTGTATAAAGTAGGCGTCTACAGCAGTGTGGGTTAAAGCTGCACAGTACGATGAAAGCATCAACTTGTCGAAACCAAAGCACTTATCTAGATTTGATTCGACTTCTCAAACTTAGATACTGTTGCAGCCATTAAAGTTGCATAGTCCGATGGTTTTGAGGTTCTGTTATTTTTCTGAGATCAATATATTAATTTGATGGTCATAATTTGACAACGTCACAGCAGATAAGTTTAAAATTGGATTTATTTTAGTACCAGCAGTGTAAGTTTTTGTTCAATACAAAGTTCAATTTTAACAGCAAGTTCAAATACAGCGAGGTCAAGAAGCTTTAACCCTCGCCCTTAACAATGTCATGTAGGGGCGGGTGGGTGGCAATTTTAAGGCTGGTCAGTGTCCTCCTTCTGCCCGTGTCGAAGTGAGCTGACTGCTGCAGGACCTGGGCTTATATAGGCTCGTAAGGTTAATTAGTTCAAGAAGCCGACTGCAGATGGCAGACCGATAGCGCTTACTTAGGCTAATCAGGTTTCGTATCTCGAAAGTGAAGATAGGCGGCGCTGGCGCACAAGGCATATACTAATACAATCATTTCTCGAGAGGTGGCAGCATAAGGCCTTCCTTAGTTACTATGAGGCTATGGCTGTGTTCGCATGTCAAATTACCCATGTTGATGAGCATCACGGACAATCCACCTTACGTTAGTTTGAAGTGACTTTTATTTTAAATGTCTAAATTTTGAGATATTTGAAGTTTAAACATGTAAAATTAGTTTTGGCAAGCATGCCAAAACTCCGACATTATAGGCTTCTGCAGTAATAGGTTCTATTAAATTGAGTCAGTGTTCCCTTATATGTGGTGACAAATGCTTACTTAATAAGTGCATCAGTATCTAAGTTATATATGTAAAATCAAATATACATAATTGTTCTGCTTTTGAAAATGTGATACTTCATCGGACTATGCAGCTTTAAGCATTTGTTAGCGCGCAGACTGGAATACTAAGTCAATTTAATTCAATTTTAATTTGTGTTATTATTTGTCTTTGCATAGAAGGGCATAAGAAATCAATGTTAATTTAGCATGTTTGTGTTTCACATATATCCTAAGTTAGCGATTTTAAAATCAAAGTTACTTCAAACTAAAGTCAGGTAGATTACAATGATGAACCTAATACATCTATCTAAAAAGAATTTGATAGAAACTCGAAAAGCATCGGATTAAGCGACTTTAATATTTAATTGAAATAACTGGAATGGCCTTCTTCTATTCTGAAATTGTCTTGATGTATGCAGTCTCTCATTGGCCTCATATATCACTGCGAGCACTCGTTAAATAACACAAGCAGGCCAGGGGAGCCTCTACCCAGTAATCTGCCCCCCCCCCCCCCCCCTTTAACCACATTGAGGCTTACCTTGTTGTGATTGATGGACCCACACCAAATTCCGCTCCCTCATCAAAAGAGATGCACCGTATTGCAATCTCTATTCCTTTAAACGATTCCACTTCCATTAAATATCTAATTGTATTAATTACAACATTTGTGGTATGTGTGCTTCATTAAAGCTGCATAGTCCGATGAAATGTCAAATTTTCAAAACCAAACCAATTATCTAGATTTGATTTTACATATCTAACTTAGATATTGATGCACTTATTAAGTATTTGTTTCTGCGTAGAATGCAATACTGGGTCAATTTAACAGAACCTGCTACTGCAGAAGTCTATGGAGTCAGAGTTTTGGCAAGCTTGCCAAAACTAATTTTCCATGTTTGCACTCAAAATATCTCAAAAGTTTACCATTTAAAACACAAATAACTTTGAACTAATGTAAAGTAGATACTATTGACCGATTTAATATATTTATCTCAGAAAAAATACAGAAATTCAAAACCATCGGACTGTGCAACTTTAATGTGTAGGATATAATCCTCTACAATGTGTAGCCACTCATGTCTCACTGCATGGTTACATCATTCTGATTGGTTGGTTGTTGGAGTTTTACGTGCTGGCAACATCCAAGGCCCGGTTTAAATCTTCTGAACATTTGCAAGTTTTGATTGATTTATGCATAGTATACAACCCCATGCGATGTGTAGACACCCATGTCTTGTTGCATAGTTACATCATCTCAACGTGGACTTTACTTCAAACTGATATGACCATAGATGTTGCCAGGACGTAAAACTCCAACAACCAACCAACTTTACTTCAATTTACATTTATTTTAAAGATGATGCGAACTTGTACATTTTGCAATATCTGAATCTACAGCCCAACGTTGTAATCATTATTCTCTACGGATTAGAATACCCGCTCCCAACATAAGTTACTATCATTTCCCACCAGGTGGGGCGATGGTACTGAGGGAACGTAATTACTAAAACCTAGCCGGTCACTTTCGCGAATAAAAACAAATATAGAAGCATAATGAGAGTCCAACTACCCATTCATAAAACCCTCTTTGGACCAAGGTATATATTAGAGTTCTATTGCTTCGTGGATTAAAACCCCCCACAAAACCCCCCAGCCAAAAATTGCTGTTCAAAGTTTCCAGCTAAATCTCTCGATTCAATTTTACTGGGCGAGATCTCCGATCAAACTGTGAAAACGAGGACGCCAGATGCTAGTTCTTACCGCCATGATTTAAATTTTAAGTGTCGCCAGCTAACGGCACAGAATGAACAATTAATCACGGAAAGACAGGGTGGTTTTGGTTTTGCCGAGATTGAACAACTGGCATCTGTCTGTGAAGTATCGATCCAAAATGGCGACGGCTCCTTGTGTTTGTAAAATAATAAATGGCGGCAGGTGCAAGCGACCATTGATGTGGTTATATGTATACAACTGCGATTACCCAGCAGCCTCTATCGAGTAGAAGACACCAATTCTCATCGGCGATCATCGTTATTTGAAATGTAAACATGCCAAAGTAATTTTGGTGATGCTGTCTCAAGACTGTGGCCCCCTTTTTTGTTGTTGTGGTAAATATGTTTATTCTGCTGAATAAGTCTTTTGTCAGTGCCGAAGCACTGGTCTTCCAGCCATTTTTCAATTCAGGGTTATTGACACAAAAGGTATATAGAATAAGGTATGCAATAACTGTTGCAGCATGTAACACAATGAAATTCTGTAACCCAAAAGTTCCATAGCGATATGGTAGCAGTTGTGTCATATAACTAGATCAATATTAGTCAGATCAATGTGAGTATTTACATAGTATTTAGAATGTAAGCAGAAGTTATCGTCTGTATTCAGTTGGTAAAGTTGTAGTAAGTTTTAATGTTCAGTTGCAGTTAGGAAAGCGGTATATAAATGTCAGTTTGTTAGAATATTCTAGTGTTACTCTAGTGTAGTGAGTTATGTGAGTCTATGAATTATGTTGTTGGGGTGGGGTTGTTAATAATACACTGGACCAGCTGTGACCAGTGAAGCAGTGGGATCAATCCCAGTGCATTTAGGTTTTAAATTTTACATTTTTATTTGGACTACTTATGTTTCAACAGTAACGGGTTCTATTAAATTATCTTCTATACAGAAACAAACACTTCATCGACCTATCTACACTGAGCTACCTATTTACAATGTCATCTAAACGGCCGGGAGACCAGTGACCTGGTGTTGAAAAAATGTATATTCTGATGAATAAACTGTTTACAAGGAAAAAAAGAGAAAAAAAAGTGCACCGGTATCTAATTTGGATAAGTAGGTTAAAATCTAGATTAGTGTTTTTCTTTTCAAAATGTCATGGTTTTTCCGGACTTTGCAACTATAGGGCCTGGATAGGATGGGGTGCTTCTTTATATCCCCCCCCCCCTCCCTTTTTAGTGTGTGATGAATTTATTTACCCTGCTCATAACGGATAAGTGTGTTAACACTTGTTTTCACCGCTCGGCAGCACTAGTCCAATTTGGTTCAAATCTTTTGGATTTTGCTTTAGTAATAATTTAGCTTTTCTTGCTTCTTGTTTATGGCTTGTAACTATTTGTAGATTGCAAACAGTCCAACATCCAGCTTCTGAGTTCAGGTAGTAGCTCATTCAATATCTTACTCCTCCTGAAGGTTGGGACTTTAGCTAGTCCGTTTGTAACTGGTTTGTGAAATATGAGGTGCTAAATTCTTTTAAACCTGATAACCTACCAACTCAGTAGTAGATAAGCATGATTTACCGAGGTATGGAGGAAGTGACTGCCTATTTTTCCTATGTAGAGCTTTTTCTATGTGATCCATCACATGGAATCAGATAGTAATTAACATTTTGGACAAGATTAATTATGCACATATTCACATTCCTTGGATAATAAACTCCATTTTAATAACACTCCCGTCTCTTTGTCAGAGTGATGAAAATGGGAAATATTGCGCCTACAGTAGGATTCGAACTCACACGTCTTGCCATTCCGAGGCTAACGTGCTAACCATCCCACCACTTAGCCTCCCTGATGCAATCGCCCTATCAACACCTGCCTGTCTATATGGGGTCCTTGCCTGAGAGGTCATTGCAGACCACTATAGAGGGAGTGCACGTGACGTCATTACTTAGCAATCAGCGGTCAGTGGGCTGCCATCTTGGATTATGAGCACCCTCCCTAGCCATGTTGTGAATGCATGCAGATGCAGTAAAACAGAGTTTCTTTTGTTCTGGGAGGTTCTGGGCAGTTTACATCCAATGTATTTACTTACAGCACTTTAGCATCAACTTCTGAGGCCAAACTGCTCAAAACAGTGACAAATAGACCAACAAATCAGTAAATAAGCACAGTGTAGGCAGTTGCAAGCCTTCTGTATGTCATCCAATATGGCCACCGAAAGTTGCCTTGTGACGTCATTACACCCCCTCAATACTCGTCCCTCTGGAATTGACATATTATTATTAATGAACTGACCCGCCGCCAGGTTTGTCACGTATTTGGTTATGTAAGACTTCTTCCCGTCATCACTTAAAGCTGCATAGTCCGATAAAAACATCAAATTTTCAAAACCAAAAAAGTTATCTAGATTTGATTCTACATATCTAACTTAGATCCTGGGACACTTATCAAACTTGTGTCGCCACATAGAACGGAACACTGAAGCAATTTAATATAACCTGTTACTGCAGAAACCTACGGTGTCAGACTTTTGGCATGCTTGTCAAAACTAATTTAGCATATTAGCACTTGAAATACCTTAAAAGTTAGCCATTAAAATAACAGTTACTTCAAGCTAAAGGACGGTAGAGTATAATGATCAACATTATACAGTATAACCTCGTTAAACCAAACTTGAAGGGACCCTAGAAATCTGTTTGGATTAACCGATCATTGGTTTAACCGAGCTTTGGCTTTGACTTTGAATGTGAGTAAGTGTGTATTGCACATGTAATATACAATGTATGTGGTCACTTTGATTATTGTTTTTTTATGTATGTACAACATAACCCTGTTAAACCAAACGATCGGTTAATCCAAACTTTTTCGGCGGACCGGTAAAATACTACCATTTATCATATAAAAAAGTCAGTGGGATCTCTGATGACCTTATAAACCATATGGAAGTTTGGTTTAACCATACCGGAGTGGCTTGGGGTCTGACAATTTTGTTTGGATTAACCGATAATTTGGATTAACCGACTTTGGTTTAACCAACTTTTTTTGTATGAGAAATGGTAATATTTTGCCGGGACGCCGAAAAAAGTTTGGATTAACCGATCGTTTGGTTTAACCGAGTTTGGTTTAATGGGGTTGTAGTGTATGTTTATCTCAGAAAAAAATAGAAACTCAAAACCATTGGACTATACAACTTTAAAGTTGCATAGTCCGATGGTTTTGGGTTTCTGTCATTACTAGGCTGGCCGTTATAATCTCCCTTATATTAGCTTGAAGTAACTTTGATTTAGAATCACTAAAGCTAAGATTCCTTACACGCGGTATGCGGTATGCGGTATGCGAATGCGAATGTGGCAAAAAATCGAAACGCCTTGAAGTCAATGGGCTACATCCCTTACACGTGGTATGCGAATGCAAATGCGAATGCGAATGCGACAACTCTATCGGTCCCTCTAGCGATCGGTGTGGCATGCGGTATGCAAATAGAAACATCAGTCGCACTTGCCCAATAGTTTTAGATGAGGAGAGGTGACTGAGCATTACAGAACGGTCACACCCAGGGGTGCTGAGGGGAAACATCTGGTAGTGGTTGTGGTGGGGGACGCTTGCCGCTTACCGCGTAGAAGGAATCCTCCCATTCGCATACCGCATACCGCATGCCGCATACCGCCTAGAAGGAATCTTAGCTTAAGTTCAGAGATATTTGAAATGTAAACATACACAATTAATTTTGACATGCCTGTCAAAACTCTGACCCCATAGGCTTCAACAGTAACAGGTTCAATTAAATTGAGTTAATATACCCTTCTATTTCTATGCAGCAACACATACTTAATAAGGGCTCCACTATCTAAGTTGAATATACAGGTTCAAACCTAGATAAGTGCTTTGGTCTCGAAAATTTTATACTTTTATCGGAGTATGCAACTTTAAGATAATTAATATTGTCAGCCAAGCCATAGCTGACCCAGCGCACATACGCTGCCCATTTGGCTAATTATATTGACTTTATCCCTTGTGACAACAGATTGGCATATCACATTAACGGGTGGTGCTCACTGAACAAGCAGGACAGCAAGGGTGCTTAAAAATAGTGAATTTACACCACAGTAATATAATTGATTTAATCACATTTTTCCGATAATCAGGAGAGACAAATTAGTAAATTATTCACGAACTGAAATTCTCCAGGTTCTGACCATCCACATGTATCCATATTTATAATTGACTATGCCTCTTAGTCTTAACTGCATTTAGTGTGTTGATACTATCATGGGGTGATGCTAACAAATGGGAAGCATTTCACATAGCGAGGGATTCGAACCCACATTTCTTGCCATTCCAGACTATTTAGACTCCCTGATGCAATCACCATATCTGTGCTAACATGTCTATGTGGCTCATTCCCTGGGAATGTTGATTGAATCGTGTGTGTTGATACCTAACATAAGTGGAACATTACAGTTTGGTATTTACATTTGTATCTGTAATTACTCCATGTTGATTGAATAGAGTGTGTTGATACCTAACATAAGTGGAACAATAAAGTTTGGTATTTACATTTGTATCTGTAATTACTCCATGTTGATTGAATAGAGTGTGTTGATACCTAACATAAGTGGAACAATAAAGTTAGGTATTTACATTTGTATCTGTAATTACTCCATGTTGATTGAATAGAGTGTGTTGATACCTAACATAAGTGGAACAATAAAGTTTGGTATTTACATTTGTATCTGTAATTACTCCATGTTGATTGAATAGAGTGTGTTGATACCTAATCATATCATGTGGCATAAGAG
This sequence comes from Branchipolynoe longqiensis, assembly GCA_030323885.1. Lineage (NCBI taxonomy): Eukaryota > Metazoa > Annelida > Polychaeta > Phyllodocida > Polynoidae > Branchipolynoe > Branchipolynoe longqiensis. The sequence goes on from CM059187.1 coordinate 52,012,397, forward strand.
GAACAATAAAGTTTGGTATCTACCTTTCTCTCCATGACTACTGTATGTTGATTGAATCGAGTGTGATGAATACTTGGGTTTCCAGTATTATATATATAGTGTCCACGTGAACACAATTCTTCTTCTCATTCAAATCACTACCAATCAATACATAGCTATAGTTTTTAAGCAGCCAGTTAATTTTTGCTGATAGTTTCCACTCCATATCTTATCCTTTTTCAATTGCAGTGCTATTCTGCTTGCATCCCCCTACCAACTTGTGCTGCACAGAAACAAATCGAAAACCTCGTAATTAATGCAAATATCAACTGTGATTGATAATGCATGTCGTATCTTACAATGTGTGTACCGGGCGCGGTGGCCGAATCGTTAGAGCGCGGGCCTCGTGTGCGGAAAGTAGCGAGTTCGGTTCCAGGTCGAATCAAACGAATGACTTATAAGATTGATACTTGTCGCTTCCTAGCCTGGCGCTCAGCATTGGTAGGAGGGCAAGGATGGTTAGCCACAATGTGAGGATAATGTGACTGAGTGAGGTATCGGGTCATGGTGCTGGTTGCCTAATTTCCCAGTGGCGCATCACTATAAAGTCGCCATGAGTGCGCCCTGTGACAAGTCGGTACCCGTCCTTATATGACCTTAGATGTTGCCTGGATGTACAATTTCAACAACCATCCAACGAACAATGTGTGTTTACTGAAAAGCTCAAGGTGAATAAAGTGTGTGTGGGAGGATCATGCCTTGAAATAAAAAGAAAGTGACAGAAAAGAAAAAGGAATCACAACAAAAGAATAGGAGTCTCAACACTAAGAACTACCTCCTCTTCTCATATCCATCGCGATGACAGCAACGCATGCGCAATCACCTAAAACACCCTCACACCACTTCCAACACGATATCCATCTCATGCCTCCAGACGATAAAAGGGCATGAAAGGAAAGCAACATCAAATGCCTTGTTTCATCTAATTAATTACAAACTCCAAAAGATGTCATATTTCAATGTAATTAATTTGATTTTTCACGGAAAGCATTATTTCGCAAACTAGCCACGCCTACCTTATTTTTCTGACAACTGAAGGATTCAAGTTTTAGCAGTCGCTTATGACGACTATTCATATCACTATGAGACTTGAGACATTGCAATTTCCAGTGGTACTGATATACATGTAAAGCTTTGCTTCGCGGATGGATATATATCATATCCACAGGAGAACCTACTCTGACCTGATTTGTTAGTTGACACTGATTTTGGGAACAGAACCCAGAGATCGGTTTGATTAAGAGATTATGCCAATTACAACAAAAAACAGCAAGACCAATAAAAACTAAGCAATGGCGGATATTGGACACGGAGTCCATCTTCTTCTTCCTGAGGAAATGAGAAGACTATAAAAGAAATTAAAATTGTTTATGAAAGGGCAATGAACAATCATTTCAATTGCCGTAACCTGAAATGACAAGCATCGAAATCAGGCCAGATGCCTGAAGGGCCAAGAGGCGTACTGTCAACCAGGGCGGGGTTTGTGTGCAGGTGTGTGGGTGTGTGAGGGCCGAATGAGTTAAGCATCCGCCTCCCGTTTTGGAAGGTCATGGGATTCGAACCCCATAGCCAGTCAAACCGATGACTTTAAAATCTATTTTTGTTGCTGCATAGCCTGGCACTTGGTATTACTAGGATAGCACAATGGGTAGTGGAATGAGGAAGACTAATTGTCCGCGATTGAAATTTCCCTCGCTTAACCAACAAATGAAGAGTTCAGGCGCAAATCCCCGTAAACGTACAAATCCAAAAAGTGACTCAGACATTGGAGCCAAACCCTCAACAGGTTAAATTTGTACATTCCTATTATTTTTGTTCATTGCTCCATAGGCATTTCTTCACAACCAACATGGAATTTCAATACACTAAATTACTTACCTCAGCTATACTGTAATAGCAACACAGTTTTTGCAGCGACCCACCATCTTATATCAGCCTATAACACTGAACTTATTATGGCTCACCCACTAACATAGTAACACACTAACCCCCTTCACAGTCTACTAACATCTACCTTTTTACAATGTATTGTAAACAGCCGGAAGACCAGTGCCTCGGTGCTGAAAAAAATGTATATTCTGATGAATAAACTGTTTTACCAACAACAACAACAAAATTAGTTCTAAAATTCAAAGTCTATTTTTGAATTGGCGTTTATGAGTATTTGCCCTTGAACTCTTCAAATGTAAATATAATTTTGTTAATTAAAAAAAATTGAATCTCGGCACAGAGACATGCAACACCAGCACTTAGTTAGGAGAAGAGTGGGTGCCTGTAGTGACAAATGTGTGTGGGTGGAGGTCTCATGGAATACCATAAGGGGGTGCAAAGGGCGGGCAGTGTAGGGTAGAGCTTGTGCTAAGTGATGAGTGTATGGGGACTCGCGTAGGGAGCAGATGCGGCAGGAATGGCTGTCTGGGGGTATCGGCCTAAGGGTTCGTATGGGGAAGCTGGTAATTGCTCACTTGGGTGCAGATCTTGGTCGGTGGACACGCCATCTTGGAGGCCAGATAAGGGGTATCTGCAGGTCCCCTGTTACTAATATTACACCGCAGTAGAAAATAATATTTTGTTGTTGTTGGTACATTTGTTGATTAAAGCTGCATAGTCCAATGAAAATATCAAATTTTCAAAACCAAAACAGTGATCTAGGATTTGGTTCTAGATATGTCATTTAGATACTGGTGCATTTATTAAACATTTGTCGCCACATTGAATTGAACACCAAGCCAATTTTATTGAACCTGTTACTGCAGGAGCCTATGGTGTCAGAGTTTTGTTCGTTTGCACTTCAAATATCTCAGAAGTTAGCTATTTAAAATCAAATTTACTTCAAAGTAAATAAGGTAAATCACAACGATCAACCTAATATATTTATCTCAGAAAATGACAGAAACTCAAAACCAGCGGACTATGCAAACTTTAAGTGAGGGTAATTTTAATCACGGGCAATTAGTCTTCCTCAGTCAAATGCGCCTTGCCTTATCCTATTAATGGTGAGCGCCAGGATAGGTAGTGACAAGTATCGATTTTCTTTAGTCATTGGTTTAACTCAGCCATGGGGTTCGAATCACGTGAACTGCCAAAACAAGAAGCGGATGCTGCTAAACTCATTCGACCATACTAACCCATACTTTGTGTATTAGCAAAACAAAACTCATTCACATGGTGCAGTTTAATATGCCAATATCATTACCAATGGAACAGTGCTGCCTGGTTTAGTTCCATGAGCCCTCGGCAACCAGGAATGGCGCTCCACTTCAGGTCCGGGGCTCACTTTGCTGTACACCAGGGGGGGGGGGGCACTTCCTTTACTCCAACTGGTGTTGCCTCCCTGTATACATCGCCAAGTGGCTTGATATTTGCATGGAATTATATAAGTCAATCAAATGTTTCTTTCCGGTAAGGTATTTTTCATATGAAGAGTTCAGACACAAATCCCCGTAACCGCCAATCTAAAAATTGAGTTAAATTTGTTTTAATCGACCTGAAAGTAATTTTAATTCTCACCAATTCCACGTTGGTTGTGTAGAAATGGTTATGGAGGAATCGAAAAAAAAATAAAGGAATTACAAATTTTAACTTTTGAGGGTTTGACTCCAATGTTTAAGTCAATTTTTGGGTTGGAGTTTACGGGGATTTGCACCTGAACTCTTCATATATAAATGAAGTTCGATGAGAACAGCCGGCGAATTGTTAGTCTAACGCTCTGTGCAAACCGGAAGTGGGAGATACTATCGCAAGGGGAAATACGCCACCAGAGGGCGCGCCACAAAGGCGTAGATGTTCTACCATTCGCGCCTTTCTGGTTTCTTGGCTGGAGAAGCTGTGGATTTAAAGTCGCGTCTGTGTGGAGGTGCATGGGGGGGGGGGGGGGGTCCGGTTGGTTTTGAATGCTGCAGTCTGATATATATGCTAACCACGTGACAACAGTTTTTTTCCTACCCTTGGAGATGGCCTTTTGGTGCAGGGCCCACCTAGTGTTAAACCATCATTCACTCTTTTACGGAGACGACTGGCATGTTTTTCACTGATCAATAATGGAGATAGGTTGTTGTGGTTGTGGTTTTATGTCGTAGCAACATCTAAGGTCATATCAGTACGGACTCATGACGACTTTATAGTGGAAGAACTGTATGTGTATATTTTGTGGATATGTGGTGAATGAGGTCAACCTGAGTGGCTCTGGATATGGGGTTTCATCAAAGAGAGTCAATGAGTGATTGAGATTTGCATACAGTCAGCTCTGGTTAATCCGACACAATCTGTCACACACCAAATAATGTCGCATAGCAAACTGTCGGATTAACCAATTTAGACAAGTATATTGTATTTTTCTTCTGGAATTTCACCGCCGCTCTTTTCATGTATTACACCCATCGTGACATCTGTTGGCAGAATCTGGAACCACTCTAGTCGGGTACTTTCCAGCTTAACTGGTGGGGGTCTATTAGATGTGAGAATTGACACTGAAAGGTCTAACTCTGGGATATTAGTGCTAATTCATGTCTGATAGATTTCAAGTGTCAGATTAACCAGAACTATAGGCATCGTATAGGCATGTTTGTTACAAGAAAGCAGTGTCAGTGTCAGAAAGCGAGTGTTAGATTAAACTGAGTAATTAGCATTGAGTAACATTGGGGAAATCCGTTACACCTGAAATTGTGTCAGTAAGCAAAATTGTCGGATTAACCAGTGTCAGATTAACCAGAGCTGACTGTACTAGCAACATCTGAGGCATATCATGATGGGTGCCAACTTGTAACAGAAGACGCTCATGGTGGCTTTATAGGGCTGCCACTCTGTCATACTGCTTCATACAATGATCCGGTATCTCACTCAATTACGTTCGCCAGACACTAGGCTTTTGTTTTATTTGTTGGGGATTTACCTCCTGGCAACATCTAAGGTCATATCAGGATGGGTACCGACTTGTGACAGTGCGCACTAATGGCAAGTTTATAGTGCTGCCCCACTGGGGGGAAGGGGAGACCAGGGTGTCGGCACCATGACCCAATTTCCCACTCGGTCACATTATCCTGATACTGAGCTAACCAGTCTTTGCCCTATCCTAATAATGCTAAGCGCTAACCAGGCTAGACAGCGACAAGTATCAATTTTGTAAGTGATTGGATTGACTCGGACGAGTTTCAAACTCTAAACCTTCTGCACGGGAAGCCAGTGTGCGCCATACCGATTCGGCCACCGCGTCCGATCTGAGCAGGCACACTATAGGCCCGGTCACATACACGTTAGTGGACGTAGTTGAATGTAGTTGGAGGCTAACCTAGTTGAATGTAGTTGAACGTGGTTGAACGTACTGGCATCCATACTTCTCCATCATGCTAACTTGGTAATAATGTGGGTGGGCCGTGAGTTCCGATTTAATCTTTGGACATGTTCAAAAGAGCGCTATGTTAGGGGCTGAATTTGCATCTCTGATGCTAGCATACTCTAGCATACTCTAGCATACTCTAGCATACTCTGGCATATTCTAGCATGCTCTAGCATACTCTAGTGTATGTGGATGAAGGCCTGGTCACATAGCTGTTAGAGGACGTAGGTGAACATAGTGGACGCTAACCTAATTGAACGTAGTTGAACGTAGTTGAACATACCGGCGTCCATACCGTAATGTATTTATCCGTACTGTAACATTTTTATCCATATCCTAATGTATTTATCCATACAGTAACGTATTTATCCGGACAAAAACCTGCCATACCTTAATGTATTTCAACGTAGTTTAACATACTTACACCACGTTTGACCCAGGTTAGCCTCCACTACATTTACCTACGTTCAACTACGTTCACTAATGTGTATGTGACCGGAGCATTAGAACCAGGCTGCATGGTTAGGGTTATTATTATTGGTGCTCGCGTTATGGGGCTGATGCCGGGTAGTACACTATCCAAGGGCACTCAGACTAATTGCTAGGATACCGATGTGCACGCGTAGTAAACACGCCCATGGAACCATGGTCAGCAAAAGGTTAAACAGATTGCTTGTCATAATAATACACAGTGACAATTTATGTGCAGTATAATTTATTATACCAATGTAAAAGGGCGGAGGATTATATTAATTATTATTATTTTAGTATTTATTTATTTAATACGACCAATTCATTATTGTCCAATGCGCTTTCGATGTTTATTTGCTACCGTCCAGCCCCCCCCCCCCCCCCCCCCCCCCACTGCTGGTGCCCTCACCGCCTAGTCCGCGCACTACAGGCGTGGTTCTGTGTCAGTACAGACCTAGATTTTACACAGCGACAATTTATATAAATAACAAAACAAAAACAAAATGGTTTAATTTAAAATTTCACCGTAAATTAAATGCAGAGCAATTTTCAAATAAATTTGATGAAATTAATAAGAATAGCCAGTCTTTGTTTTAAAAATTATTATGAAAAATGGTCAGTTATAACTCGAGGGTGGCTACTCAATTTTGGAATGTTGCTACCTAATGTAATAGCTCCAAGAGGTTGTGTATGTTTTATATGAATATTAGCAAAGTCAAGATTGCTGATGCCAGTTGCCGAAAGGGATGGTCGAATGAGTTTCAGGGCTCGTTTGATCTCATAGGACAGGTTCGTGGGTTCGAACCCCAACCGATAAATGGCAGTATTTTGCGGGCCGCCGAAAAAAAGTTAGGATTAACCGATAGTTTGGTTTAACCGAGCTTGGTTTAACGGTGTTATACTGTGTTCATGTACCATGAGCCAAATTACCGAACGCGGTAGCCGAATCAAATCAGTTAGAGTACAGGCTTCCCGTGCAGAAGGTTGGGCGTTCGAATCCTAGTTGAGTTACAAAATTGATACTTGCCGCTCTCTAGTCTGGCACTTGGCATTACTAGGATAGGGCAAGACTGGTTATATCAGCTCAGTGTCAGGACAATATAACTGGGTGGGAAATCAGGTCATGGTGCGAGCGGCCTGTTATCCCAGTGGGATAGCACTATAAAGTTGCTATGAGTGCGTACAAACACAAGTCGGTATCCGACCTGTAATGACCTTAGATGTTGCCCCAACCAACAAGCAAACAATCCATGAGCCAATATCCCACTCACTCACATTATCCTGACACTTAGCCAAGCAGTGCTTGTCCTATCATAGTAATACCGAACAAAGTATCTCGACCCGTATTGCCTTTATATTTTACTCAGCTGAGGATTGAACCCACGACCTCCATAGGAAGAAGCAAGTGCTCTGCTCGGCAGTTGTTCATCCTGTCTGGTTGAATCTGGGCTATCTGGGGTATTGACAAAACATATCTGTGCAAAATAAAAACTGGAAACCCCAACTGAACTGCACCACAAGGGGCAGGTGATATGTCACGGCCCCCAACTGGACAGCCCAGGGCGGGACAACCAGAAATATAAAAGCCAGATAACATATCTAACAACAATATAAGTCAAATCAAATTCAAACAAACATACCTCAACCACCTATTATGTACAGGCCTATGGACATGTAAATAAAATAGGCTAGTATAGAATTAAGTAGAAAAAAGCGGAAAACTCTTCCCAAGAAAACCCCAAAACACTAACATAGAACCGTAAGAAAACAACTAACATAGTAATAAGAATAGAACAAAAATACAATGCCAAGAGGGCCCCCAAAAAAACTAACATAGACTACTAAACATACCAACATACTATCTATCTGCTACTGAAATGCAGACAATCAAATAACTTATCAGCAGCTACTGCTTGGTAAGACAACACCAAAACTACAGCTGGCCAGCATTGAAAACAAGCCTGGGTACCCGGGCTTACATGCTATGGACAGTATAAATACAGCCTCAATAAAAAAAAGAAAAGAAAAAAGAAATTGACCAACTTGTTGACTTTCCAATGTTGGACTGCTTTATTGAGTAATTCCGTTAATGGCTGTCTCCTGCCGACTCAAACATTGCCCGGATCAGAGCGATCACGTGACCGGTCGTACAAGGAAACCCACTTAGTAAAAGCACATCGAGAAATTCACACCGCCCGATGTGCATCATTCAAAAGTGAAGAATACTGTTCAGAACTCACTTACCATAGTTCGAGTTTCCTGTCCTTTAAACATCAATAATATATGCTCATGCATAAATATGTAATGTATAATGTATTATGCGAGTAATACGATATGGAAGGGAATATCACTATACTATTATTATATTGTTATACTTCATAAGACCCAACACTGTACTGGTGGCGCCACCTGTGGCCTCCTCGCCTCCACCGGATGTCGATTATTGTCAGGCGCACCGGAGGATTTCTATTCAACCCATTACCTTATTGTTCTCTCATTTACAGAACTGTGGCAACATTTATATATATATATTGATAAATGTATATAAATATATCTATATATATTCTCGGAGGACAATCACACACACACATATATGAGACTGTCTGAAAAGGTGCTAAGCAATATGGAACAAAACTTTGTCCATTGTAACGATCAACATACTATCTGCTTATGCATTTGCTCAAGATAAACTGATTTATTCTTTACATGGTGTTTCATAATCCCAATAGAATACATATTGATTTGAAGCAAATGTCCTTGTGTTTTCAGAGTAACCGTTTCTGTGCTGTTTTGTGTCAATCATTACAATGGACCAAAAAAAGGAGTTATCACCTTTGAGACAGCCTCATATATATATATATATATATATATATATACATATATATATATATATATATATATATATATATATAATAGTTGACATACATAATTAACAAGAAGAAGACATGATAGTGGGTTAGAGTGTATCTTCTCTGGCTAGAGGATAATGAGCATGCGAGAAGTGACGCCACCATCGGAGCTGAGGCGAGTAGGCCTGAGCAGTAGATGAGTAGTCCGAGGCTCAACCACCCGATTACTGGTGGGTGGGTGTTAGGAGCGAGTATAGAAATCCGGGTTATTATACTTATATAATTCTAATACAGCACACATATATCTGTATGTACATAAAACCGGTCTGCAGTACAATGCTAAATGCTATTCGCTCTTCTTGGCTTATTGCTTAAGAAATCCTGTGCAGTCTAAGATATCAGGTACATTTTACCTGTACTATCAATATCAAACCTATCACACACAGCGCATTACACAAGCGGCAGGCTCCCCTTTTGGATACACTACGAGTGCTAATACTGAAAAGCCAGTTTCGTTTGATCTCTGCAGGAGTGAGATTCATCCCATCCCACATCTGACTCCCTTCTATGCGGAACCAGACAGGGTGGCTGAATGAGTTAGGCGTCCGTCCCCCATTTGTGGTAGATCGTGGGATTCGAACCCGTGGGATTCGAACCCAAGGGGTCGAGTCAAACCAATGACTTAAAATGTATACTTGTCGCTTCCTAGCTATGCGTTTGGCATTATTAGGATAGGGCAAGGACTAGTTGGCTCAGTATCAGGATAATGTGACTGAGTGGGATATCAGGTCATGGTGCTGATGCCCTGGTCTCCCAGTGGGGCAGCACTATAACATCACCATGAGTGTGCACTGGCACACGTTGGTAACTGTCCTGATATGACGTTAGATGTTGCCAGGACATGAAAGACCCAACAACCAACTTCTATGGGCGTCCCATTAATGGTTGGCTATGGCTAATGCTGCACTGTTTACCTGTGGGTAACCGGGGGTCCTCATCTCAAACATCTTAAACCTAATTTATAACCGAAGCAGGCGGCGATACCCTTACACATGCCTACATCTGATGCTGCCCCAAACCCGTCAATAGAGCAGGCATTCTGTTGCTGCCCTCAGTTTGATTGTGTTTTGGGAGCGGCGTTCATGTTTAATTCAGATTCACTGTGTCGTCGGAACCAGGCCCGGTGGCCGAATCGGTAGAGCGCGGGCATCGCGTGCGGGAGATCAGGAGTTTGGTTCCTGGTCAAGTCAAACCAATTACTTATAAAATTGATACTTGTCGCTTCCTAGCCTGCATTATTAGGATAGGGCAAGTACTGGTTGGCTCGGTGCCAGCATAATGTAACTGAGTGGGATATCAGGTCATGGTGCTGGCGGTCAGGTTTCCCAATGGGGCAGCACTATAATGTTGCCATGAGTGTGCACTGTCACAAGTCGGTACCCGTCATGATATGCCCTTAGATTTTGTCAGGACATAAAATCCCAACAACCAACTTCTTTGGGCGCCCCATTAATGGTTGGCTATGGCTAATGCCGTACTGTTACCCGCAGGTAAACAGGGGTCCTCACCCCAAACACCTTAAACCTATCTTAACCGAAGCAGGCGGTGATACCCTTAAAGCTACATAATCCGATGAAAACATCAAATTTTTAAAACCAAAGTAATTATCTAGATTTGATTCTTATTATTAAGCATTTGTCACCACATAGAAGGGAATACTTAAACAATTTAATAGAACCTATTACTGCACAAACCTATGATGTCATATGTCAGAGTTTTGGTAGGTGTACCAAAATTAATTTTGCATCTTTGCACTTCAAATATCTTAAAAGTTAGCCATTAAAACTAAAAGTTACTTCAAGTTAAAGTAATATAGATTATACTGACTAAACTTATCTCAGAAAATGAAAGAAACTCAAGTAAGATAGATTTTACTGACTAAACTTATCTCAGAAATGACAGAAACTCAAAACCATCGGACTATGCAAATTTAAACATGCCAACATCGGATGTTGCCCCGAACCCGTCAACAAAGCAGGCATTCTGTTGCTACCCTTATTTTGATTGTATTTTGGGAGCGGCGTTCGTGTTTTATGGCCCTGTCACACTATGACGTAATGACGTCAGCATAGGGAGAACGTGAAGAACGTTGAACTTCTCGGCGTAGTATGCAAATTTGGGCACAAGTTGAACGCCGATGCAGCGTAGTGGACGAGAGCGTAATGTCGGTAAAGCATAGTGATACCGTCATTCAATGAGAGAGGACAACGTCATTACGCTCACGGAACGTTATGAATGTTATTCCATCACCAGAAGAACGTTACGTGATGTTACATACGTCATAAGACGTTGAACGTATGTTGAATGCACGTTCTCCTGACGTTCTCCTGACGTTCTCCTGATGTTCTCCTGACGTTCCCATTACGCCACGTGGGCATTTGCACTCGGTTTAATGTGGGTCAACGTAGTGGAATGTAGTTGAACGTAGTGAGCAGCGTTGGAATAACGTCCGTTTAACGTCATTGACGTTCACTGAACGTGAACAGAACGTACGGCGAATGTAAACCCTTACGTTCGAGCTACGTCAAAAGTTTTTGAACATGTCCAAAACCTTGACATAAATCGACGTAACACGACATAATGTGACGTAGCTCGACGTCATTCTAACATCATTCTGAAGTCATCATAACGTAACCCAACGTACCTCAACGTAATGACGAAAAATGACCATGTTAGGCTCACGTTGGCTCGTTACGTCGTAGTGTGACAGGGGTATTAAGTTGCATAGTCCAATGGTTTTGAGTTTCTGTCACTTTCTGCGATAAATATATTAGGTTGATCATTATAATCTATCTGACTCCAGCTTAAAGTAACTTTTATCTTAAATGGCTAAGTTTGGAGATATTTGAAGTCCAAACATGCAAAATTAATTTTGTCAAGCACACCAAAACTCTACAGAATAGCCTTCAGTAGTAACAGGTTCTAGTAAGTTGACTTAGTACCCTCTTCTCTGCAGCAAAACATGCTCAATAAGTGCACCGGTATCTAAGTTAGATATGTAGAATCAAATCTAGGTGAGTGCTTTAGTTTTGAAAATTTGATACTTTCATGAGACTATGCAGCTTTAATACAGATTCACTGTGATGTCAGGAGGGTGGGCGTGATGAAAGTCCTCCCTCCTGGGTCGGCCACACCCCAGCGACTCCACATTACAGCCACAAAATGAGCATAACCCATTGCCATTATAGTTCCCCCTCCCCCCGCCAGTCTCTGGGAGTATCGGAATTCACAACCCCTGGGAGAGCTGTTTAAAATGTCCACACGCTGTAGCCAAATCAATCGATCAAATCGCGGAAAAAAAATGTTTAAGCGCAAAATATTTCAAAGGTATTTCTGATCGAAAGCCATAAAAGAACAATAGTAATTAGCGTAATAATAGTTCATCGCTGCGCAATCTATTGTTCAATGAGCCGGCGATTTGGGAAATTTATTGCCGTAGGTCACAGAGAAATAGTCGGGGAGTTATTAATAAACCATGAACCGCAAAAATAGAGTGCGGATGCAAGTCGGCTGGAAAGCCAACAAAGGCGGGCCACCTAAATTCAGGGTAAGCGTTGCTGCGGCCATAGAGGCGGTGATTCAGGAGGCGACCCATTGATCCGGGTCGGCGGGATGTAGATGCCGCTGTTGGATATTAACGTCTGCTCCGCGCTCTGATTCCCGGCAACTCTTTCGGGCGGGGGGGGGGGGGAGTGGGAAGAGGAAAGGGAGGGGAGGAGAGAGTTTCTGAAGAGGAAGGAGAGGGGAGGAAGGAGGGCGGGGATCTGGGATTAGGAGCGGGAGGAGACGAAAGGGAGGGGAGGAGACAGGGAGTGGAGAGAGAGATTGGGAGTGGGGGGGGGGAGGGAGAATCGGAGAACGGTGGTGGACAACAATGGTGGGAGGGGGCAGGATGGGAAGGGGAGAGGGGACGGAAGGGTGGGGAGGGTTGGGGAGGGAGGGTTGGGAAGGGAGGGTTGGGAGAGGGCTGGGGCTGGGGGGGGGGGCACCTGGCAGCGGCGGGCCTGGTGTCTGACCCAGACTCAACTGCCGCCGGCAACGGTCAATCCGTCAAATTGAGATCAGCTGCGACATAACTCTTCATTAGAATACGCCAAGTCAAGGTCCAAATACTGACATCCACCCGATTGAGGGACAAATGGGGTGTGGTGGTGGCTGTGTGTAGGTGTGTGGGTGTGTGATGTGGAGGAAGTTGAAGGATCGATGGTAACGGTCCACTCATAGCAAGCTGGTGTTGCAGTTTCCGCGGCACACCAGTTTGCGAGGGACACATCCATTCAAATGCATTGTCAATGGCTGTGAGCAAATCTTCATACAGAAGAAGTGAAATATCTCTACAACCACAACACCTAGAAACAAATCCCTTGGTACACATATAGAAAACATGTGTACCAAAAAGATTATATTAAATTGATAAGGTAGGGTTCTGGATTTCTATTAATTTTAATTTTGAATAAAACTAATGTTTTGCACTGCGCTTACTGTCAAACTCAAGGCATTGTCAATGGTCGTGAGCAATCTTCATACAGAAAATACAGCAAAAGTGAAATATCTCTAAAACCACACCACCTAGAAATGAATCACTTGGTACACATATAGAAAACATCTTTACCAAGAACATATATTACATTTATAAGGTTAGTGATGATGCTGTTCGATTTTTACGCATGCGCAGAAGCGATGTGTCCCTAGCAAATTAGTGTGCTGCTGAAACTGCAACACCGGGATTGATCGAATCATGGGAACAATTCTACATTATGTATGCTGGTGTTTTTTTTGTTTAAAAAACAAAATATATATATTTTTATCCCGCAGTGGCTTTCATTGACGAAGTCTTAATTTGTTCAGTGTTCTTAAAATTAAATATTCCTTCTCTAATTAATCCACAGCGTACTTCTAGTCCCAAAACTTTGACAAACAACTGACCGAAGCAAATTAAAATAATGTTGGTGCATATTATCTAAAGGGTGTTCTGTACTGACTCTCAGAAAAGAAGGAGCCACATAGATAGATATATAGATGTGGATTGAGTGATTGTATCGGGGAGCCTAGCTATCCTAAATGTTAGGACGCTAACCCCGAAATTGTGGCATGAAGTGTGGGCTTGAAGACCTGCTCACGTTGCCATATTTCCAATAAGCATCACCCCCATGACAAGACTATTTCAATTTTAAGCAAACTATCATATATCATTTAGACTCCGAATATATCAGGCCACGATTCAGAGTAAGTAGACACGTGACCTTTACAGATGTGAAGAGGGATCTGCCGCTCAAACTCTGGAACACAAAGGCGTTATAACTGTGCCGAGATATTATTAGGGTAGTGCATGGAGATGGCTGTTTGATGGAGGCGATCTGACAAAAAAAAACACCCAGAAAGTAGGCTTTAATGGCGGCAAATTGAATCGATTGAATCAGCATAAAGTACCTTTTATATGAATGATTTATGCTTCGCGTTTCTTAAGAGTGCTTTATTTGCAATGGGGTTATGCAAGTTTATTTTAGCACAGGAAAGCTAGCAGTAACACCTCTTTCTTTACTGATGGGGAACCAGCAGAAAGAAAGGTGGCAACACCTTTAAAGGCCGCCGTACAATACAGGGTAATCGGCATTGGAGCTAATTGATCAGAGGTTGGGAATCTCACTTCCAGCTTTGTTAGTGCAGTCAGCATTGAGAAGGTATCATTTCTGAGATACCAAAATTGGTGTTCAGCCAACTACTAGTATAGGTTTCGGTTCATGCTAAATGGGGTTGTACACTGCCGCACCACACCACCGCACCCACACTGCATCTAAGGTCATATCAGGATGGGTACCGACTTGTGACAGCGGGCAATCATGGCGACTTTATAGTTCTGCCCCACTGGGAAATCAGGTCATCGCACCATGACCCGATATTCAACTCAGTCACATTATCCTGACAGAGCTAAACCAGTCCTTGCCATATCCTATTAATGCCAAATGCCAGGCTAGGAATTTTATAAGTCATTTGTTTGTCTCAACCGGGAACCAAACTCCCGATCCGCTGCACGTGAAGTCTGCGCTCTTCCGATTCGGCCACCGAGTCCGGTCTACTCAGACCCTACCGGAAGTGGTGTTTGATTTAATATAGAGTAGTTCTTAGCACAATTTCACTGCAACCAAATTCAGAACTAAGTGTAAGGTCAGAATCCTGCCAAGGTTGGTAATAAGCAACCATGTGTTTATAAGTTCAATGTGATTTTTAAGCTCTTACCTATAGTGAAGGTTAGGGCATAGAGGGCGAGTCGCCCCACTTCCAGGCGTGTAAACAGGCAGGGCCGTAGCTTCAGTCCTTCGCATGGAACATGTGGCTACTAACTGGGAATACACTTGTAGGGGGGTTCCATCTGTCACATTTAGATGAGCTGATTCTTGAAAGTCGCCAACAATGCATGGGTGTGTGAGCTCAATTTTCACCCTTGGTCGAGTCAAACCAATGACTTAAAAATTGATACTTGTCGCTTCCTAGCCTGGCGCTCAGCATTATTAGGATAGGACAAGGACCGGTTTGCTCAGTGTCAGGATAATGTGACTGAGTGGGATATCAGGTCATGGTGCTGGCGGCCTGGTCTTCCAGTGGGGCTGCACTGTAAAGTCGCCATGAGTGCGCACTCTCACAAGTCGGTACTTGTCCTGATATGACCTTAGATTTGCTGGGACATAAAACAACAAACAAACAAAAAACAAAAACAATTTATAACTGTTCCCAGGCCCTTCTTAATGCCGTGCAGGAAGAAATAACGTATAGTATTTGAAAAGGGCCAATGCATTATGGACGCGTTATGCAAATGCGAAGCTGGCTACACTATAATGTGAGTGTGGTGAATACTAGACTCACTTAGCACTAACCACCCATTTATTCCAAATCCTGCTGATCGATGATTTTTGTTGTGGTAAATATGTTTATTCTGCTGAATTAGTCTTTTGTCAGTGCCGAAGCACTGGTCTTCCAGCCATTTTTCAATTCAGGGTTATTTACACAAAAGGAATATAGAATAAGGTATACAATAACTGTTGAATACACAATTTGCAGCATGTAACACAATGAAATTCTATAACCCAAAAGTTCCATAGCAATTTGGTAACAGTAGTGTTATATAACTAGATCAATATTAGTCAGATCAATGTGAGTATTTACAAAGTAGTTAGAATGTAAGCAGAAGTTATCTTCTGTATTCTGTTGGTAAAGTTGTAGTAAGGTTTAATGTTCAGCTGCAGTTAGGCAAGCAGTATATAAATGTCAGTTTGTTAGAAATATTCTAGTGCAACTCTAGTGTAGTTAGTTATGTGAGTTCATGAATTACGTTGTTGGGAATCAGATTGAGATTTCCATTAATTCTTCTTAAATGATGATCAGACGGGATAGCCGAATGAGTTGAGCGTCCTTTTCCGTTTTGGTAGATCGTGGGAGTCGAACCCATGGGTTAGAACTCTGGTCGAGTCAAACCAATGACGTAAAAAATTGATGCTTGTCGCTTCCTATCCAGGCACTCGGCATTATTAGGACAGGGTGAGGACTGGTTGGCTCAGTGTCAGGATAATGTGACTGAGTGGGATATTAGGTCATAGTTCTGGCAGCCTAGTCTCCCAGTAGGGCAGCACTATACAGTTGCCATGAGTGCACACTGTCACAAGTCGGTACCCGTCCTGATATGACCTTAGATATTGCCAGGATGTAAAACTCCAACAATCAACCAACCTCTTAAATGATCTAAGCCATACCTCATTATTGACCTAGAACAGCTTTGCTGCTAACTATCCATACTTCCGACGGAGAAAGCGGTTTAAAAACCACACAAAAACCCCAAATAGAAGTGGGCCTGGTGATTCCCGATCAATGGAAATCCAAGTCAAATTCCCGCCTAGTATCCGACAGGCGTGCGTGTACACTGCGGTGGCTGGCTGTAAGGTGTGGCTACGGCGTGGTGGCTTACTTGCTCTGTTCGCGCATGCGCGTGGAGCTAGTGTTGTCCGCTTCCTTCCGCCGGTGACATGCACCCCGTGACCCTGCCCTAGAACAATGGCGCGGCCGGTTCTTCGCGCTGACCTCCTCGCGCTGCTGCACTAACAATTCACCGTCTAATTCCACCCGATTTGCTTCGGTGTGGGGCTCACATAATTTCAGAGGTTGGTTGGTTGTTGGGGTTTGACGTCCTGGCAACATCTAAGCTCATATCAGGACGGGTACCGACTTGTGACAATGCACACTCATGCTGACTCTATAGTGTTGCCCCATTGGGAGACAGACCGCCAGCACCATTACCTGATATCCCACTCAGTCACATTATCCTGACACTGGAGAATCTACACTGCACTGTGCAACATCCATTCCCACCTCTGTGTTATAAGTCTGGGAAGACGGCTACTCGATCTGAATCCATGGATCTCCGCCTGCTTTGTCTTCTACCTTTATCTCCTCAGTGTAATTCTTTCATGAATCCCTCCTCCCCACCCCCACCCCCACCCCTCACCCGCCCCACCACACCACACCCGCAGACGGGTGAGTGGTGCACGTCCGTGATGCTGGTTCTCACCTGTGTCCGGTGTGACTCACACCCCTTTCATGTGGTTAAGCCGCTGGTCTCACTGGCTGCCTTTATTGACCGTTTTTTATTTTTTTTACTAAAGTGTATTTTATTCATCGAATAATATCTCTTGTCAGCCCCAGAGTACTGGTCTTCCGGCCGTACAGTACAATTCCTTAATACATAAATTAAACTACTATGAGTTGTAATAGTAACTGCATGCAAATCCTGTTTGGTACTAAAAGTATTATACATTTTATAAATGAAGTATCAGCTGTAGTAGTAACTCTGTACAATTCCACTCCAATAAAAGTATCATGCATTCAGTGAATATGTATTGCATGGTTTTAGAATTGTCTATAAACACTTTTTTCCTTCTTTCCTTTTTTTGTAAATAAACCTGAGTACCTTAAACATCCCCCCTCCCCCACACACAAGGTGGGGGGAGGGCGCGCGTTTAAACCAACATCGGAGATTATTTGCTATCGATCAGGATTCTTTTTCTTGTGTCAATTAATTTGATTTATATATATCTTTTGTCAGTGGCCATAGCACTGGTCTTCCAACCATAAGTGTTACAGGTACATAGGTAATTACACAATTTTTGTACATGGTTTATATATGGTTACATATGAATATAGCGCGTCACTCATAACCAGATCTGTCAATCATCAGATGTTGGTAGTTGTGATGGCAGTCAGCGACAACCTCTTAGTTAAACAGGCCTGATGGCCGGAGTCCCATCCCATTCTGCTGCAATCACAGACAGAACACGGATCAACGGGTGGAGAATGGACGCCAGGGTGCTGTCAACACGCGGGCACTTAACGTGAAGCAGGCCGGGATGTTCCACAGGCCACTGCTGCTACACATCAGTCAACTCTACTCCGCTTTTATTCCTGTCGAAGTAGAACAGCGAGTGGGATGCATACTTGAAGTTGCATTAGCTGTTGATTTAATGGGGTTTTCAGCATCATCGTCAGCATCATCATCGTCCTCGCTGGTAGCCATCGCCATAATCATCGCCATCATCACCATCATCACAATCATAGCTATCATAACCATCACCACCATCGCCATCGCCATCACCATCGTCGGCGTTTTTGTTGTTGTTTTTGTTGTTTTTTTGGTGACAAATTTTTTATTCTGCCCATAACGTGTAAGCTCCCGTGAGGGTGCTTGTTTTCAATGCTGGACAGCTGTGATACTGGATTGGTCTGGTCCCGCACTCAGGAGTGTTTACCTGATCTTTCTCGGGCCAACCTTTTGCGGTTTTGGGTGTTAGTAGTTTCTATATTAGTTTTTTTTTAATTTTCAAAGTTTTTTTCTAACCTGTATATGATAATTGCCAGGAAGACCAAAACAATGGTTATAAGTAAAAAGACAGATAAACCAAATATCAATATAACCATAGATGGCACAAGCATAGAACAAGTATCGGAATTCATATATCTCGGACAAAAGTATACAAATGATGGGAGATGTGAGGAAGAAATTAAAAGAAGGATAACAATAGCCCGAACAACACTCTCCAAAATGTATAGAGTGTTAACATCAAGTAAGATATTAATACAAACAAGGAAGCGTATTCTTCAGTGTTATGTGTTGGTCTACTCTAATGTATGGGGCTGAGACATGGACAATCTCTAAGAAAATGTACAAACGCTTAGCAGCATTTGAGATGTGGACTTATCAAAGGATGATGAAAATATCATGGACAAAGAAGATCACCAACAAAGAAGTTCTTAGAAAAACTAAAAATAAGAAATGCTTGTTTGCCACTATACAGACAAAGAAACTTATTTATTTTGGCCACATCATTCGTCAGAGTTCAATATACCATACATTGTTGGAAGGGAAGGTGAATGGCAGCAGAGGGAGAGGGAGACCAAGAACATCATGGTTTACAAATATTTCACAGTGGACAGGCTTGAATTATTCACAGTCTATCAGAACAGCACACCATCGGGACAAGTGGAGAACCATTGCATCCAACCCTCGACTAGAGGACGGAACTATTGATTGATTGATATGATAACTTAGCCTACTATGTACATACAGGCCTGCGGGAGAGGATCCCATCCCATTTTGGTTTGTTACAGCATCCTTTCACCCACACCCTGTCCTTAGATAGTACACCAGTGTGCCAGAACACCCCTGGACCCTTCAGGACTGTGACTAGGTGGGATGGTTGTGTTGTATGGTTAGCCATTTTGTATTTCAGGGTGAATCGGATGCATGACCATGGCCTGCCTGGTTCTGCTTTGGTTTGTGCAAGTACACATACTCAGACGGACTGCGTTGCCGTTATAGTCGTCGTCGGCGTCGTCATCATCGTCATCGTCGTTGTCGTCATTGTCATCGTTGTCATCATTGTCATCTTTGTCGTCATCATCATCATCATCATCATCATCATCACCACCACCACCACCACCACCATCATCACCACCACCACCATCCTCACCATCACCATCCTCACCATCATTCTCATCCTCACCATCCTCACCATCACATTCACCACCATCATCATCATCATCATCACCACCAGATGCATAGATATCGACTGCCTTAAGTACAACTTGAAGAAATGTAATGTCAAACTAAAACCTGGTAAATGGTAGGCAAGAACTGGAGTTCATGGCATGCTTCTATTTGCGAAGGCTCACCACATCTTGAAACTGATTATATACTTCTAATCTAAACAAAAGTGTAAAAAAAAGATTGACTCTTTCACCTACCAGTCTCTCTGACTGCCGTGACACACACATGTCCAACGTGCCACTGCACATTCCAAGCACAAATTGGACTCATCGGTCATTGATGAGTTCACAACAAATGATCAGTAGCTACCGATGGACAACCAAGAATAAGAACAAGAACAAGAAGATATTAATTCTCTCATGGGTAACCTAGCGGAGAATACTGCCATTCAAATTGATGGAAGAAAAACCGTTCCTTAAAACACATAAAACACATCTGCGAAAGTTGCTGGTAGAACACCCTGTTTTCACGAACACCCCCTTAGAACTTCAGTTGCAGTTTTACGAAAGTGCTCGGGAAAAGCAGCCGTGACATAGGCCCGCATCACGTGAGCTGTATCGGCTCGTGTCAACCGATACTTTTGTCCCTAATTGTATCCGTCAAAGGCCTCATATGTGACGTCATGCAGCAGAACCTAGTCACCCAGCTAAACACAGTCAGGGAAGGACAACCGCAAACGGTGAACTCTAAATAATACCATTTGCAAAGGGGCTTGCATTTAATGTACTGTATAAGAGCGATCCTATGCATGTGGTCTGGTTTATGAACAATTTTATTGTATTCTGTTTCTCTATTGCATGAATAAAAGAAAACAAACCTTAGTTCCATTAACCAGATTGAACATACCACGTTGATACTCTACCAGCACAATGCTCTTTTGTTTAACATCGCCTTAAAATCGCTCTTGCCAATAGGGACTCTCTATTAAATTTACATTATTATTATTATTATTATTATTATTATCATCACCGGCACAATAGTAATAATCATCAGTCATCACCACTTGCATCACCACCATCACCATGGTCAACACTGCCATCACCATCACCATCACCACCACCATCACCATTCAACATTTCCATCACCATCACAATTGCCATCACCATCACCAACACCATCACCATTACCAGCGTAACCATCACCACCACCACCACCACCACCAACATCACCATCACCATCGCCATCGCCATCACCATCGCCATCGCCATCACCACCACCACCACCATCACCACCACCACCACCATCACCAGGTGGTTCAAAAAGGAGTTACAAATGAATCGTTGAATTGTCAAAGAGCCCTCTGATAGTAAGTTACTTGTTGCTAACACCGGCCCTGCCTGTGGGTCAGTGACTAAGGTGTAAGCTGACCTGCCTCCCCCTTCCTCCAACACCCCCGTGCCCCCACCACCTTAACGATCCACCTTAACCATCTCAACCCCAGGGGGCCTCGAGTACCACATCACACAGTGCCTAACCATATCAGAGGGTCCCTGAATAGCCTCCAGCATGCACACTAAAGCTAGGATTCCTTACACACGGTATGCGGCATGCGGCATGCGCATGCGGCATGCGGTATGCGAATGGGAAGATTCCTTACACACGGCATGCGGCGTGCGGCATGCGGTAAGCAGCATATAAAAGTGTGCACCCATGTGTACATTCATTGGTATTCTGTTGCTTTCTGTTCCGGCTGTCCGTGTGTGTCTGTGTGTCTGTGTCTCTGACAAAGAGACACACACAGACACATATACACACACAGACACACACAGACACAGATACACACACAGATACACACACAGAGACACACACAGAGACACAACACAGAGACACACAGAGACACACACACAGACATACACACAGACACACACACAGACACACCACCACACACACAGACACACACAGACACGGAGACACACACACACAGAAACACACACAGAGACAAAGAGATACACACACAGACACACACACAGCAACAGAGACACAAAGACACAGACACACAACACAGAGACACACACACACACAGACACACACAGAGACACACACAGACACACATACACACAGATACACACACATAGACACACACAGAGACACAACACAGAGACACACACACAGACACACACACAGACACAGAGACACACACACAGAGACACAGATACACACACAGAGACACACACACACAGAATGGGACGGTCCAAACATGGCTCAGTTTAGCTTGCTTAGAGGGATGTTAGGACCGTCCCAAATATGAAGACTGCTTCCTAACAGGTCCGCCGCATAAACCTACATGTTTGCACCGGCTGTCCGTAATTATCAGTCCCCTCCTCCAGCCTTATATCAATGGACAAATGCGACTGATGCTTTTCTATTCACACCACCCTGTCCCGGCTGTCCGTAATTATCAGTCGCCTCCTCCAGCCTTATATCAATGGACAAATGCGACTGATGCTAATCTATTCGCACCCCCGTGTCGCATGCCGCATGCCGGACCGATCGCTACAGGGACCGATCGAGTTGTCGCATTCGCATTCGCATTCGCATTCGCATTCGCATACCGTATGTAAGGGTTGCAGCCCATTGACTTCAAGGCGTTTCGATTTTTTGCCGCATTCGCATTCGCATTCGCAGATCGCATACCGCGTGTAAGGAATCTCAGCTTTATAACAGAGTGCCAGGCAATCGTCGAACAGTCTTACAAATCTTACAAATCCAGCTCAAAGTAGGTCACGGCACGTCGGAAGAATTATTCCTGGCTTGAATAGGGTGGTGTTTAATTACAGATTTTTAGGGAAAATTTAAGGTCGTATTTGTCTCACTATAATAATTTAATATTGTGGAAATTGAGTTAGATCTAATAAAATAGTTCGCTATTTAATGTGGAGATAGGCATTACTAGGATAAAGTGAGGATCAATGGAATGAAGGATGAGGACACCAATAGACGAATGGCCTGTGATTGAAATGTACCCCTATTAATCAATGAATGTTGCCATACCAACAAAATGGTCTTGCTTAAGATTTTACACTGAATATCTAGGCTCTAACTTTCAAATCCCAAGCATGTTGATTAATAATAATAGGCGTAAACAAACCTTGTTATGGTATCCAATTTAGTTAGTCATAGCAAACCAGGAAGTGATATCACTAATACTTTTGTCATATCAGATCAGGCATAGGAGATCGTATTCTACAATAATATTTGTATGTTTCATAATGGCCAGTCAAGCATGATACAACACGTGGTCATCTTGTATTCTATCGGATTCAGATTGCTCATATATAGAACGTTAATGTCAAGCCAATGTTCCGGTTTGTGTGTCTCCTGGTGTGTGTGTTATGCTGTGTGTCTCCTGGTGTGCATGTGTTACGATGTGTCTCCTGATGTGTGTCTCCTGGTGTTCCGCTGTGCATGTGTTCGGTGTGTGTGTATCTCCTGGTGCGTGTGTGTTCTGCTGTGCATGTGTTCTGGTGTGTGTCTCATGGTGTGTGTGTTCTGGTGTGTGTGTTCCAGTGTATGTCTCCTGGTGTGAGTGTGTTCCAGTGTGTGTGTTCTGGTGTGGGTCTCCTGGTGTGTATGTGTCTCTGGGTGCATGTGTATCTCTGGGTGCATGTGTGTCTCTGGGTGTGCATGTGTATCTCTGGGTGCATGTGTCTCTGGGTGTGTGTGTCTCTGGGTGCATGCATGTCTCTGGGTGAGTGTATGTCTCTAGATGTGTGTGTCTCTGGGTGTGCGTGTGTTTCTGGGTGTGCATGTGTCTCTGGGTGCATGTGTGTGTGTCTGGGTGCATGTGTGTCTCTGGGTACTTGTGTGTCTCTGGGTGCATGTGTGTCTCTGGGTGCATGTGTGTCTCTTGGTGTGCATGCATGTGTGTCTCTGGGTCGGTGTGTGTCTCTAGGTGCGTGTGTATGTCTGGGTGCGTGTATGTCTCTGGGTGTGTGTGTCTGGGTGTGCATGTGTCTCTGGGTGCACATGTGTATCTAGGTGCATGTGTGTCTCTTGGTGTGCGTGCATGTGTGTCTCTGGGTTGGTGTGTGTCTCTAGGTGCGTGTGTATCTCTGGGTGCATGTGTGTCTCTTGGTGTGTGTTTCTGGGTGTGCATGTGTCTCTGGGTGCACATGTGTATCTAGGTGCGTGTGTGTCTCTGGGTCCATGTGTGTGTCTGGATGCGGGTGTGTCTCTGGGTGCATGTGTGACTCTGGGTGCATGTGTGTGTCTGGATGCGGGTGTGTCTCTGGGTGTGTCTCTGGGTGTATGTATGTCTCTGGGTAAGTGTCTGTCTCTAGATGTGTGTGTGTCTCTGGGTGTGTGTGTGTCTCTGGGTGCGTGTGTGTCTCTGGATGCATGTATGTCTCTGGGTGCATGTGTTTCTCTGGGTGCATGTGGGTCTCTGGGTGCGTGTGTGTCTCTGGGTGCGTGTGTGTCTCTGGGTGAGTGTGTGTCTCTGGGTGAGTGTGTGTCTCTGGGTGCGTGTGTGTCTCTGGGTGCATGTGTGTCTCTGGGTGCATGTGTTTCTCTGGGTGCATGTGTGTCTCTGGGTGCGTGTGTTTCTCTGGGTGCGTGTGTGTCTCTGGGTGAGTGTGTGTCTCTGGGTGCGTGTGTGTCTCTGGGTGAGTGTGTGTCTCTGGGTGAGTGTGTGTCTCTGGGTGAGTGTGTGTCTCTGGGTAAGTGTCTGTCTCTAGATGTGTGTGTGTCTCTGGGTGTGCGTGTCTCTGGGTGCGGGTGTTTCTCTGGGTGCGTATATGTCTCTGGGTGCATGTGTGTCTCTGGGTGCATGTGTGTCTCTGGGTGTGTGTGTCTCTGGGTGCATGTGTGTCTCTGGGTGCGTGTGTGTCTCTGGGTGCGTGTGTGTCTCTGGGTGCGTGTGTTTCTCTGGGTGTGTGTGTGTCTCTGGGTGCATGTGTCTCTGGGTGCATGTGTGTCTCTGGGTGCGTGTGTGTCTCTGGGTGCGTGTGTGTCTCTGGGTGCGTGTGTGTCTCTGAGTGAGTGTGTGTCTCTGGGTGCGTGTGTTTCTCTGGGTGCGTTTGTGTCTCTGGGTGAGTGTGTGTCTCTGGGTGAGTGTGTGTCTCTGGGTGCGTGTGTGTCTCTGGGTGCGTGTGTGTCTCTGGGTGCGTGTGTGTCTCTGGGTGCATGGTTCGGGCGGCGTGAACCACTGGTATAATAGGCCGTGCACTACAGCAGGGTCTGACTCAGCTGCTTAATGATGTAAATAAGACACAGGGGACCGAACAGCTGACTAATGTGAGCTCCATTAGCCTATTGGGCGCTGCGGCGCACTGACAGACTGCGCCTGCACATGCGCATGCGCACAGCCCACCGCCCTCTGCATCCGGTCCTGTTGAACAATATGGCGCTTATCCACGAATTGTCAAACCCATGCTGAACCACGGTCATCATATCGCATTCCTCCAGTATGTGCGGTGCGAGGGGGGCACCCGTACACATTACACCGTGTGTGGTGGTGGGGGACGGGGGGGGGGGCACTCCAGTAGGCGCTTATGGAGGAATGTAGTGACAAGTATATGTTCCCTTAGCAGTTGTACTTGTATAATGCGTTATACATCATATAAACCAATTGTTTGCACATGAAATGTGAGATATTTGAAGTGTAAACAAGTCAAATTAATTTTGGCAAGCTTGCCAGAACTCTGACACCATAGGCTTTAGCAGTAACAGGTTCTATTAACTTGCCTCAGTATTCCCTGATATGTGGCAACAAATGCTTAATACATGCATCAGTATCTAAGTTAGATATGTAGAATTGATTCCAGATAATTGTTTTGGTTTTGAAAATTTGATGCTTCATCGGACTATGCAGCTTTAATCGACGAAGCAACAAATGTTGTGCACTGATAGCGCCTTCTGATTTATATATAGGTTGGTTGTTGGAGCTTTTCGTCCTGGCAACATCTAAGGCCGATATATATATATACGTATATATATATACATATATGCATATATATGAGATATATGTGTACATCCCTGAAGGCGATGTCGGTGCAAAGCGTTGCTTGTTGTTACTTCGTTGATTCTTTTTTTTATAGTAATTTAATTAATGTAATTAAGTCATAATAAAAAACAAATATAATTGTGACAATTTGTTAAACTTTTTTTTATTGATCAAGCAGCAGAAATGTAAATCATAGACAATTGGTGGTGGTGCGTGGTGTGTAGTGGGTGGTGGTAGGTGAGGGTGTGTGGTGGTGGATGTTGATAGCGCGTGCTTCAGTGGATGACTGTGACATGATGACTGTACCCATGATTATGTCATCATCCCATCATTCACAGAACGGTTCGAACCTCCTAGTCAATGACTAGCAGTGCGGAGTGAATGTGGCTGGCAGATGACGTACATGATTAGACCCTCCCAGTCGATGACTAGCAGTGCTGAGTGAATGTGCCTGGGAGATGATGTACATGATTAGACCCTCCCAGTCGATGACTAGCAGTGCTGAGTGAATGTGCCTGGGAGATGATGTACATGATTAGACCCTCCCAGTCGATGACTAGCAGTGCTGAGTGAATGTGCCTGGCAGATGACATACATGATTAGACCCTCCCAGTCAATGACTAGCAGTGCGGACTGAATGTGCCTGGCAGATGACGTACATGATTAGACCCTCACAGTCGATGACTAGCAGTGCTGAGTGAATGTGCCTGGTAGCTGATGTACATGGTTTGAACCTCCCAGTCGATGACGAGCAGTGCTGAGTGAATGTGCGTGGTAGCTGACGTACATGGTCTGAACCTCCCAGTCGATGACTAGCAGTGCCGAGTGAATGTGCCTGCCAGCTGACGGACAACCAGGTGATTACAGCTCACCTGATAGCGGTGAGTCACGCCCATAAATCAGCGGCGCGCAGTCAACCGTAACGGCCGCCTGGCACCGTGACGAGACGACCAGGGGTTCAACAGGCTGCTCTAAGTGCCGTGACGTCACGCCTTCAATCTATATATAATAAACAGACAACAATGACGTGGCAATAAAATATATAGTACGGAGGGATTATATCATTAGCATTGTCACAACATCTTTATTAATGTCAATATTTGGATTAAATAGAACATTGGATTTTCTTGAAGATTTATACTGCCTATCATGGATAAGTCTGAATAGACTTGTTTTCACCATTAGACAGTTTGTCGATAGAAAGCCCGAGCCTACACTTTTACCGACCCAAGGGATTTTTAATCTCCCACACCACATAGACATGGTATGAGAGCAACTGGCCTTTAATGAAGCTGTAAGTTATAGACAGCAGTGGAAATCCAAATTGGCAGAGGTGGGGACACGGGGAATCGAACCACCAACCTAGAAAAAAGTCAGACACTCCAACCACTCCGCCACAGAGAACACCAATGTTGGATAGCGGTTGAGGGCGGGATGCCTGTGGAACTGAAAGTGGAGTACACATACTTCCACATAAAATACCTGCAATCCAGATCACTTCAACTGCACATAAACAATAACATTGTAAACTAGATATTGAAATGGCAGAAGACCTGGGCCCGTATGCACCAATCGGTGTTAGGGCCTTAACCTCGGCTAAGGTATCCCCGCACGGCTAAATGTGAAAATTCGGTATGCACCAGTCGGAGTCAGCGCTAACCGCGGAATTTAACCTAGGCTAAGCTAAACCACTGTCTGAGTTGGGTTTAGGGCCTATCCGGTGCGGTTAGTGTGAGTGTGTGGCTCTCAATCTATTGAATGCGATCATATTTAACAGAATTACATACTCTAAACGTGATATTTTATCAAATAAACTCTAAATTCGAACCGATAGTAATGCTGCCGCTAAATCGGCGGCGAAATGCATACTCGAATCGACGAACGTAAAGTAAACAAATCGCCGCCGCGGCTTCGACGTCGATATCCATACCGTCCAACGTCAACTAAAAATGGCTGCCGCCGCCGCCGCCGAATCGACGGCAATATATTATACCCAAATCTATTCAATGCTGTCATATTTGGCAGATTTACATATGTAATAAGTGAAATTTATTCAAATTAACCATAAAATCGAAAACCGTTATTAACGCTCCCGCTGCATTGGCGGCATTATTCATATCGTCGACTGGAGGGAATTCCCAAATCTATAAATAAACTCACGGTTAGCTATCCGCGGCGGCTAAAACATTGGTGCATACCACTTGACCTATTTCTCCAACCCGCCGCTACCCTGAGGTAGCTAACCGCGGCTAGTGCCTTAACACCAGCTAAGCCTAACCCTGATTCGTGCATACGGCCCCTGGTGGTTCAATTCACATCAACTTTCTTTGCACACATATATGCAAATATATATAAATACATGTATGTACCAAAATATATATTTAAATATATATCCTATATATATATATCAATATGTATCAATATATATGTATGCATTTATATACTTAAATAAGAATAAATATACATGTAAACATATATCAATATATATCAATATCGAAAAATACATAGCAAAATATTTATATATAAATAAGTTCTAATTCAACTTAAATAAAAATAAATATCCATATCAACTCACACACTCAACCGTCACACTGACACTGACACACACACCACCAAACACACACTACTCACACCCCAACAGTCAAACTTACACATACAAACCAACAACCACACACTACTCACACCACAACAGTCACGCTTACACACACAAACCAACACACACTACTCACACCACCAACATTCACACTCACCCCCACACACAAACCTAAGCACCCTCCCACCTGACCAGACGGGATGGCCGAATGAGTTAGAGCGTCCGTCTCCCGTGTTGGTAGATCGTGGGTTCGAACCCTGGTCGAGTCAAACCAATGACTTAAAAATTGATACTTGTTGCTTCTTAGCCTGGCGCTCAGCATTATTAGGATAGGGCAAGGACTGGTTGGCTCAGTCTTAGGATAATGTGACTGAGTTGGATATCAGTTCATGGTGCTGGTGGCCTGGTTTTCCAGTGGGGCAGCACTATAAAGTAGCCTTGAGTGCGCACTGTCACAAGTCGGTACCCGTCCTGATATGACCTTAGATGTTGCTAGGACGTGAAACAACAACAAACAAACAAACCCACCCACCTTACCCCAACACTCTGTTCTCCAACCCCTGTACACAGAAACTCACATGCGCACCCACACATACCTTAGCTTAGCTTATGGGGAGGTTCGTAACCTTACAACGGTTACCGGGTGCAAGACTGCAGCAATATAGAAAGGTCCTGATAAATTGATCTAATCTTTGGTGGGACGGTTGTAGAAGCTGGGGATATTTTTACAACATTCAAAACGGCGAAGCCTTGCGGCGGCCCCAAATCACTCTGGTCTGGTGGTAGCAGAGCGCTCATATCCAGTAATAGCAGCAAGGGTTCAGGAGGAAGGGATGGGTAAAGGGGAGTCCCGCAGGTTCCAGCAACAAGAACAAAGTGAGAGAAACGATAAGGTACAGGGCCCCACCCAAGTAAACAACTCCCTTGATCAGGGGGAGAAGTAAGCCCGGGAGTTATTTGTTCTATGGTGACCAGCTGGCGAGCCAAAGACATGGACAGAGTAAGAGTAGAAAGTGAAATGATGGCGGGCTCCCCCTCCGGGAACTCTTTTCAGACATTATCAAGGAGGAGCATGGCCAGCAGAGAGGAGATATGGAGAGGTGTGGACGAAGTTCGGTCCGAATAAGAAGTGTGGTTGACCCCCCCCCACCCCCCCACACACATAACCACTGACTACCCTGAACCCCCCGCCCCTCCACCCCCCACCCAACCCTCACCCGGTCTAAGTGCGGGGTCATGAAAACGTTTACCACGAAACGATGAAAAGACCATCCCACATCGCTTCGTCATAAAGCATTTAGTGACTGGCAGGTGCGCGTGAGGATGTGGGCGAGTGTGTGTGTGCAAGAGAGAGATAGAGAGAGAGAAGACAGAGAGAGAGAGAAGATAGAAAGAGATGGAGAGAGAGAGTGGGTGCATGCAATCATTTGCTTTATATCTACATTTGAAGCACTTTTTTTTATAGGGTGACACATTCTACATAAAGAGCTGTGCCTGCTAACAAATGTTCTTTGTGTACACCCACTACACAGGGAAGCAGCAATTGTGTGTATTCTTTGTTCGAAGCAGATGGTGTGTTTATATTATTCACAGACATACATGTGAACAAAGGGAATGAGAATGTTTGGTTGTTAGTTTAGATGTATGGACTGATGCGTTACAAGAAGCCGATTACAATTTATATTCAAGCATCATTCAGTAACAAATTCTTTGACGTATTATTTTCAGTAATTTGTTCATTTTCGGTGATATATATTTTTTTTTATGGACATCTTGGACATTTTCTGGTTGTACTTTTCATATTTTTAGTAGCGTTATCTTTATGGAAATCGTATGCATAATTTTATTGCATTTTTCAGTAGTATTATCTTACTGATAATCTTGGATGTATTCTTGCTGCAATTTTCAATTTCATATTATCAGTGGTTTTACCTTTCTGGTAATCATGGACATATTCTTGTTACAATTTCATATGTTCGGTGGTATTATCTTTCTGGAAATGTTGGGCATATCCTTGTTGCAATTTTTATATTATAAATGGCATTATCTTTATGGTAATCTTGGATATTTGCTTGGTGCAATTTTTTATTTTCGGTTTCATTATCTTTTGCGGACAAGATAAGATCTTTAGTGTTTCAGCTCAATTTCGGCTGGTACTCTGGGATGACTGATACAACTTTTGACTTGTTAGGAAATAAGTATAGTGCCTTTGTTTTGGTCAAACTGACTGGTGAGAAACATTGCGCCTTGAGTGGGATTCGAACCCACACGTTCTACCATTTCAGGGCTGGCAGCCCAACCAGTAGTCTACCTAGGCTTCCTGATGCCATCAACCTACTACCCACACCTACCCGTGTAGGTGGCATTTTTTTATTTTGTATTTTTTGGTCCATTAGTTGTTTAAGCAGGGGAAATTTCAGTCATAGAGGACTGGTCTTCCTCATTCCACTGCTGGTCGATAGAAAGCCCGAGCCTACACTTTTACCGACCCAAGGGATTTTTAACCTCCCACACCACATAGACATCGTATGAGAGCAACCGGCCTTTGATGATGCTGTAAGTTATACACAGCGGTGGAAATCCAAATTGGCAGAGCTGGGGGCATGGGGAATCGAACCGCCGACCCTCAGATTAGGAGTCTGACCTAGAAAAAAGTCAGACACTCTAACCACTCTGCCACAGAGAACATCATTCAGTAACATATTCTTTGACGTATTATTTTCAGTAATTTCTGACAATGCGCACTCATGGTGACTTTATAGTGCTTCCCACTGGGAAACCAGACTATTGGCACCATGATCTGATATCATGACGCCACAGACACAAAAAGAACCCAACCAAAACCGCACAAAACCCTCAAGCTTTTATGGTTTATCTTAATTTGTCAAAGCCAGCTAATTTATGTAGCAAAAACCCAGAGATGCGAATACAGTATTAAAACGCACAGCTTCCCTCATCAAATGGAAAGCTACATCAATGGTATCAACACAAATTAAAGAGTAACTGCACCCAACCCAGGAGGTAACACTTGAAGCCTTAATCATCAGCTGAAACCACCCTCACTTTCAGGAACACGATCACAGACCACTACTGCCCACCATCCCCTCCTACTTCGTTTGTATTAGCATAAACAG
Source organism: Branchipolynoe longqiensis (assembly GCA_030323885.1). Lineage (NCBI taxonomy): Eukaryota > Metazoa > Annelida > Polychaeta > Phyllodocida > Polynoidae > Branchipolynoe > Branchipolynoe longqiensis. The sequence goes on from CM059187.1 coordinate 52,043,911, forward strand.
GCAAGACATTAGGTCAACCCAATTTAGCTAAGCCACATTTTTTTTAAATGGGGGAAAAAAAGAGAAAAAGGTTCAACACATAGTTTAACGGCTGGAACACCAGCGACCAGTGTTATAGGGGGAATGTCCACGTGAATATAACCTTTTTATCCGGATGCGAAGGGGGGGGGGGGGCGCTGACAGTCCATTGTGTGGCTGGGGGCATGAATAATGGCCAGAAAACAGGTGCTTGTGTTCATGGACCCACATTCGACCTGTGGCGTCATAAACTGACGGAATATATTCTAAACGCGCCTGTGCCTGCACCTGCGCCTGCGCCTGCGCCTGCGTCTGCGTATGCGCCTGCGTCTGCGCCTGCGCCTGCGCCTGCAGAGTTCACATGTCTGTCTACCGAGTGTTTGCATTTCTGTCAATTCTCCTATTTTGACTGTGCAAACAGGATGTTTTATATCACATTACAACAGTCAGGCAGGGCAGCCCCTCGCCACCACCACCGCCACTATCACCACACATACGTCTCCAACAGTTGAGCTGCACTCTCCACAGTTACATAGACTTCCTAGCTCCTATTCTGGACCCCGATACCACGCACTGTCTAGAGTCCACTCATCTATGAGTGGACTCTGGACATTGATCCTTTGATCAATTGCGAAGTTTCCACACTTTGCAACTTTTACAAAGTACACATCTGCCACTAAAACTATTTATTTCATTTTCCTTGAGTAAATGTCACTAGTGATCCCATTAAGCAGACCCTGTAGAAGAAAGGGGATCGGATCACTACTGTATGGATATGCAAGTTTTTATTCCCTATAACAATTTCTTTTGTATAGATCTTCACGTGTCGACATCGATTTCTGACTGATTGAACTTCTATTTAGGTATTTACCCAGGAATATCTTATATTTGGTCCATGTATTTAGCGAAAATGTACAATTTTATAAATAATGATGCCAATATGATTTAAGCGGGCATTCCTTACACACGGTATGCGGTATGCGGCACGCGGCATGCGGCATGCGAATGGCATGATTCCTTACACGCGGTATGCGGTATGCGGTATGCGGCACACGACTGGCTATATTTAACAAATAAAAATAAACAATTATTCTCCATACTGCTCTGTATATGACCAAATATTGCATTTATATCTATGTACCTTTTTGTACGTCACAAGGGGGTTCCTACCTTTATTATAACCAAATTATAGATAAGTATTCATATTTCTGTGCATATGGTAGCATTTATAGCTTTCCCCTAACCGTATGTCTCCCAGGTGCCCAGCTCACCATGTGTTTCCCCTCCTCACCCCTGTGTGAGACCGTTCCGTAATGCTCAGTCGCCTCTCCTGGTGTTAAAATAATGGACACATCAGACTGAGGTTTCTATTTGCAACTCGCTTGCCACATGCCGCATGCTGCACCGATCGCTACATGGACCGATCGGAAAAATGCATTCGCATTCGCATTCGCATTCGCATACCGCGTGTAAGGAATGTAGCTCATAGGTTTCAAGGCATTTCTATTTTTTGTCACATTCGCATTCGCACTCGCATTCGCATACCGCATAACGCGTGTAAGGAATGTGCCCTTTAGGCTACAGTGTTCACATTTCCGTACTGCTATGAATCAGCTATATAAAGTCTTTCTTATTGGTAATTGTCTTACGTAGTGGCTGAGTCAGTAAGAACACTCGCTGGCTTCCTGTGTCGGAGGTCGCGGGCTTGAACCCCGACCGAGTCAAACCAATAACTTACAAAATTGATACTTGTCACTACCTAGTTTGGTGCTCAGCATTAATAGGATAGTTCAAGGATTGGTTTGCTTAGTATCAGAAAGATATGATTGAGTGAGATATCGCTGTTATCACGATCTTCAAGTGCAGCAACACTATGAAGTCACCATGAGTGCACACTGTCTCAAGTTGGTGCCCTTCCTGATAAGACCTTAGATGTTGATAAGACGTAAAGGCCTGGCAAACAAACAGTAGTACTTGTCTACCCTCTGTATATACCTTGTCTAAAGGTACGAGGGTCATTCTCTAAAACTGGACACCACATAGTTGGTTTCCACATTACGATGCTGACAAATAATGCTTTCTTTTATTGATAGCAATTCAAATAATTAGTGTTGCCTCTGTGTATTGAGAATGTTAGCAATACTACACATATTGAATCTATCACACACAAGATATCAAAAGTATGCTTGTATGATTTTGTGCTAAAGCAAAAAGATGAAAATTTACACATCGACACCATGCATTTAGCCAAACATTTTTTCTATTTTTTATCAACTGTTTTCTTGTAAGACATAACCATGTTTGCTTAACTGTAATCAATACAATCTTGTTTGATTTTGTTGTGTATGTTAAAATGATGTTCTGGATGTACCTTTGATTTCCATGTTATGCAAGTGAATTAACATATTGCTCACTGAGTATAAGATCTAAATCAAAAAAGGGAAAAGCAAATTTGAACTCTGACATGCACAATATGAAACCTTCATACAAACATGGATTCTGCTATGATTTGGAAGTTTTTTTGCTACTATTTGGAAGGTTTTCAATTTAGGTTTCTATGTCATATTTGTGTGCCCAGTTTTAGAGAATGACCCATCATTGAGGTCCCTAGGCATCTGCTCTAATGCATACAATCAGTATAAGCAACTTCCAGGGGGAGAGAAGGAGAGCTCGTGTAGCCAGACCAGGCCATCACCTAATTCAGTAAAAAAAGAATACTTCACTAATAAAGGAATCTTTGTAGGCAAAGCATTTCTGTGATCCACCCAAATTGTAGATCCATTGTTTTCCTTGATGAAAGACTATAAATAATATAATAATATAATAGTGATTTGAAGTGATTTAAATTAAATACCTTAGTATTATTAATCAAATAAAACATCTTTCGGCAACAACTCAAGATTTAAGATTATTGCAAATTTCACGAATTAATCACGGAGCAAATTTACTTAAGGACTTAAACACTTGGCTTCTCCAGTTTAGTCTGCATCGTGAACGAGGCACATGATTCAAGATATACCGTATTCTCACGGGTTAACGCCCATGTGTGGGTTAATGTCCCCCCTCCCCCCACTTGGCCAATATTTTGTAAACTCCCACCTCTTAAATGCCCATGTGGGTAAATGCCCAACCCCCACTTCAGTGATTTGCCAATTTAAACACCAAAGGCGTTAACCTGCGAGAATACAGTATAGAGGGAGTGCACGTGACGTCATCACTCATTGGTCAGTGGTTAGCAATCAGCCATCTTGGATTATGAGCACCCTTGCCTAGCCCTGTTGTGAATGTATGCTGATGCAGTAACATCACTTTCCTTGTGTTCTGAGCTGTTCTGGGCAGTTTACATCCAATGTGTTTACTTTCAGCACTTTAACAACAACTTCTGAGCCCAAACTACTCAAGACAGTGACAAATAAACAAACAAATAGGTAAATAAGCACAATGTAGACAGGTGCAAGCCTTCTGTATGTAATCCAATATGGCCACCGAATGTTGCCTCGTGACGTCATTACACCCGCTCTATATAAACTTTGAAGATAGAGGATAAATACCACACGGACACTAGATATCTCTGACTGTGAGGGGAGTATATACACAAAGTACGGTACAATGCTAATAATAATCATTGCTCAGTGTACTGTCACTGACAACAGACGACATTTAGCGACAGACAGTGAGTATTCAAATATGCAAGACAGGTGAAACACAATCCGCGCTTGGCTGTCTCCTCGCTGAAGTGGTAAAGCCTCGCCTCTGGGACTTGGAACAATGAGAAGGGAGACCACTTGAGCAGACTGACCGCCGGTCAGTGCACAGAGTGTGGCGGACTGCCCCAAGCTTCTGATGAATAGCCGCCCCTGCTGCGAACCGGAAGTCTCCGGTGCACTTCCGGTCGGTCACTGCGCAGTCGCGTGCCGTGGCGCTGAGTCATGCTGCTGGCTCGAATCCAATGTTATTTTTCTGGCAAAGAAATGTATGATAATTCAATTTGTTTAAATCACCCAAGAAACTAAGCTAAGTTGACGCAGACGATTTGATTTAGATAAGTGTTGTATGTTTATTCATCATCGTAGTGTGGAATTCGGAATTGATCAAATGTGGATTGGTTGCGCATGCGCATTCGCGTGCCTGGCGTTGGCGCACGTTATTTTGTGCTTGAATGCTCGGTGAACATCGGGTAAGACGCGCCCAAGTTGGTGGTGTGTGGTGTGGTGGGGTGGAGGGTACATGGGGCGTGGTGGAGTGAGGTGGGGGGGGGGGATAGGGTGTGGAGACCTCTGTCTGGCTGACAGAGGGGTGTGGAGTTGAGAGTCCGAGAGCACCTGCCTGCTGGTGGTTAATTATGTCGGTTGCGGTTCTCATTAGCAGGAACAATGGCTGCCGATTGAACCTCGTGACTGGCATCACAGACGTGTGTCTGTGTGCGTGCGTGTGTGAGTGTGTGTGTGTATGCGTGTGCGTGTTTGCGTGTGTGTGACCGCAGCCGTAGGGAGTCAGGGTTCTAACTAAGTACAGCCCCCGTTCTACGGTAGGGGCGAATGAAGAGGCTGCCATTTGAGGACCCCAACACCCGCCGCCCCCTCCCGCCTCCCCCCCCCCCCCTAGGGGTAAACAGGTCACTACTGACCTCCCACCCCCACCCCCTCGGCGCCAAATACAAAAACAGCTGTTTTGTGGAATTTGTTTACGGGGCGGATCTGATTTAAGCCATGCCTGTTTTATCAAAGTTTTATTTTTGTTTTATTTTTGTTAAAGAAGGAGCATTTTTGAACTTTTAAAGCTAGGCTATCTGTTAAGTGTTATCTGCGCGCAAGAAAGCGCGCTTATCTCCTAATAATGTCTGGGACTGCGATAGCATAAATGATGACTTGGCTTCCTTGTGTGGTCCTAAATGTTATTCACAGTGAATATGAAATGAATTTCGGTATGCAATGCGTATGTTCCGAAATTTCGCTGGTCCCTCAGGAGTGTTTGCTTGCTTGTTGGGGTTTTACACCCTAGCACCATTTAGGGATATATCAAAACAGGGGCCGACTTGTGACTGTACGCACTCATGGCGACTTAATAGTGTTGTCCCACTGGGAGACCAGACCACTGGCAACATGATCTGATATCTCACTCAGTCCCATTATCCTAATCCTGAGCTACCCAGTCCTTGTCCATTCATATTATTAATGCTGAACGTCAGGCTAGGGAGCGACATGTATCAATTTTGCAAGTCATTGGTTTAACGCGGTCAGCAAGTCAACGCTCTTAAGGCCCTGTCACACTATGCCGTATTGTGTCAGCGTATGCCGACATATGTGACATACGCTGTCTATGGCGAAATTTTGAACATGCTAAAAAATACTAGTTATGCCAACCGTACCCATAACTTATCTCAATGTACACCGATGGGCTGTTAACGAATACTACTTATGCCAAGCGTACCCATAACCTGTCTCAGCATACACCAGCGTACACCAGCATACACCAGCGTACACAAACGTGTTGGTGCAAAATCACATACATCACCATACACTGACGCAATACAGCATAGTGTGACAGGGGCTTTACCGATTTGGCCACCACGCCCGATGGTCTCCCACGGCCGGTTGAAGAATAACTGCTGGCCATCTCAGTTACTCATCTTATACTCACTACTATCAGGAGGATCCTGGAAACTACCTGCCAGTCTCCCCCCCCCCCCCCCCCACTAAATACCAAAACATCTCATAAGTAAGAAAGGGAAGACAAGTCACGCAAGATTGAGAGTGATAAGGTTTAGCTTTATTGCTACAACTCTTGTTCACCTACTAGTGACCTGCCACCCTGACTCACTTACAACCTGCCACACAGACCCACATGTTTCCTGTTTGTTCAGTCTAATTCAGTGAACCTAAGTCCTATGGGTGTTACACACAGCTCAGTGGTGAACTGCTTCTTTTGGTATCTCTAGAGTGAGTGTGTCTGTTTAGCAAGTGCAAGGAGTACAAGGGTGATTGGACTCACACAGCCAGCCAATCAGACACCTCTGCAGCCTGCGAGGGGTGGTGCCCTAGAGCGGCACCTGTCACTCAACCCCAGTGCAAGTGGTGTCCCTAATATATGCAGAATGGCTGGGTGGGCTTACCCAGCAGTCCTATGGTAACAAGTAGTCACCATACAGTTACAATAAACATTAATATATGCTCCCCCTCCAGTTGCACTCTTCCTGGTGCATGGAGTGAACATTTCTAGAATTAATAACCGTATCTTAATATCTGGACATCATAACGCAATCCCGGTCACTGCGTGACATAGCATTTCTACACTGTTATTTATATGTCACACAGCGAGTGGGCACACATTGCGTCGCTATTATATAACAATGGTCCCCAACTCCGTCGCCCGAGATATTGATATGATTCCAAGCTCGTCTATCACGACCGAAAGACCGTATATTTTTACACGGTGGTCTCCCATGTCCGTGTTGCTACTAGATACTACTAGCCTTCAGTGTGTACATAATTGACATGCAAACCTGTTGAGTATTTCGACTAGGTCTTCGTTACATTTGAGAAAATTCCACTAGGGACACGTGTTTTTGTGTGTATATATACAGGCTTCCGGACATTCGACTCACTCACAGTATTACAAAGTAAGCCTCGTTTTCATGTCGGTGCCTCTTACCTGCGGCCGGAAGTCTCAACCGGAAGTTGGGGTGTCGCGATGTGCTGCCCCCACCCCCATAGAAAGTGCCACAATGCCAGTGCATTGTACTTAACCCTTTGACTATTTTCGGGCCGAATCAGTATTTTCCCTATTTTATGTTTATTTTCAGCTGCCATCAATCAATAAATTACATAGATTTGGTAAACAGACATATATTTAAATGATTGTAAGCTACTCTATTAATGACAACATGCATACAAACGAATACTGCTCAGACAAACATACGTCAGTTGCGGTGACTGAAATTGACAGCAGACGACCTTCATCCAGAGCAGACGCCATGAAACAAATCAGTAGCAGGGTGATTAATCTGGAGAGGGGTGCGGTGGGGGTGTGGGGGTGTGGGGTGTGGGGTGTGTGGGGAGTGTGGGGTGGGTGGGGAGTGTGGGGTGGGTGGGGTGTGTGGGGTGTGTGGTGGTGTGGTGGTTTGGGGGTGTGGGGGCTTGGGTGGGGTTGGGGTGCGCGCATGGCAGCCTTCAATAGTTGATGCAGATGGCTGCTTCACTTATGAACAGCGCGTGATATTTGACTGTATCGATGATTGAACGATCACTGTTCTTAGGGGAACCATTATTTGACACACTGACCCAGTCAGTGCTGCTGTAATGGAGACTGGCACACGCCACAGAGGGCGCTGTAAAGCGGCTTAAATATTAGATAAGCCCGCTACCTCCCTCATCATCAATATTTGCCTAACTATTCTGGGTGGAAACTACTCACGTATCGGTCAGATGTGATGGCTTGAATGAGTTGAGCTTCCGTCTCCCGTTTTGGGAGATTGTGGAATTTGGTAGACCCATGGGCTCAAACCCTGGTCGAATCAAACCAATGACATACAAATTGATACCATCCACTTCCTAGCCAGGTTCTCGGCATTATTAGTAGAGGGGCAATACTGGTTGGCTCAGTGTCCGGATAATGTGACTGAGTGGGATATTGGGTTCATTTCATTTCATGAAAGCTGCCTGCAAAAGTGTTGAAGTGCTGCTGGAGGCCTGAAGCTGAGAGACATTAAGACCGACTCATGGACATCACTCTCACAGCAGAGAGCTAAATCGAGAGTGGCAGTCAAGTAATGAAAGCAGTCTTTGTCGCATCGCGACCGACGGCATGATGATGATAATGATGGGATATCGGGTCATGGTGTTGGTAGCTTGGTCTCCCAGTGGGGCAGAACTATAAAGTCGCCATGAGACTTCACTTCAAACATCTCCAAAGTTCGCCATTTAAAATAAGAGTCACTTCAAATTGAAGTAATGTAAATTATGACTACCAACATGATATATTTTTCTCCGAAGATGGCAGAAACTCAAAAACTGTCAGATAATGTAACTATAACTACAGTATAAGTACATTTGGGTTATTGTTGTTCCGGTTAAAATGAGTAGAATTCATACCTGGAATCAATGGGCGTTTTGTTAGCACCAATCTAGACCGTAGTAGGAGTAGAATCCAAAAATCACAGAAGACACCACAAAAACTACAGCTGAATGAAGCAAGAATACCATATATGCCTACAATAGCACACTTTTTAAATAAAGGTCAAGTCTTCTATGTAGTCCTAGCTTTATAAATCCATAATTTTTTTAGCAAGCTCTTCGCAATAGATTTTGACACCTACATTTAGATTTAGGTAGATTCTAGATTTGGATCTAGAGCAAGAATTACTTTGATGATGTGTTTTCCTTATTGTATTCATGTGTCCATTAGTTACCATGGCTGAGTCTAAGAACAATGAATGTCTTCATTATATGCAGGTCTTCGAAGCAGACTTTTCTTGATAAAGTTGGTATTTTCTTGCATTTAGCGTTAGATGTTGTAAATATAGATCTATAGAAACCTAAGTTTAGACCTAAACTTGGCAAGAGTTGCTAGTTTAACCGTTGCATGTTTATATATAATTGCTGATCATCAATCCGTGGCAAAATCTTGCCTTCATATACAGGTCCGTCCTTATATGACCTTCGATGTTGGTAGGACATAAAACAACAACAAACAAACAACAAATATACCGGTGATTAAATTTTTTTTGTATTCAGGTGTTTTTCTTATTTATAAACTTACATTATATGCCTTGTATTCTAAATGGTCACCCAGTGGTTATTTTATGCAGACTCAGTCGTCGCTTCTAGGGCTGACCCACGCCCCGAGTTTCAGGCGAGTGCGCATGCTCGGCGGGTAAGCGTCTGTTATTGCGTGGTTAATGGACATTCTAGTGCTTTACAAACAATGATTCACGCTGCCTCTCCCTCTGGCTGTTATAAAGGTAACTTCCCTGTGTGACGTCATCACTGAGTGGCTGCCTCATCATACCCCACGTCAACCAGGCAGACCAGCCGACAAGACTTGTTGCCCTTCCTCCATCCCCCCCCCCCCCCCGCCAACCACCTGCATATGACAGTGACGGTCCGTATGTGATATTTATAAACCAAATGCGCTAAGCGTTGGGTCGGTCCCACTGCTTCACTCACCACAGCTGGTCCAATGTGCTATTAACAACCCCACTCCAACAGCAAGGCTAGTATTGCTGGCAAGTGACTAACAACAGTGAAACAGCAAACTGCAACTAACAAGTTGATGTAAGTAACCAGAATAGGATAACACAAGAATATTCCTAATCAAGCTGTCAGTGATATCCTCATTGTCTAACTCCAACTGACCACGTCCTATATTAAATTTTATTACAACTTTTCCTGTAACTCTAAATGATTGCAGAAAATAATTTTGGGCGACATTTTAAATGCCGTGAAAATACTCGCATCGGTCCATCTAATATTGATGAAGTCATATGACACTAGTGTTGTCATATTGCTGTGGTACTTGTAAGTACTTATCAGGAATCCAAATTGTGCGTTCAACAGTTATTGTTATTGTTAGCTCACTTTAATACATAGTACTCTATACACCATTTTGGGGTAAATAATCCTGAATTGAAAAATGGTTGCAAGACCAGTGCTTCAGCGCTGACAGCAGAATAAATAAATTTACCAAAGAAAACCCCAAAGCCATTCATTGGTGGTGCGACTGATCTGGGCACAATTGCATTCAAATTCAGCATTTCAGTTTGAAAGTGCCTACAAATACATCTCTTCTAAATTAGGCCAAATATAAATAAAAGTTGGTGATCGTCCTTCGATCACACAAATCAGGGTTAGGCAGGCGGTGTTTATTTTTATTCACTTATTTTTCAGTATTAAAAAATATATATTCGACCACCCTAGACTGATAAAAGGATTACATGTCATTTATGTACACATCACCATGTTCTCAGACAAACAATGAACAGTGTATTCTCATTTAGAAATTTAATATATCACGTAGTTCTAGAAGTTTCAATTGTATGCTTATGAAAGTTGAAATTGCTGCTAGCCCGATGCATTTTTAACAGTTTAAACGAAATCAAAAATTTAATAAATCAGAGGAAGGCGATTTTTCAGGCACGGTCGGAGATGATCACCAATTTTTGTATTATTTATCCTCAGTGGAAAGACTGCAGCTGCCCCTAAGCTTCTTTACACGTACACGTAGGCAAAGGGTTGTTTCCCATCCCTACCCTGCACTATAGGTCCTATATAGAATGATAAAAGCTGCAAATATTGTAAAGCAATTCACGTATCTAGATTTCATTCCACACATCTACCTTAGATGTTGATGTAATTGTTAAGCATTTGTTGATGCATGCAAGGGAATACTAAGTCAATGAAATAGAACTTCTTACCGCTGAAGCTAATCGTGTTAGAATTGTGATGTGCTTGCTAAAAATTAATTTGGTATGGCAAGAATTCTGGGTTCAAATCCTAGGCGCAATGTTTCCCATTTCCATAACCCCAACAGCACTAGTTGCCATGACCAGGACCCTGTACAAGCTATGCGCTGTATGATTGTTGAACCAACCCAAATGTGCTAGATAATTGATTCATCATCATCATCATGCTGTCGGTCGTGATGCGACAAAGACTGCTTTCATTACTTGACTGCCGCTCTCCATTTAGCTCACTGCTGTGAGAGTTGCTTTTGTGCGGTTGTACATTTCATGAAAGCTGCCTGCAAAAGTGTTGAAGTGCTGCTGGCTTTTGCAAGTTACCAGCGGCACTCTCTCGGGGAGCAAATAGAGGTTTCACACCGGCAAGATTATGTGAATATAAATAAAGAATAGTCCCTAATGTTTTTCGGTGCTCCTTCTGGGCACCTCTCGCTTCCCAACACCCCTCATTCTCAGCAGCCCCCCCCCCCCCCTGTAACCGGGCACTCTCTGCTTCCCCCTTCCTGGGAACCGACTCCAACATTCTCCAACCTCTCACGTCAAAATATATATGAAAGTGCATCGTCAATAGGCACTATTTATGTAATTTTAAGCATTTATCAACTCACCATTGAACCCATGCGTTAAACTCACTTTGCACCTACAAGCACTGCCTCCTGATAACCAAACTTGGTGGCATCATAACCATGCATTAGCTTCTTATGTAGATTCCAGCTGAATTGGCCCGGAAAATACTTTACAGGAGATAGAATACCTCTTCCTATATTATGGTGCATGTGTATTCACCAACTCTCCCACCTTTCGCCTTGCAAATTGTTGATGTTGCTCGCAACATGGGTAATTGAACAAGGAGTCGGATCCTTATTCAAACGGCCGCTGGCACCACCTATACTCAAACTTTAACATTAAATACGTATATCGGCCATGCCTAGCGGGTCTTTTGGAACTAGGCCGAGTAACCACGCAGCACTGGCAGACACCATATGTAAATTAGATACGACGTCAGCAGACAAAATTGTTACAAAGTTATGAACATATACGTAGTCGTGACGTTTCGGGCCGGCTGAGCTGCTATATAAAGCGAGCAAAAAATGATCTCATCCACTACGACTTGGCGGTGGACGGCGATGGAAAATTTACTCTGCCATTCCGCCCACCCCACAATAAGAGACTAGAACTATAGGGCTTAAGCATCTCAGGGCCTTCTCTCAGTATACTCACGCATGTACGATTACCATTCTAGTGCATTAAAAAGTCCAAATATATACCATTCATCCAAGTCCGCGTAGTTCAATTATAGCCTCCACCCAACGTTTGTTTATTGTTTGTTGGAGTTTTAGGTCCTAGCACCATCTAAGGTCATATCGCGTCGGGTGGCCTACGGACTTGTGACAGTGCACACTCATGGCGACTTCATAGTGTGGCCCCCCCACTGGAAGACCACGTTGCTAGCACCATAACCTAATATCCCACTCAGTCACATTATCTTGACACTCAGCCAACCAGTCCTTTTTTGTTTTTCTTGAAGATTTATACTGCCTATCATGGATAAGTCTGAATAGACTTGTTTTCACCATTAGACAGTTTGTCGATAGAAAGCCCGAGCCTACACTTTTACCGACCCAAGGGATTTTTAAGCTCCCACACCACATAGACATGGTATGAGAGCAACTGGCCTTTGATGACACTGTAAGTTTGCTCTCCCTATCTTAATAATGCAGAGCGTCTGGCTGGGAAGCGATTAGTATCAATTTTTAACTCATCGGTTTGACTGGAGCAGTCGAATCCCACGATCTGCCAAAACGGGAGACACACGCTCAACTCATTCGGCCATCCCTCTCACTGAGGGACCAGCGGAATCTGGACTATTCGGCTGTCATCTCCTTGGTCGAAGCTTTGCTTTAGCTATTTTCAATGCTAAGCTTGTTGACCAAGCACTTTGGCCCGCTTAGTCAAGCACCGTCCTTTCTCGTTCAGAGTCCATTAAAGTCTCAGCAGCTCTATCAAGGGCAGCCTAATTTTCTCTCAAATTTTAAAGTTGCATAATCTACTGGTTTTGAGTTTCTATCAGTCTTGTCTTAGATAAATATATATTAGGTTGATCATTAATAATCTAGTAAGGGTTTTCTGTTCAGTTTGAACTAACTCTTTATTTTAAATGGCTAACTTCTAAGATATTTGAAATGCAAAAATGCTAAGTTAATTTTGGCATGCTTGTACACATTTTAGTCACAATAGGCTTCAGCAGTAACGGGTTCTATTACATTGACTTTTAGTGTTCCCATCTTAGGCAGCAACACAGCAACAAGCTTTAATAAGCGCACCCGGTATCTAGGTCAGATATGTGAAATCAAATCTAGATAAGTGTTTTTGGTTAGAAAATGTGCTACTTTCATCGGACTATGCATTCCTAGCCTGGTGCTCGGTATCAATAGGATAGGAGAAGGACTGGTTAGTTCAGTGTCAGAATAATATGACTGAGTGGGATATCAAGTCATGGTGTTGGCGGCCTGGTCTCAAGGGGGGGGGCAGCACTATAAAGTCGGCATGACTGTGCACTGTCACAAGTCGGTACCCATCCTGAATCGACCATAGATGTTGCCAGGACGTTAAACTCCAACACCAAACCAACCATCGGACTATGCGGCTTTAATAGGGCGTCTGGTAAATAAAGACTCCGCCGACTTACTCGCCTTACTTTCAGACAAGTAAAATGCGCGCCAAAATACCCCGGACTACGTTCCCGCGTGGAAAGGAGGGGGTAGGGGTGGGGTGGGGTGGGGTGGGGTGTAGGGGTGGGGTGGGGTGGGGCGGGGGTGCGGATTAATTCCTTAAAGCCCCTGTCACACCTCGCTGGATTGAGGAAACGGATAGAGCCGGACAAAAATATTCTAGTCTGGTGTGATTCCGACGTAAAATGTATTGATTATGTCACAGACGGTAATGGTTGATAACGTATCTAACGATCAACTCAACTGCATAGTGGTCACTGACTCACTCAACCCAGTCCGCAAGATCAAGGACCACAGAGCTAACCACTCTCTGGCCACCTTGATCCAGAACACCATCGTCACCAGGCATGAAGCTCAACTCGAAACAGTGCTGGCCTCGGTCCCCTCCCACATAGGACTTCCCGGTAATGACCAGGCTGACTCAGCTGCTCTGGATGGCTCTCGCTGTCCTGAGATCGACCTCGTCATAGACCACTCCTTGTCCAAGCTCAAAGCCACCCATGCTAGAGCCACCGAAGCCCTGTGGGAGGCTTCCCTCCACAACACCACCATCAGGAACCCATACTCCGTCAGTTGGGCCTGGCACAAAAATGTCAGAGCGCGCCTACCAGTCCCAAGAAACCTCTCTGCATCCATGCAAGAGGTGGTCACGTGCTTCAGGACTGGATACAGGCAGTTCATCGATACCCCTACATTGCAACGATGTCCATGCGGTGACAAAATCTTCAACATCGCCCACGTCTTGGCCTCATGTGTGGCCTTTGATAGCACCGCCATCCGAGACTTCCTCGGCCCACCACACAACTTGTCTGACACCCGAGCTGCGCCTGCCATCCTCAAGAGGCTCTCCGATTCCTCATGGGAGCCACTCTGTAAATTCTATAGACAAAATCATCACACCTTCGAGATCGTCGGTGGCCCTGAACCCATCGCCGATGACTCTGAACCCAACAGCAGTGACAGTGACTAGCAACCACTGTCAGGGAGTCCCGTGAGGTCCCGGTCGGGGAGCCCCATGAGGTCCCGATTGTGGAGCCCTGTGAGGTCCCCCAGCAGGGAGCCCCATGAGGCCCCCACCAGGGAGCCCCATGATGCCCCCACCAGGGAGCCCCGTGAGGCCCCCCCTTCAGGGAGCCCCATGAGGTCCCAGCCAGGGAGCCCTGTGAGGTCCCACCTGGGAGCCCCATGAGGTCCCACCGGGGAGCCCCGTGAGGTCCCACCAGATGCAGCCCCTACACTGGGAGCCCCGTGCGGTCCTGGACACACCGGATGTGACAGCCTCGACCCCTGCACCCACAATGCCGGTTCCCGCTTCGATCACCGACGGAGTGGGTGCCGGGACCGCGGATACAGCCACACCCACCCACCTCACCCCGTTCCAAGAGCCACTGGCACTGGACCACCCACCCTGTGACGGGGGCCTGGAAGACCAACGACAATGACACCGGATCCCGCTTTGATCTCCGGTCGAGGTACAGGACCGTGGGCCCAAGAACGTATTGCCACCTACCAGGCCACCGACGCACCACAGCACAAGTCACCGCGAAGAGCACCATGCCCCCCCCACCCCTCAAGCTGGACGAAGTAAGAAGGAAAGACCCCCCCCCCCCCCCCACCACCCAAAAAAAAACACGCCAAAAATGGGCCGTTTTAACGGCGCCGTTTATTAATGCTGCAGTCCATGCAGCCAGTGACCGCTAGGTCACAAACCCCCCAATAAGTAAGTAAGTAATGATCAACTGACAATTCAGTATACAAAAAGAACTATAGCGAATGGCAACGGATGTGTAATGGATATGTAATTGATGGGAACGGATGGGAATTGACGGGGATCGGACAATAACGGATAATAACCGCATATGTCAGTCCGGCGCAATCCATTACAAGTTTTGTGCATGCTCAAAACTTGTAACGGATCGGACGAGATATCAATGGATATGCAACGGACACAAACCGGACTTTGCCGGATATCAACGGACTTTGTTCGGTTTCTTTCCGAGGTGTGACAGAGCATTTAGCACGGTTTAGCGCTGCGGACCGAGGCGGCCATGTTTACTGTTAACACCGAGCCGTGTTTGCACATTCTCCCGCTAGGTGGCAGGTCTGCGCCGAGCCACTGCGCGTGGGTTCTGAATTATTCATGAGGCGCGCGCATTTTTGTCCCCCGCCATCTCAGAGTCCCCCGCGGAGTGCGCAGGTGTGAATCCGGGTGCGCGTGCGCAGTGGGGGGCTCATGCATATTGCTGAGTGCCAATCTTTTGGAAGTCAGCTTGTCTAATTATATGCTTTAAAAAAATAATAATCACAAAACATGAAACTAAGCAAAATAAGCACACAAAAATGTGGCAAAAAAAGAAAATGAAGAAAAAAAGTGATTCAGTGCAAGCAGTTCCTTACTAATATTGATAGAGGTAATTAGTGCAAATTGCTAACACGATTAAATTTTTGTTGTATCTATGTGTATTTAATTCAACTAGACGGTGACAATGTCGGCGATATTTACATTCAATTACGACCTTTAATAGTTTAGCTACAAGTATAAGTATCCTCACAATGATTCAATTACTGGCGTTTGTAGTTCTTATTTGTTTATATTAATTGTTCAATGCGCTGTGTACTGTACACTCTGCCTACCGTTCTTTGTCGCGGAGTGGGATGCGTCCTAACAATATATTATAAAGTCAAATCAGGGCGAATACCGATTTGTTGCAGTATGCACTGATAGCGACTTTATAGTGCTACCTCCCCAGGATACCATGCCGTCGTCATTATGACCTGATATCCCACTCACTTATATTATCCTGATACTCAGCAAAACAGTCCTTATTCTATCCTAGTAATGTCGAGCGTCATGCTAGGGGAGTGACAAGTCTGTCAGTGGTTTGCCTCGGCCGGATTTCGAACCTAGGACCGTCAGAATTTTTTTCAGATGTAGTGGGTAATGTTTTAATAAAGATCCCGAGTGTTATTTGTACTATCAAGCCCCAGTCACACCTTAACGGACTGAGTACCGGACTCCACCGGACAAAGAATTGTCTAGTCCGGTGGTGTTCGGTATCAAAATGTATCGAAATGTGTCGAACTGTTGCAACGGCCGTCAGACAAAATGAACACTAAATGGACAAGGAACATACATTAACGAATAGCCAATTTACGAGAACCAGACGAGAACTGGATGGCAACCGAATGTCAAACGGACGGACTGAACACCACACGGACATGTACCGGACTGTTCACGGATGCGCTGAAAAAAATGATGGACCAAATTCCCCTAACACCATCAATGGACTATTCAGGAAGCAAACGGGAGACATAACAGATGGGTAATGGACATGAACCAGACAAAGTGGACTAAATGGACTTAAACCAGACACCAACCATACACGTCAGTCCGGCGGTGTCCGGTACAAGTTTTGTGCATGTTCAAAACTTGTACCGGACACCGCCAGACACCACCGGACAGATAACGGACAGGCCGGATGCCAACTGTATATATTAGAAACCGTACATTGCCGTATTTCACCGCACAGTGTCCGGTTTCTGTCCATTTCTCCAATCCGGTAAGGTGTGACTCGGCCTTAAGGTAGACAATGAAGTCAGTAAAGCCACCAGAAACATAAAATCCTCTAGTGCGACTGACACTGGTCAACAACGGTGGAGGCAAGGTGGGACGAAGGTGGCGCAACTGGTACAGGTCTGACGGAGTATAACAATATAGTAATAATACCCTTCCATATCTTTTTACTCGCATAATATGTTATGCCTCATGTATATGTGTACATGCTTGTGGCAATTATTTTCGTAAATATTCTGGAGAAAATTGGAGTAATTATGGGTATTGCATGCAACATCTTTGAAGTAGGTGATGAATTGGAGCGAGTAGATGAAATATGTACAGTGTCGCCACTTATAGGCAATAACGGGGACACAATATATATATGTCCGTGTGTATATAACAATGTTATGTTATTAACATACTAGACATATATTTGAACACAAAAAAACACCATATTTACAAAACGGTAGCGTACCACAGAAAGACCTCTTTCCACAGATCGACCACTCCCCTATATCAATCGCTTTATTTGCCTCCCAAACGATTGCCCATACAATACCATTGTAATGATAAAAAAAAACACCTCTCTAAACAAACCACCACCCTAAATGGATCATTTAAAGTCGGTCCCATGGTCGGTCAACTTAGAGAGGTTTTACTATACTTGCTCTCTGTGTATGCCAGACACTCTTAAAGCTGCATAGTCCGATGAAAGAAGCACATTTTCTAAACCAAAGCGCTTACCTAAATTTGATTCTACATATCTACCTTAGATACTGATACAATTGTTAAACGTGTTTTGCTGCATAGAAGGGGATCCCAAGTCAATTTAATATAAGCTATTACTGCCTGAGTCCATGGTATCCGGGCTTTGGTATGTTTCCCAAAATTAAAATAATATTTCTGCACTTCAAGCGAAGCAAGATGGATTATAACAATCAACCGAATAAAGTTATGTCAGAAAATGAGAGAAATCATCGGACTATGGAACTTTAAACGACGCTAATTGTGCATGTTGGCCCGAGGCTAACATGGGTAATTTGCTCACGAGGCTGCTGGTCTCTACCTTTCCTGCTGAATCGCCTTTCTGTTTTTCACTCAGTCTCCGCTTGACACTGCTACTGTACACATCGCTTCCCCACCCACCGACCCTTTTTCTTGGTGGGGGTGAGTGCTGATCCTCGACTTGAATCTACCTGAATCTACTACAACACGCCTGGGACTGATCTCCTGGTTACGCACTCCAGTCAGCGCATGATTTCTGGCCATGCCGCCACCTGTTACATGTTGTTCCACCTGCCAAGGTCCGATTTGTTTTCTATTAAATTTTATTTAAACCAGTTTCTGTCTGTTTTCTATCTTTCTTACTGTATTCTCTCCATGACAGCCGAGTGTAGCGAATTGTAACCCTGGTGGTGGTGTGGACGGTGGTATTAGTGGTGGTTGTGGGATGCGCAGGGGGAGGGGTAGTTTGAGCAGGCCGCTACGTTCCGGCTCTAGGTGTAGAATACTGAGAAATGAGCAGCTCATGTCACTCACTGACTTACTGACTTATTGACACACTGACCCACTCACTAACTGACTCACTGACTCACTCACTGACTCACTGACTGACTCACTTAGTGACTGATTGACTGCCTCATCCACCCACCCACTGACTCACTGACTCACTGACTCACGCACTGACTCATGATTCACCCACCCACCCACTGACTCACTGACTCACTCACACTCACTCACCCACCCACTCACTCACTCACTCAGTCTGTCAACTGCCTGCTCACTGACTGTTCCAGACACACACACCAACCCCCAATATCATAATGCTTAATCCCCACCCACATCACACTCAACTCACCCAGACTCATTCGGACAATAACTCACTTCTGAATTACAGTAATTAAAACTGGATATTAAACAAGCCCACGGGGGGAGCGGTTGGATGGGGAGGGTGGGTGTGGTGGGTACGTGGAAGGGAGGTGGGTGGTAAAGGAGGGGAGGGGGGGGGGGCTAGGCGCCACGTCACGGGCGAGTGAACATCGCAGACAATGGGCAATTAAGTATATTATGACGGATTAATGACGTGGAAGTCTGTGTGAACGAGACCTTCTGTTCAAGATTTAACCCAATTTTAATCATTTATGTAATCACTCTCGAAGTTTGCTCATTTTATGTTCGCAATTATGCTGGATAGATATATGTGACAGTTTTATTTTCGAGGAATTCCTTTATCGTCATTATGCCAGCCATGGTTCGCTGCTTAGGCGTTTCTCAATCTTTCTCTCTGTCACACTATCTATAGTATCAGTCTACCTGTCTCTCCCTGCCTCTCAGTTACAAGTCCGACTTGCAGTGCTGGTGACGGTTGTTCGTGACTACACACAGGATAGAGGAAGGAATGGTTTGTTGACTATCCGGATAATATGACCGAGTCGGATATATATATATGCTATATAGTATTATATTGCACATATATAATACATATATTATATATAATATATCAATATATATAATATATATGATATATGACTTATGAGATATATCTAATATATAATATATATAATATATATAATATATAATATATATTATATATAATATATATAATATAATATATAATATATATAATAGATATAATAGATATAACATATATAATATATATAATATATATAATATATATATTATATATAGCATATATAACATATATAATGTATATAATATATAATATATATATATTATATGTAACATATATAACATATATAATATATATAATATATAATATATATTATATTTATAATGCATAATATATATAATGTATATAATATATATAAGATATATAGCAGATATAAAATATATAACATATACAATATATATATAATATATGTAATATATATATATTATATATATAATTATATAATATATAAATGTAGGCCTATATATATGAGACCAGACGGGATGGCCGAATGAGTTGAGCATACGTCTCCTGATTTGGGAGATTGGGGGGATCCGAACCCATGGGTTCATGAGTTCGAACCCTGGTCGAGTGAAACCAATAACTTAAAAATTGTTACTTGCCGCTTCTTAGCCAGGCGCTTGGCATTATTAGGATAGGATTATTAGTTCAAAGGTCTGGTTGGCTCGGTGTCAGGATAGTGTGACTGAGTGGGATATCAGGTCCTGGCACTGGCAGCCTGGTATTCCAGTGGGGCAGCACTATAAAGTCGCCATATGTGCACACTGTCACAAGTCGGTACCCGTCCTGATATGACCTTAGATGTTGCTAGGACGTAAAACAACACCAAACAAACAAACAAACCTATATATATATATATGTATTTACATGTGTATATTATAAATGCATACATGTGACCACATGGGGAAGGCAGTGACAATAACAATGTAACGTTATTAAATGTACAGCATTGCGAAATTCATTTAAACTTACAATCATAACTTCCCTTCGGGGGTGGGATGCGCGGGGGGGGGGGTCACGGGTGGGGGGTGGGGGGTCAGCGGTGACGGGGAGGTCGGGGTAATTACCCGGGTTGTGGGTGCGTGTCCATCGGCATTACTAGGTGAACATACGCATGCGCACATTATTACAGACCGCCGTATGGCTGGCGCGGGGCCAGACTCGGCCGTGTGAGTCAGGCCATTCACTATTCATACGGGATTAGCCAATCAGCGCGCCGCTCTACCGGCAGGACACACTCACCGGGGCTCGCGGACGCGAAAGGCTGAAAACTGTGATATTTTGTTTCTGTTTAAATATTGAGATTGTTAAAATATAGGCGCGTCCGTCATGCTCGATTATCCTTTTCAGTCCAACCAAGAATAGACCGCACTGAGCCGTTCTTGTGTGTGTGTGTGTGTGTGCGTGTGTGTGGGTAGGTGGGTGAAAGGAGGAGGGAGGTATTATTGTGAGGAGAGTTGTTGACATAATCCCCCCACCTAACCCCCACCTTCCCCACCCACACACCATACACCAACCTGGGTAATCGATTTGGCATTTTATAACTCCACGGCTAAATATTGACAAAGCAGCGTAAATTTATCGGTAAATAGCTCCAAACATTCATTTTTAATGTATGTATGTTCACAATAAAATAGAACAAAGTTGTTTTTACCATATTAACGTTGCACAATCCAATTATTTGGAACTTCTGCTATATATATTTTTAATATAAATAAATATTTTAGGTTGATCGTTACAATTGAATTACCTGAATCTGGTATAAATTTGTTTAAAATCATAATTCCCCTAGGAAATATCTGAACTACCTGTTTACAATATAATGTAAACCGCCTCGGCGCTTAGAAAATGTGTTTTGGTGAATGAACTGATTTACAAAAAAAATGACAAAAAAATGACTGAGAACATGAAAGAAATCGGTTCTGAAGACCATTGGCTTGGGCTGTAATATGTTCTATTAAATTGACTTAGTATTCCCTTCAACGCAGCAATGAATGCTTAAGCCCCACTCACACCTACCCGGATCAGGGGCCAGACGAGCCCATGGTCCATGGCGATCCGGCGTGATCCGTGGCTCATCCGTGGCTGGTCCTTGGTGATCCTTGGTGATCCATGGCTGGTCCGGCCTCTTCCGGGGTCCACCCCGGATGTTTTAAAATGTTTAAAACATTCGGGGCGGTCCGGGGCATTTTGCGATCCGGGCTCGATCTGGCATCGTCTGGGATGATCCAGGGGTAATCCAGGGGTGGTTTGGGTAGTCAGGTGGTTGACCGGGAGTAGTCCGTGATGCGTCCGGGCCAGTCCGGGACTGTTTTGCCCCGGATGAGGAATGTTTTAGCCATGGTTTAGCCCAGACCAGCCCCCTTACTTGCCCGGACTGCCTGGATAAGACCCGGACATGCCGGATGACCACAGATTAACCATGGATCGCCATGGATAGCCACGGATGACCACATATTACTCATGGACTACCCCAGGATGAGTCCCGCATTTCAGGCTATCATCCGGGGGTTGTCCGGAGCTCGTCCGGGGGTTGTCCGGGGCTAATCCGGGTAGTCTGGGGGTTGTCTGGGGGTCATCCAGGGTGATCTGGGCTTGTAGTCCGTGGCTCATCCCGAAACGTGTGACCACGAGGCTACAACTTATGTGGTGTTCTCTGTGGTGGAGTGGTTAGAGTGTCTGACTTTTTTCTAGGTCGGACTCCTAATCTGAAGGTTGGTGGTTCGATTCCCTGTGCCCCCATCTCTGCCAATTTGGATTTCCACCGCTGTGTATAACTTACAGCGTCATCAAAGGTCAGTTGCTCTCATACCATGTCTATGTGGTGTGGGAGGTTAAAAATCCCTTGGGTCGGTAAAAGTGTAGACTCGGGCTTTCTATCGACAAACTGTCTAATGGTGAAAACAAGCCTATTCAGGCTTATCTATGATAGGCAGTATACATCTTCAACAACAACAACAACAACAACAACAACAAAAACGACCAAAATAGCGATTTTATCCGGGGCTGTCCGGGACAGTCCGGGCGACTGGTCCGGGGGTGGTCCGGCTCAAAATCCGGGGCTCGTCCGGGTAGGTGTGACTGGGGCTTTAATACGTATACCAAATAACTGAGTTGGATATCATGGGTTAAATCTAACTAAGTGATCGTTTCGAAAGTGGGTTTTTTCCCATAAGACTATTCAACTTTAAAAAGAGAGAAACCTCCCAAGAAAATATTTATGTTAATTTGTTATCACAAGCGGCGTCTTGTGGAAGTTTACCCGCACTATGTTTTGGTTAAGAATTTGGGTTCACCTATTTCCTAATTGGACCTTGCGAAAAATGGAAAATAGCTTCAAATTGCGAATATTGTCAGTCAGTCAGCCCTATCAAAAGTGCATTTGAATTAACCTCCAGCCACAACAACGCCTTCACATGGACTCAGATTGCACTTCTAGTGACGCACACACAATACAAGAAATACAAAAATAAAATATTACAAAAAGTCATAATCGTTTTCGTTCAGAAACTGAAGTTAGTCATGCGCAGATCTAATCAGGCATAAGTGGCACCCAAGTTATTATATTGCTGGCCCCAAAAAAAAGAAGAAAAAAGGATAATGTTCAAATTTAAGAGTTTGCCTAATTAAAGTTGCATAGTCCGATGGTTTTGAGTTGCTGTCATTTTTCTGAGATTAATATACAGTAAAGCCTCTCTAAATCGACCGATCGTGGGACCGACTTTAAAAGGTCTATTTAGGGAGTTTTTCTTATTGTTACAATGGCATTGAATGGACGGTCGTTTCGGACCCAAATAAAGCGATCGATATAGGGGAGTGGTCGATCTGTGCAGGTGGTCAGTTAAAGAGGTTTTACTGGATTAATTTGATGGCATTAATTCAGAGATCCGGTAAACAGTTGCATGCATAAGTCTTTTAGTTCAGAGATCCGGTGAACACCACAGGTGGCGCTGTGATCTGCTCTTGTGTGCTGTGTGCTGTGTGCTGTGTGCTGTGTGCTGTGTGCGGTGTGCTGTGTGCTGTGTGCGGTGTGCTGTGTGTTGTGTGCTGTGTGTTGTGTGATGTGTGCTGTGTGCTGTGTGCTGTATGCGGTGTGCTGCGTGCTGTACGCGGTGTGCTTTGTGCTGTGTGTGGCGTGCTGCGTGCTACTTGCAGTGTGTTGTGTGTTGTGTGTTGTGTGTTTTGTGCTGTGTGCTGTGTCCTGCGTGCTGCATGCTGCGTACTGCATCTGTGTGTTGTGCGTTGTGCGTTGTGTGCTGCATGCTGTGTACGGTGTGCTGTGTGTTATGTGATGTGTGTTCCGTCCTATGTGCTGAGTGATGTGTGCTCCATGCTGTGTGCTGCGTGCTATGCAATGTGCACTGTGTGCTGCATGTTGTGTGCTGCATGTTGCGTGCTGTGCACTGTGCACTGTGGACTCTGTGATGTGTGCCATGTGCCACATGCCGCGTGCTGTGTGCTGCGTGCTGTGTGCTCTGTAATGTGTGCTGCATGTTGCATGCTGTGCGCTGTGCACTGTGCACTGTGCACTCTGTGATGTGTGCCGTGTGCCGTGTGTCGTGTGCCGCATGCTGTGTGTTGTGTGCTGCGTGCTGTGTGCTGTGTGCTGTGTGCAGTCTGCTGTATGATGTGTGCTGCATGTTGTGTGCTGCATGTTGTGTGCTGTGCACTGTGCACTCTGTGATGTATGCCATGTGCCGCATGCCGTGTGCTGTGCACTGTGTGCTGTGTGATGTGTGCTGCATGTTGCGTGCTGTGCACTGTGCACTGTGCACTCTGTGCTGTGTGCCATGTGCCATGTGCTGTGTGCTGTGTGTTGTGTGCTGTGTATTGGGCTCCCCCCCACACCCCACACCCTCTTCCCATTCCAGCCCCATTACGGAGAAGACAAGCTGCATCCTTACACTGTGAGCCTAATCAGGCAGAAGGAGCTACTTATGGAGTGTTCATCAATTAATTATGTGCTGGCGCTCGATCGAGTTTCACAGGGCATGCAATAGACGCCTTCTGCACAGCATGCGCATGCGCACCACTCAGCCGACTCCAGAAGCTAGTACTAAGTTTGTATAGGGTTATTATTTAATGCAATGATTATTGACCCTCCCCCTTGACTTCTTGGTTGTCCATCGGTGGTGACAACGACAGCAACTCATCATTTGTTGTGAACTCGTCGATGACTGATGAGTCCAATTTGTGCTCGGAATGTGCAGTAGCACATTGGACGTGTGTGTGTAGCTGCTGACGCTTTTGCTTAGCTTAAGATGTACGATCAGTTTCAAACAGTGTTGTGCATTTATGAACCTTGGCCACTATTTCCCAGGTTGTACACAAATAATGAAAGTGGATATGATAAAGAAAGGGAACCATCATGATGTGCTGACCCAGCTTCTTGATCAACAATATAAATGCAGTCAGTGTCATGGGTCAGATGCAAATGAGAAATATTGCACAGCAGGCATCGAACCCACACTTCTTCTCATTCCAGGAATAATGTAATAACCATTATGCCATCTAGACTCCTTGATGCGATCACCCTATCCACGTTTTTAGCTGTCTATATGGCTCCTTGCATGACACGTCAGTACAGACTACTACAGTGGCAACTAGTGCCTCAATTGGTGAAACTAGATATATCTAACTCTAAATTAAATGTATATTGTTCTAAAATGATTTGGAGCTAAAAGCAGGGACTGTCAATTTTGTCCATAAGAACTTGCTTCATGCATACGATGACGACCAGACGGGATGTCCGAATGAGTTGAGTGTCCGTCTCCCGTTTTAGTAGATCGTGGGATTCGAACCCACGGGTTCGAATCCTAGTAGAGTCAAACCAATGACATAACAATTGATACTTGTCCTTGTCAGTTCATAGCCAGGATAATGTGACTGAGTGGGATATCAGGTTATGGTGCTAGTATCCTGTTCTCCCAGTGGGACAGCACTATAAATTCACCATGGGGTGCACTATCACAAGTCGGTACCCGTCCTGATAGCAATATTTAGTTTATATTAGATTATATCGTACACGTAACATATTAAAGCCCGAAGCCCAGTGACCCAATGCTGAAAAAGAACTTCATTTGATCAATAAAAATATCATTGACCGAAAAAGCATCCAATCAATAGGCACCCCGTGGCTGTGTTGAGAGGGTGGTGTACAGCCATGATTTGTGTGTTGAGGTGTGACCATGGTGCTATGGTTATGGCTGTGTTCGGGCAGCGGACTGTGACCATGTTCAGATGAAGTTCATGTTCGGTTTGCTGGTACAAGTTTACTTGAGTTTAACGTCTTAACCAGACGGGATGGCAGAATGAGTTCAGAATCCGTCTCCCGTTTTGTTACTGTTAGGTCGTGGGATTTGAACTTATGGGTTCAAACCCTGGTCGAGTGAAACCAATGACTTAAAATTGATACTTATCACTTCCTAACCTGGCACTCAGCATTATTAGGATAGGGCAAGAAGGAGCAGTGGAATGAGGAAGACAAATTGTCCGCGATTGAAATTTCCCTTGCTTAATCAACTCCCCACCAAAAAATCCACCATCTAACGTCATATCTGAACAGCAAACTCATGGCCATTTTATAGTGCTGCCCCACTGGGATACATACGACAATGCCAGTACCACATATCCCACTCAGTTATGTCATGTTGCTAGGACGTAAAACAACAACAAACAAACAATCAATCCCGAGAGTTAACCAGTGAAATTGCAGGGCATCAGGCAAGGTAGCAATAAGTATCAGTTTTGTAAGACTTTGATTTGACTCGGCCAGGGATTGATCCCACGGCCTCTGGCCCTAAGGCAGATGCTCTACTGATTTGGCCACCCCGTCTGGTCATGCTCAGTTGGTGCAGCTGATTGTAAAGTCCTCAGCTGGAATCTGTGGTTTGTGTAGGCAGGCTGTAATGAAATCAATACAGGCAAGAAGAGAAAGGGAGACTATAAACAATGGAAGTAGAGAGAGAGACAATGCCCTCAGGTTTATTATTATATAGTGGTACATGGATCTGGTATGGCATACCACCTGACAATGTTCTCCAATGGGAATCAAGCATTTACAGTTCCACCAATGAGCATCAAGCATTCCTGTGTCACCATGGCTACAGTGATCTGCCTACCACCACCATGTGGTGTGGCTGCTTGGCCACCACCTGCCTGAGCTGAGTGTGTGGTGATCCGTGACTAAGAGAGGGGGGGGGGGTACTGAGTAGAGCTCCAAGTGCCCCTTACACACTATCTCTAGTGCCTCTTTCACACTATCTACCTAATACATAATGACTATTTACCATAAGTAAAGGATCACCAGCAACTACATAAATACATTCATGCACCTGGCACTATATACCATTTACCATTATAGACCATTTGCATTCCCCCACCAATGCGTTTTATCGGAATATTTTACATGATGATGTGCAGCCAGCCAGCCTGGTGGTCACTGGTCAGTCTCTCTACCAGTTCCATAACCTTAAATCATTCTTATTGAACACTCAGTCATCCTTCTAAGTCATCGTGAGTGGCCTATATTAAACAAAAAAAGAAACCAATTATATTTCCAATTCACACTATTCATGCCACGGCCATGTTGAAACCAGACCAATGCCACGTACGCATCTGTGAGGCGCCGCTGTATGAAAAGTAATGCGAATACTTTTTCGTCGACCAAAACCTCTTGAAATCACTCAAATTTGAAGGTATTCATTTAAAAAAAATACCATATTCATCTTTGCATACATGTTTTCTATCAATTGGCCAATTTTCACAAAGATTTGGTGACCCTTGCATGGTGATTTCCCATGACAATTAGACAACGACACAGCATATTAGTTTAAAGTTGGATTTAATTTTAAGCACCAGCAGTGTAAGTTTTTGATCCGTACAAAGTTCAATTTCAATGACAAGTTCAATTACAGTGAGGTCAAGAAGCTTTTAGCCCTTGCCCTTAACAATGTCATGTAGGGTGGGCAGGTGGCAATTTTTCAGGCTAGTCAGTGTCCTCCTTGTATCCGTGTCGATGTGAGTTCACCGCAGCAGGACCTGGCCTTATATAGGCTCGTAAGGTTAATTAGTTCAGAAATTCGACTGCAGGTGCAGATCGAAAGCATTAGTTAGGTAATCAGGTTTCGAATCTTGAAAGTGAATACAGGCGGCGCTAGCGTACAATGCATATAGTAGTACAACCATTTCTTGATAGGTGGCAGCATAAGGCCTTCTTAGTTACTATCAGGCTATGGCTGTGTACGGAGTCAAATTACCCGTGTTGCCGAGTATCACGGAGAATGTGACTGTCAACTTCAAGTCTGCATAGTTCTGGTGGTATCATGTACCATGCAGCGCTGTCTGCATAGTTATCTGTGTAACACAGTTAAACAACTAGTCTTAGTAATTACAAATTAATAAAAGCTTTAAAAGGGTTAAAATATATTTAAAAAATATATCCATATTAAGAAAGTTATGCAATTTTGAATTTAAGAAAAGATTGGCAGCCAAGATGAGTGACTTTGTTGACATTGCCTTCTGAAATGCATCTGATCATCACTCAATCTTCATGAAAAGTGACCAATAAATACAAAAAAGGTATGCAAAAATGAATATGATAGTTTCAAAAGTTAATATCTTCAAATTTTACTCCTTTAATTTCTGTAGTAGTTCATACACATCGGCACACAGCAGTGTGTTATGGCAATTTCCAATACCCGATGCATACTCAGCATCGTCCTGATGCCGAATTAGGTCACGCATGAATAGTGTGAATAGAGCGGTACTGCCTGACTGGTTAGTTCCGCGAGTTCCCACAAACCGGAACTGGCGCTGTCGCCACTTCATGGTTAGTGAACCAGGGGGCGCCACCCCCTACTCTCGCCGCTGCTGTCTCCCCGTATACTTTAACACTTGTGATATTCTGGCTGCATCTAAATACACATTGCACACATAGTACAGTTCCCAAACTGATCTTCATCAGTACATACATTACACAGTCCTACTAATTATTTGAGTCCCGACGCGGTGGCTGAATCGGTAGAGCGCATGCTTCGTGTATGGAAGGTCTGGAGTTCGAATCCCGGTTGACTCATAGCTTTAACTTACAAAATTGATACATGTACTCAGGACCTAGACTGGTTTTCGGCATTGCTGGGATAAGGTAAGGATTGGTCAGTTCAGTATCAGGATAATGTGACTGAGTGGGATATCAGGTCATGGTGTCAGCCACATAGTTTCCTAGTGGAGCGGCACTATAAAGTCGCTATGAATGCGCACCGTCACAAGTTGGTATCCGTCCTGATATAACCTGAGATGTAGCCAGGATTTAAAACCCTAACAAACAATTATCTGAGTTGGAAATTTTGTTTGTTAGCCCCACTAGTCAGTTAGTAATGAATGCTTTGCTGATGTTGATTGTCGATTCTTCAGTGAAATGTGGTGGGCAGTGGCCGGGCTACGCGGAGTAGATTAGATCGCCACTGGTCAATAAAAGCAAATCAAGTCGGCCGGAAGCAGCTGCATGGTAGGGGGCGCCACCGATTTTCAGGGGTGATCGGGGTTAACTGGAATAAACCAGGGGAGGGGCTGTAGGGGGCATAATATGGAATACGCAAGCGAGGTCCTTGGAGTGCTCTGTTGATGTTTATAGCACAATCTTGTATAGAGGCAAGACAATGGAATATCTGTGACCTAATCTGGTATAAGGAACGGAGGACTAGTATTTATAGCGCTGTATTTGATAAACAAGGAGATGGGTAGAAGATTGGCTATTAATTAACTTGTGTACAATTCGCTTCACTCGGCATAGAAAGAGACAGAAGGTAACAGAAAGGTAACTGTGGAAAGTTTAATCAGGATGGAAAACATAGCGGGGCCTGCAGGCAGGCTTTCAAGTGGGTGACAGTGACCCTTCATTTCAGGTTTCTGGCAATAGCATGTTTCACATGGCTTGTATCAAGTGCTGGCAGGGGCACAGTCTAGGAACCGGAAGACAGGAGAGATCAGCAGTCACGCCCCCAGAACGAGGGTGCAAGGGTGGGGAAGCGAAGTGGACAGACAGAGGTGCCGGGGTAGAGTGGCGTTACAGCATGAAACACAAAGCGAGGAAAACAGCGAGAATCCTAGCCTCGTTTGCAAATTATACATGTTAGCCTCTGCCAAAATGCTCAATGCGTGACCATCATCATCATCATCATCATTCTGTCGGTCGCGATGCGACAAAGACTGCTTTCATTACTTGACTGCCGCTCTCCATTTAGCTCTCTGCTGTGAGAGTTGCGACCATGAGTTGGTCTTAATGTCTCTCAGCTTCAGGTTTCTCTTGATGGTATCCCTGAAGCCAGAAGACAGTTGAGAATAAAGGATCTGCTTTGGTAGCCTGTCTGATGACATCCTCATGAGGTGTCCAGTCCACCGGAGATTCTTTTTGATCAGAAGATCTTCCATAGAGGGCAGCCCCATCCGTTCGAGTAATGCGTGACCAATATATATATATATAATATATATATATATATATATATATATATATATATATATACATATATATATATATATATTATATATATATTTGTTAGTTTGTCTTTGATTTACATCCTAGCAACATCTGATGTCATATCAGGACGGGTACCGACATGTGACATTGTGCACTCATGTCGACTTTATACTGCTGCCCCACTGGGACACCAGGCCGCCAGCACCATGACCTGATATCCCACTCAGTCACATTATCCTTACACTGAGCACACCAGTCCTTGCCCTGTCCTAATAATGCCAAGTGCCAGGCTAGGAAGCGACAAGTATCAATGTTTAAGTAATTGGTTTGACTCGACCAGGTCTCGAACCCACGATCCCATGGGTTCGGATTCCCCGATCTCCCAAAACAGGAGACGGATGCTCAACTCATTCGGCCATCCTGTCTGGTCTATATATAATTATATATAATTATATATATAATTATAAATATAATATGCATATATGATATATATAATTATATATATATGATATATATAACTTATTTAGAACTAGGGGCAGATTGATCAAATATAATTTATGATTAGTAAGTGTAAAAACCAAGGCCTAGCGGTGATTATAGTCGATTATAAAATGAACATACGTCATACAAAATATATGGAATGATAAATACTACAAAGATTAAAAACATGGTAACAGTGATATCGCTATATTGTTTTCTTTATTAGAACTTTAAAAAAAAAGATTTCTAGGGCAGAAGTGTCCCACATTCTCCTCCGCCCCCTCAATCACAATTTCCTGTAATTATTTCAGTGATGACCAGATGGGATGGCCGAATGATTTGAGCGCTCGTCTCCCGTTTTGGTAGATCGTGGGATTCTAACCCACAGGTTCGAACTGTGGTCGAGTCAAACCAATGACTTAAGAATTTAAACTCACCGCTTTCTAGCCAGATACTCACTTTATTAGGACAGGGCAAGGACTGGTTGGC
The DNA here is from genome assembly GCA_030323885.1 of Branchipolynoe longqiensis. Taxonomy (NCBI): domain Eukaryota; kingdom Metazoa; phylum Annelida; class Polychaeta; order Phyllodocida; family Polynoidae; genus Branchipolynoe; species Branchipolynoe longqiensis. The sequence goes on from CM059187.1 coordinate 52,074,589, forward strand.
TCAATGTCAGGATAATGTGACTGGGTGGGATATCGGATCATGGTGCTGGCAGCCTGGTCTCCCAGTGGGGTAGCACTATAACATCGCCATGAATACGCACTGTTACAAGTCACAAGTCGGTACCCGTCCAGACATGACTTGAAGCCTTAAGGACTCTGAAACCAAAAGCCTTAAGAACTCTGCAACTTTAATATATTTAGCTACGCGAATTATGGCAGAAACTCAAAATATCGGATTATGCAACTTTAAGGAAAATAAACAAAGAATCACATTCACTATGTTTGAGAGTAATGTCTCTGCTAAATGCTAAGATTTCTCATATCTGAAAGCGATCCCTCCCCTCCCACTACCCCCCCCCCCCCAAAAAAAAACCCACACTAACCGAATGAGTTGTAGACTCGCCTCCCGTTTTGGTAAGTCGCGGGACTTAAACATTGATACTTCTTGCTAACCAGCCTGGCGTTCTGCATTATTAGGACAGGGCAACGAGCTGTGAAATGAGGAAGACCAATTGTCCGTGATTGAAATTTCCCATGGTTAATCAGCTAATATACCTGCCTTTTTTTAATCGAAAGATATGTATCGCTAGTTGTCTCTGATCAATTGTCTGTGATTGAAGTTTCCATTGCTTAATCAACTAATATACTAAAAAAAAATCAAAAACATCTATAGATGTATATTCCTAGTTGTCTCTGCTCCTTGTTACCTCATATAGAAAATCACCCGGGAAACCTGGTGTGCTATTAATAGCAGGACGGCGTCTCCTAGGTCCCGGAATGATGTGCAAGGGACTGTCTGTGATGTATGCATGCACACACACATTTATGGGCACGCCGCGCGGCGCTTATAACACTGGGTCACGTGTGCTTTACTGACCAATCACCACCACGGAAACTTAACAAAAAATTATTTAAAAAATAAAAATAAAATAAAAATCCCAAAGCCAATCAAGAACATTACCGCAGCATAAAAGAAGCTACATTCCAATTTAATGCGATGCATGAAAAAGAAACATAATTGTGTTAAATATGTGTTGTTTTGTGTTTAGTCAAACAGGACTAACAGACATACATGGAAACCCGACTCATGCAGAAAGGGCTTGTGGGTCATTTCCCAGCTGGGTCATTGCCCGGACACCCGAGCCGCCTGTCCTCGCCGGGCTTCCTCCCTCCTCAACCTGCAGCAGTTATATTCGCGGGCGCACTGAACGAGCTACTCAGAGTCGCTCGGAGTCTGAGGCGATTTCCCCTGGGAACACACGCCGTTGGAGTGTTCGGGGTATATATATATACGGATAACTATATCCATATTTTATGCGCACTCCGAAAACTCCACGTTCGGGGTATATATATATATATATATATAATATATATATATATATATAATATATATATTTATATATAGATATATATATTAATATATATATATAAATATATATATAAATATATATATATATATTAATATTAATATATATATATATATATATATATATATATATGGTCATTGCACTAAACAAATAGTAATTTCACTCAGAAATCACCATATCTACTACTAGACCGGGCACGGTGGCGGAATCGGTAGAGCGCAGGATTCCTGTTCGGAAGGTCGGGAGTTCAGTTCTCGGTCGAGTCAAACCAATGACTTACAAAATTGATACTTGTGTCGCTACCTAGCCTGGGACTCAGCATTACTAGGATGGGGGGGGGCCATGACTGGTTAGTTCAATATCAGGTTAAAGTGACTGGGTGTGAAATCGGGTCATGGTACCGGCAGCCTGGTTAAATTAAAAAAATGAATAATTACATATGCTAATTACATATGCTAATTACATATGCTAATTACATATGCTAATTACATATGCTAATTACATATGCTAATTACATATGCTAATTACATATGCTAATTACATATTCCTACGTGTGTACCATGAAGGGTGATACCATGAATACTGATCTAGAATGATACCCACCCCCCCTCCGGCCCCCCCTACCCCCCGATAAGAATATTACTAGCCGGCTGATTTACACAAAGATATTTAGAATTGAAAGAATAGTGTAAATTTCATAAACAACAACGCCTCTCCACAGCAATCCTATCCCATCAGGGCACAATGCTTTGCATCTTCATTATTGACATATTACAGGCCAGAGATGACATAAGGCTAGGGCTACACCCGTCACAGGCTTTACGTTATATGGCATGTGCGCAAGAAGACATTCTACATTGGCATTAATAGATTACAGTTTTATGTCACATTTGTTTGTTTGTTTGTTTAACGACCCCCCCCCCCCTGGGCCCCCCCCCCTCCCAGCACAAAAGGTAGACATAGGCTATTGGGGGCATGTCACATTTGTATGCGACATAGCCACAGATAGTTACATGGCACTATTAAGGCTTATGTGTATATATATTGACAAGAGGCCCTGGCGGAGTAATAACGCCCTAGCTATATAACAGCTAAAGTCATGGCGCTGGCTCGCAGCAAATATATAGTCCATAGATGATTCGACAATAATAAAGCCCATGTCGTGTAAAGTATTAGCAATAAATAATAACATATATAATATAAGTTAGATACGCCCATTTATATTTGCATAATAAATTATACCACACATATATTTGATTATTTAAAATTGGGAATTGGGGAATAGCCCCAGTGTTGGTAACGGCGACATTGCTCGGACCGCATTTGGATAGATAGGGTCGGTTGTTCATGGACGCGCCTCCTCAGATTACTTTAATATGTTCTCAGGAACGCAGTGAAGTGAGTTTTAATTGTTCTCAGATCAATAGCTGCAATGCAGCGTGTAATCATGCACCAGTTTAAAAAAGAAATCGTCTAGTGCACATGATTACAAACTCCTAGGAACTGAAATGGCTAGTACAATTTACAACTTACTATAAACGATGATGTCATCGTGGGATCATTGCTTCTTGAAGATTTATACTGCCTATCATGAATAGACTTGTTTTCACCATTAGACAGTTTGTCGATAGAAAGCCCGAGCCTACACTTTTACCGACCCAAGGGATTTTTGACCTCCCACACCACATAGACATGGTATGAGAGCAACCGGCCTTTGATGACGCTGTAAGTTATACACAGCGGTGGAAATCCAAATTGGCAGAGGTGGGGGCACAGGGAATCGAACCACCGACCTTCAGATTAGGAGTCCGACCTAGAAAAAAGTCAGACACTCTAACCACTCTGCTACAGAGAACACCACACGGGAGTTAGAACCCATAATGCTGCCATTCAGCCTATCTAGGCTCATTGATGTCGTGGGAGTATTGCAAGCAAGTGGGGCTCGAACCCACATTTTTGCCATTCCAGGTCGAGCGTCCTAACCATTCGGCTATCTAGGCTCCCTGGGGCAATCAACCAACCTACTTGCGATGATGCCTATCGACTTGTTGCAATTCGCACTCATCGTGTCTTTATAGTGCTGCCCTACAATGATGCCATGAGACAGGTATCATGACAGGTTATAATATACATATCAGATCAGAAAAAGTGTTATAACTTGTATATATCTCAATGTGTGGTAACACTCTTTCTGATCTGATATCCAATTCTGTCAGATTATTGCCATATTATTGGAAGATAAGACAGGATTGTTTAAACAAACTAAATTATCTAAGCTGGTATCAATGCCAAAATAATCATGACTAAATTAAAGGGTCATACTATACTGTAGACCTAATCATTCATTATATATTATATCTCATGTCAAATCCAAATAGCTTTTTTTCAATAAGGGAACTTCTGAGTGGTCCTATTTTTAATGAGCTAGTTGGTGCATAATGCATAGAATTGTGTTTGATTCACAGGGGGAGGAGACGGCAATTGCTGCCCTTCAATAGAGGGAGTGCACGTGACGTCATCACTCAGCAGTTAGCCATCTTGGATTACACTTAATACCACCTATGGTGCCCCCTGTCTTATACCAAGAACACTACAGCCACCACTGGGCCTACCTATAGTCATGGCCGCCGAAGTATGTGGCGCCACCTAGTGGGTACTGCCCGAACCTTTCTAATTCTTTGAAATAGCATTCAAAGTGTCAAAATACTGCGCTTTTGCAAGGATGTGAGGCTACATGATTAAAAAAATACTTCCCCTCCATCAAAAAACCCTTTTCCACCAACTTTTAAGACCAAACTGCTCAAAACAGTCACAAATAAACTAACAAATTGGTAAATAAACACAATGTAAGCACTTCCAAGCCTTTCATATGTACTCCAATATGGCCACCGGAAGTTGTCTCGTGTCGTCATTACAACCCCTCTATCCTCCTCCCGCCGGACTCTCTCCTGGCCCTACGCCCACCAATCAGAGTTCTCCGCTAAGGCGCCACCTACCACCTCCTCCCAGAACTTCGCATTCGGCTGCCGCCAACAGCAGCACTTCTCTTCCAACCACCAAGGGGGAAACGCTACTCTAAAATAGAGCTCTTTAGTTGAAGTTACAAAGAAGTTATGAGCAGCATAAATACACCATCATAAATAAAAATAAATAAAATAAATACTTTCTAGGCTATCAGATTTATCATACATCACATATAATTGGCAGATTTGATATCTGTTTACATGTCAGGCTGTCATATTAGATTCGTGTGCCAACACGTAGGCCCACCTATTGCAGACACATCGTAAGAGTGCTACCACTATCAGGTATTCTATTAATATCTGGTAACATGGGTGTCAGTAGATTTTATTTTTATAAAGAAAGAAAAAAAAAAGATTTCAGAGATAAAACCAGGTGAGTAGTCCCTGCTGTACATGGCTGGTAAATTGCAAGATGGCAGACACACACGCAGCCTGGAGAAGGATATGGGGAGATAATATACACAGCAACCTAAATATCCTCTTATCCAGTGCGTAGCGCACTCAGGGGGGGTCATTTGTATTCGGCACCACCCCAATGTGACCTAAAACTACTAGTGGAGAAAGAGAAAGAGAAATAGAGAAATAGAGAAATAGAGAAAGAGAGAAGGAGAGAAAGGGAGAAAGAGAGAAAGAAAGAGAGAGAAAGAGAAAAAGCGAGAAAGAGAGAAAGAGAGAATGAGAGAAAGAGAGAGAAATAGAAAGAAAGAAAGAATAAGAAAGAAAGAAAGAAAAAGAGAAGAAAAAATAGAAAGAAAAAAGAGAGAGAATGAGAAAAAGATAGAGACAAGAGAAAAAGAGGAAGGGAGAGAAAAATAAAATAGAAAAAGACAGAAAGAGAGAAAAGAGAAAGAGAGAAAGACAGAAGAGGAGAAAGAGAGAAAGAGAAAGAGAGAAAGAGAGAAAGTGAGAAAGAGAGAGAGAAAGAGAGAAAGAGAGAAAAAAGACAAAGAGAAAAGGAGAAGGAGAGAAAGAGAGAAAGAGAGAAAGAGAGAAAGAGAGAAAGAGAAGAGGATAAAGAGAGAAAAGGAGAAAAGGGGAAAGAGAGGAAGAGATGAAAGAGAAAAAGAGAACGAGAGAAAAAGAGAAAAGGAGAAGGAGAGAAAGACACAAAAATAGAAAGAGAGAAAGAGAGAAAGAGAAAAAGAAGAGACAGAGCAAAAACAAAAACTAATCCAAGGATCTTTATTCTGCTGGGGCAAGCGCTTCTTGTGATGTGTGATGCTGGCAGGAAGGATGGTGATGGGGTTGAGGGTGGGGCATCCTCACACGAAGAAGATGAGACCCAGGTGAGAGGCTTCACCCTCCAGGTGCGCCGATGGGAGTCAGGTGGGGCGAGATGGGGCAGTGATGCTATCGGCTTACGACATACAGGAGGAAGTCAGAAAGGTTTGTGGGTAATATCCCAATGTTTGCTAACACTCGGTCAGAGCTGATTCCAGGTGATATATATTTATATATTTATATATATATATATACCTATGTTTGTATATTTATATATGTGATATGTAGCGCATTATGCGAGTATACAAATATGTTCTTGATATTATTGATATTATTGATATTACAGATATTGTTATACTCCGTAAGACTCCACACTTAACCGGTAGCGCCACCTGCGGCCCCCATCACCTCCACCGGGTGTTGGAAACTGTCAGTTCCACCGGAGGATTAGGATATGCCTATAGACCTATTTCAATGTTGGTAAACATTGTGTATGTGCGTGCAGCTTGGCTGCAGAAGGAATGCACACTCCCACTGAGTTTGACGGTACGCACAGTGCAAAACGTTTATTTTATTAAAGATTAATAGAAATGCACAACCCTAACCATATACATTTAATATAATCTATTCGTTGAATATGTTTTCTATATGTGTACCAAGCAGTTTGTTTCTAAGTGGTGTAGATTTAGAGATATTTCACTTTTTCAGGATGAAGATTGCCCTCGGCCATTGACAATGCATTGAATTTGCCGGTACGCGCAGTGCAACATGTTTATTTTATTCAAAATTAATAGAAATGCACAACCCTAACCGTATAAATTTAATATAATCTATTCGTTGAATATGTTTTCTATATGTGTACCAAGCAGTTTGTTTCTAAGTGGTGTAGTTTTAGAGATATTTCACTTTTTCTGTATGAAGATTGCCCACGGCCATTGACAATGCACTGAGTTTGCCGGGACGCATAGTACAAAATGTATATTTTATTCAAAATTAATAGAAATCCAGAACCCTAACCATATAAATTAAATATAATCTTTTTGTAAAACATGTTTTCTATGTGTATTCCAATTAGTTTGTTTCTAGGTGGTGTGGTTTTAGAGATATTTAACGTTTTCTGTATGAAGATTGCTCACTGCCATTGACAATGCATTGGGTTTGCCGGTACGCGCAGTGCAAAATGTTAGTTTTATTTTAAAATTAATAGAAATCCAGAACCCTAACCATATCAATTTAATATAATCTTTTTGTTAAACATGTTTTCTATGTGTATTCTAATTAGTTTGTTTCTTGGTGGTGTGGGTTTAGAGATATTTCACCTTTTCTCGATGAAGATTGCTCATAGCCATTGAGTTTGCAGTCTGACAGTGTGTCATCCTGCAGCCAAACACCGCGCGCACTGACCTAGATACCCGTGATGACGTCACATGAAATTGGTCAATATAGAAATATATATATTCCAGCTGTGAAATTAGTGAATCGAATGTAAACGTCGGTAATATCTCTAAAAGGATCTAACCTGATTTTTTTTTCATTCATAATTGGAAAAGAATACTACATATGTTCATTTAGTAGACAACTTCTTTCTCATCCCGAGAGAAAGTCATTGGACTTGCTTCAATGTGCACTGCTCAAGTGAATCCTCCTTTGTCCTTATCGTGGGTTTCTATCTATTTTCCATAATGTGAATTTTCCCATCATCCCAAAGGTATGTGGAGTATTTGAGAGACATAGTATTATGTGAAATGGGCTGCATTGCTTAAAAAGGAAAAGGAAATTATAGGGTTTTTTCCCCCGATTTATGGTGATGAAGACAATATAGCCTGTTTGGTTTATTCATGTTTATCCACTCTATTTGTATGAGTTGAGCACAGGCTTCCCATGGAGCAAGTGTCGGATTTGAACCCCAATCTGTAACCCTGGCCAAGTGAAACCAATGATTTAAACACATGTATACTTGCTGCTACCCAACCTGGCATCCGACTTTACCAGGATAGGGAAAGGCGCGACGGAATGAAAAAGACGAATTGCCGGGTATTGACATTTCTTCTGCTTCAAAATACATTGTCCGATGAAAGCATCAAATTTTCAAAACCAAAACAATTATCTAGATTTGATTCTTTGTATACAATATAGATACTGGTGCATTTATTAAACATTTGTCACCACATAGAAGGGGTGCCGAAGCAATTTAATAGAACCTGTTACTCCTGAAGCCTATGTTATCAGAGCTACACATGCTAATTACATATGCTAATTACATATTCCTACGTGTGTACCATGAAGGGTGATACCATGAATACTGATCTAGAATGATACCCACCCCCCCTCCGGCCCCCCCTACCCCCCGATAAGAATATGTTTGCACTTCAAATATATTCAAATTTAGCCATTTAAAATATAAATTACTTCAAAGTAAAGTAAGGTAGATCATATCGATCAACCTAATATATTTATCTAAGAAAACGACAGAACTCAAAAACATCGGACTATGCAACTTTAATCAATGAAAACGACAACAATTTGTTTCTTTTACATTGAAGTGTAATTCAAACACAGGTGAGGATTTCTACTCCGAGAGCAAGCTGCGTAGGAAGTGGGAAGTTGAATATATGACAAGCCTCATCTGAGGACTCAAATACAACAAAATTAAAAAAGAGAGAAAGTTGGGAACTGGTGATGAAAGGCGCCAACGCTATCAGAACTGCCGCCTGTTCGTGGCAGATGGACGAGCTGCTGATAGATACAGTGGGGAACCAGCAGTGCTGGATGGAGTCTGCGCACCTCAGCTGAAAGAGGAAGGCCACACATTAGTGAATGCCCGCCACCCACACTAGGTAGACACACTGCGGGTGGGTCTGGTGTAGCTAAACGTTGCAGCAGTGCTTTAACTATAGGCTCGTGATAGTATTCCACAGCTCCCGAGGTCAAATATTGCTGGTTAAATTTGCATAGTCCGATGGTTTTAAAGTTCTGTAATTTTTCTAGATAAATATATTAGGTTGATAGTCATAATCTGTCTTACTTTAGTTTTTTTTGTTTTTTTGGTGACAAGTTTTTTTATTCTGCCCATAGCATATAAGCTCCCGTGAGGGTGCTTGTTTTCAACGCTGGACAGCTGTGATACTGGATTGGTCTGGTCCCGCACTCAGGAGTCTTTACCTGATCTTTCTCGGGCCAACCTTTGCGGTTTTGGGTGTTAGTAGTTTCTATATTAGTTTTTTTTTAAATTTTCAAGTTTTTTCCTAACCTGTATATGATAACTTAGCCTACTATGTACATCTACGCAGATGACATACAGGCCTGTGGGAGAGGATCCCATCCCAGTTTGAAGTAACTATTAATTTAAATGGCTAACTTTTGAGATATTTGAAGTGAAATTGTACAAAATTAATTTTGTTCAAGCATTCCAAAACTCTGACAGCATAGGCTTCTGCAGTAAGAGGTTCTGTTTGATTGACTCAGTGTTCCCATGTGTATCACAACAAATGCTTAATATAATAAAGGATTCAGTATCTAAGTTAGCTATGTGTAGAATCAAATTTAGATAATTGCTTTGGTTTTGAAAATTTGAAGCTTTCATCGGACTATGCAACTTAAAATTCAAAATAGTCTGGTTGTTGTTTTAACAAACTGCTGGTTAAGTTCAAAATAGCTTGGTTGCTATGTTAAAATACTGCTAGTTAGCTTCAAAATAACTTGGTTGCTATGTTAAAATACTGCTAGTGAGCTTCAAAACAGTCTGGTTGCTATGTTAAAATGCTGCTTGTTAGCTTCAACACAGTCTGGTTGCTATGTTAAAATACTGCTAGTTAGCTTCAAAACAGTCTGCTTGCTATGTTAAAATACTGCTACTTAGCTTCAAAACAGTCTAGTTGCTATGTTAAAATACTGTTAGTTAGCTTCAAAACAGTCTGGTTGCTATGTTAAAATACTGCTACTTAGCTTCAAAACAGTCTAGTTGCTATGTTAAAATACTGTTAGTTAGCTTCAAAACAGTCTGGTTGCTATGTTAAAATGCTGCTTGTTAGCTTCAACACAGTCTGGTTGCTATGTTAAAATACTGCTAGTTAGCTTCAAAACAGTCTGTTTGCTATTTTAAAATACTGTTAGTTAGCTTCAAAACAGTTTAGTTGCTATGTTAAAATACTGTTAGTTAGCTTCAAAACAGTCTGGTTGCTATGTTAAAATGCTGCTTGTTAGCTTCAACACAGTCTGGTTGCTATGTTAAAATGCTGCTTGTTAGCTTCGACACAGTCTGGTTGCTATGTTAAAATACCGCTAGTTAGCTTCAAAACAGTCTGCTTGCTATACTAAAATACTGCTAGTTACGTTCAAGACAGTCTCTGGTCCATATGTTAAAAACCTTCTTATTAACGGTTGTTGGAGCTTTACGTCCTGGCAACATCTAAGGTCAGGGCAGGGTAGGACAGGGATGTCAGGGTAAGGCAGGGGAGGTTAGGGTATGGCAGGGTAGGGTAGGGATGTCAGGGTAGGGCAGGTAAGGGCAGGGGAGGGCAGGCGAAGGCAGGCGAGGGCAGGGGATGGCAGGGATGGGCAGGGCAGGGCAGGGAAGCGGGGGGAAGGGGAGGGAAGGGGAGGCCAGGTGAGGCCAGGGAAGGCAGAGGAGGGCAGGGGAGGGCAGGGTTGGGCAGAGCAGAGTAGTGTAATGTAAGGCAGGGCAGGGCAGGTTAGGGCAGGTTAGGGCAGGTTAGGACAAGGGAGGGCAGGGTATGGTAGGTCAGAGCAGGGTAATGCATGGTAGGGAAGGTTAGGGCAAGGGAGGGCGGGATAGGGAAGGGCAGGACAGGGGTAGGGGGGAAGCGTATATGTTGGGGTGAAGCACGATGGATGCCACATTGAGTTGTGGGGGGGGGGGGGGGTGAGTCTGAACTTCGGTAGCCATGTCTAGAATGTCGGTTGGATAATATCATAATGATGGATTAGACCCTTTCGAAATAACCAAAGTCCCACATACACACAAAAGATACACAAAAACTTCTTTAACAAAGGACCAGACGGAATGGCCGAATGAGTTAGAGCGTCCGTCTCCCGTGCTGGTAGATCGTGGGGTCGTGGGTTCGAGTCCCGGTCGAGTCAAACCAATGACTTTAAAATTGATACTTGTCACTTCCTAGCCAGGTGCTCGGCATTATTAGGATAGGGCAAGGACTGGTGTGCTCAGTGTCAGGATAATGTGACTGAGTGGGATACCAGGTCATGGTGTCGGCGGCCTGGTTTCCCAGTGGGACAGCACTATAAAGTCGCCATGAGTGCGCACTGCCACAAGTCGGTACCCGTCCTGATATGACCTTAGATGTTGCTAGGACGTAAAACAACAACAAACAAACAAACATCTTTAACAAAAAAGGCAGCTATGAATGCACAACGTCTATCAGGTGAGATAAACAGGGAATGGAAAGTTTTTATTTAAGCGGTACAACTTTGTAGTATCTGAGTCATAATGATGTTTCAGAGGAGGTGGGGGTGGGCGAGATTGCTCATGAGTCTAATACACCTGTCACATTGGAACGTGTTGTGTGGCATGCCGGCAACGCGGACAATATTTGCTAGCACGCTGGACACGTCCAAGTTTTCGGCGTATTGGGAGAAAGTTTGACGAAACCGCAGCGTGTGAGTAGCGTGTTAGTAACGCACTGCGAATGTGTGTCGACGCGCAGCGGACGAAAGTGTCAACGTCCCGCCAGCGCATTCCCAGCGTTTTGTCAGCGTGTTGTCGGCGCATCGTCGGCGCGTTGACGGCGTGGAGGGAGCGAGTTGGTATGATACCAACTCGCTGCCTCCACGCCGGCAGCGCATCCAGACCCGCCGCCAACGCGTCCAGGCGTGCCGGGAACACGTCAAACGCACTGAGAAACGCTGGCGGAGCGCCGACAATGCGCCGATAACACGCTGATGGCACGCTGGGAACCCGCTGGCGGGATGTTGCAGATGCGCCGACGGAACGCTCGCAATATGGCGAAACAAATGCCAACATTAACCGACGTTGATCAACGTCCTGGCAGCGTTCCGCCGGCACGCCGATAACGGGTTCAACGTGTTGCTAACGCGTCCGTAACGCGCCCGCCAACACGCTGCTGCGCGTTGCGGCCCGTTGAAAGTTTTGTGCAAGCACAAAACTTTCTCCGCGGACCGACGCGCGCCGACGGCCGCCGACGTGCCGGTACACACATTGCTATGTACCGACGTGCCGGAAACGCCCCGGTAATGTACCGTTAACGTACCGGACGTGTACCGACTTTTCACCGAAAAACCCAACACGTCGGCGCGTGTCGACCCGCGTTGGCCCGAAACGTCGTAATGTGACAGCCCCATAATGAGTTGCACTCACCTCCCCAGATGAGGAAATGCCACATACACAGGTAGGTGTGGGTAGATGGAATACATCAGGGGCCCTGGGTAGTCTAATGGTTATGTTATTCCATTGCCGACTATCATCTAATACACAGTGCAACCTTTGTAGATTTCATTCATAGCTGTATAGTCCGATGGTTTTGAGTTTCAGTCACTTTCTGAGATAAACATATTATTATTATGTTACTCATTATAATCTACCTTACTTTAAGTTTGGTATGCAGGTATTACAGGTATAGCAATACCTCAGGGAGTTTGACGCCCCTGCCCTGCAGAGTTCTAAACCACTGCCTTGTGGTACAGGTTCTTGACAGAACCGAAGGCTAAGGGAGCAAACCCTAAACAGAAAACCATGTCACTGTGGCAGAATTAAGGGCGGTCGATGTATGGAACTCCCAACATCTCCCGACCAGCCACTGCAGGGACAAATAGTTTTGTGCCTGTCTTGACATGTTCTTGCCAGTGTGAAACCTCTATTTGCTCCCTGAGAGAGTGCCTCGGGTAACTTGCAAAAGCCAGCAGCACTTCAACACCTTTGCAGGCAGCTTTCATTAAATATGAGAGACATTAAGACCGACTCATGGATGCAACTCTCACAGCAGAGAGCTAAATGGAGAGCGGCAGTAAAGTAATGAAAGCAGTCTTTGTCACATCGTGACAGACAGCATGATGATGATGATGACTTTAAGTTTGAAGTAACTTATGTTAAATGGCCCACTTTTGAGATATTTGAAGTAGAAGCACACACAATTAATTTTGGCAAGCATACCAAAACTCTGACACCAAAAGCTTCTGCATTGACAGGTTCTATTAAATGCCTCAGTCGTCGCTTCTATGTCGCGAAAAATGTTTAATAAATGCACGAGTATCTAAGTTCTAAGTTAGACACCTAGAATCAAATCGAGATAATTGCTTTCGCTTTGAAAATTTGATGTTTTCATCGGACTATGCAGCTTTAAATAATTATGTCACCATGTCCAGTAAACCACCTCCAGATCTGATAGTTCCCTTCCAATAAAAATGCAATCCTTTAGTTTATTCGTGGAACCAATAATTGGTATTCCCTCTTTAATAATAACACATTTCTCTACTATTATCAATAGCGACATGAAGTCCTGTCTGTTCTACCGCTAGTACCCTGTGACACAGTTTCAGCCGCCCGCCAGTTTCCGCCACCCGCATAGACTCAAACTCAAGGCATTATCAATGGTCGTGAGCAATCTTCATACAGAAAATACAGAAAAAGTGAAATATCTCTAAAACCACACCACCTATTAACAAATCGCTTGGTACACATATAGAAAACATCTTTACCAAAAAGATTATATTAAATTTATAAGGTTAGGGTTCTTGATTTCTATTAATTTTGAATAAAACTAAGGTTTTGCACTGCACGTACCATCAAACTCAAGGCATTGTCAATGGTTGTGAACAATCTTCATACAGAAAATACAGGAAAAGTGAAATATCTCTAAAACCACACCACCTAGAAACAAATCGCTTGGTACACATATAGAAAACATCTTTACCAAAAACATTATATTAAATTTATAAGGTTAGTGATGATGCTGTTAGATTTTGATGCATGCGCATGAAACTGAAAGGCAGCTGAAACTGAAAGGCAGCTGAAACTGCCACACCGGGCTACACCCCCTCCTCCCTATATATACCTCTGTGAGCAACAGACAAATGACCACTTGTCTATTATCTATGTGTTGAATCCTGAAATGAACACCAGATGGGATGGCCGAATGGGTTGAGCGCCAGCTCCGCTTCCCCTACGTCAGACCATGGGATTCGAACAATCTTTTCAAACACTGGCTGTGTTAGACACCAATGACATAAACATCTATTCTTGTCGCTACCTATCCGGGCGCTCGGCATTACTAGGATAATGCAAGGAGTAATAGTGGAATGCGGAAGACCAATTGTTCGCGATTGAAATTCGCCTCGCCCCTTACTTGAGCAATTAATCTGGTTGGTTGGTTGGTTGTTGGAGCTATGCGTCCTGGCAACTTCTAAGGTCATATCAGGATGGGTACCGACTTGTGACAGTGCACACTCATGGTGACTTTATAGTGCTGCCCCACTGGGAGACCAGGCTGCCAGCACCAGGACCTGATATTTCACTCAGTCACATTATCTTACAGTTGCACAGTCCTACCGTTTTGAATTTCTGTATTTTTTCTGAGGTAAATATATTATTTCTATCACTACTATGTACTTTACATTAGTTCAAAGTTACTTTCATTTTAAATGGTAAACTTTTGAGATATTTAGAATGCAAACATGGAAAATTAGTTTTGGCAAGCTTGCCAAAACTTTGACAGCATAGACTTCTGCAGTAACAGGTTCTGTTAAATTGACTCAGTATTGCCTTCTACGCAGAAACAAATGCTTAATAACTGCATCAGTATCTAAGTTAGATATGTAAAATCAAATCTAGATAATTGGTTTGATTTTGAAAATTTTATATTTCATTGGACCATGCAGCTTTAACACTGAGCCAAACAGTCCTTTCCCTATCCTAATAATGCCGAGCGCCTAGCTAGAAAGTGACAAGTATAACATTTTAAGCCATGCTTTGACTCGACCAGGGTTCGGACCCGTGGGTTCGAATCCAACGATCTACCAAAACGGGAGACGGGCGCTCAACTCATTCGGCCATCCCGTCTGGTCGAGCAACAAATCTAAGAAAAACAAGATAATAAAATAACAAAATAACCAGAATCAAAGGCTAGCTCTGTCTAGTGTCGGGTTGTCCGACTGAGAGTGAGAAAGTGACTTTGCTCTCGATGTCTACGGTAACCATGGCTACGTGTATTGGAAGCACGTGCTGCCCCCGTGCGGAGAGCGGCGAACACGGGCCGGAATCATGTTCAGTTTTCTGTCTCAGTGACTCCGGAGACGCCACCTGTCACGTGGTATCGCCGCGTCCAATCATCACGGCGTCTGCCTGTCACATTCTCCAGCCCGAATTCACAGCATCCGCAGGTTCAGTAAGGTCTCCTCCAGATCACATATCTGGTTCACCTCTACAGCATAGTTGCAGCTCGGTAAAGTGCGACAGGGACTTATGGAACGGACAGTCGTCTGCAATGGCCTGCGTTGGATTCCTAAATTGCACTCACCCTCATATAGAGTGGGCCGGGTGTGATTTAGGAACTGGCTGCAGCATAATGGAGATATGTTTACAAGTATTGCTGTCATAAATGACCTGTTAAATGTGTATTTGCTTCCGTGTTTGTTGGCCACACACGGATTATCGTTCCATCTATTAAAGCTGCATAGTGCGATGAAAACATAAAATTTACCAAACCAAAACAATTATCTAGATTTGATTCTACATATCTAACTTAGATGCTGGTGCACTTATTAAACATTTGTCATCACATATAAGGGGATACTGAGTCAAGTAATAGAACCTGTTACTTACAGAAGCCTATGGTGTTAGAGTTTTGGCAAGCTTGCCAACATTAATTTAGCATGTTTCCATTTCAAATATCTCAAAAGTTAGCGATTTACAATAAAAGTTACTTCAAACTAAAGTAAGGTAGATTATAATGATCAACCTAATATGTTTATCTCAGAAAATGAGAGAAACTCAAAACCATCGAACATGGGTGTTACCATAGTGCGACGAAAAAACGCTCTGTCTTCAGAAGGAGCAAAATGCCAACTGTTGCAAATTTATAAATAAACCATGCTTTCCCGTATGAGTCACATACCTGTCAAGTATTACGTTTTGGCCGTAAAGACTACGGTTTTACACGTAAAATTACAACTATGGCCACAGGTGAGCAAACCATACGGTTTTCAGCGCATTTGAATTGATACATGTCACCAAAGATATTATACTCAGATGATTTGTGACTGAGACAAGTCAAAGACATGCAACATTGATACTAGTCAACTAAGATGATTTGTGACTATGACAAAATAATATTGCACGAAGGATAATATTACACTAAAATGATCTGTGCCTAGGACAAGAAAAGTAAAAGCGCAGAAATTGACTCGTGGTGGGCAGTGCATACCTGCCCAGTACTACGTTTTGGGCCGTAAGGACTACGATTTTCACAATCTGAGACTACTGTTTTTATTTTCGGGGGTTGACACCTATGGAGTCACCACAATTGCCGTTTATTTACATTTAGTATCGATTATTAAAGTATAAATTAGGCTACGACTACAGGGGCAAGAAAAGAGAGCAGAGACGAGGAGTGGTGGAAGCCTACCTTTATTTCAGGAGGCCCTATGGCCGAGCAATAAACCGCCCTACCTACAGAAAAAGTTTTAAATCGGAGCTCATGTGATCTTGACGCACACTGGCTGGCCTGTGCCTAAACGGTGGGGGTGCCAGAGGCGAGCAGTGGGATCCGGCCCGCAGCAAATGGGACAATAAATAATAATACGTACATACTCAATAGCAAGCAATTAAATACAAAGTTACATAAAACGATATCAAATAGCTGCTCCGTCCATTTATACTCACATAATAAATTATATATCACATTATTCTTGCATGCATGTCACCTTTTTGTCACAGACTGCCTTAACTTTTAGCCTCGCCACATGAGGCTTCCCGTGCGGAAGGTCATGAGTTCTATTCCCGGTCGAGTCAAACCAATGACTTACAAAATTGATATTAGTCGCTACCTAGCCTGGTGCTCAGCATAACTAGGATATGGGAAAGGACTAGATAATGTGACTGAGTGGGGTATCAGGTCATGGTGCCGGTGGGTTTGTCTACCAGTGGAGTAGAAGTATTAAAGTCACCATGAGTGCGCACTGTCACAAGTCGGTACCCATCCTGTTATGACCTTAGATGTTGCCAGCACGTAAAGCCCAAATAGACAACCAAACAGACATAATTTGCAAGAAATGATTCACAACTTTCACTTGTCCAATGACCACTGATCATGTATAGATGAAACTATATCAATGACTACTGAACATGTATAGATAAATCTACGAGTAAATACATAATTCAATTCAATTCAATTCTTTATTTCAGAAATAAGACTACATAAATGTCCCGAAGACCAATACCCTAATGTTGAGTAATGATTAATTTCCAGCATGAGTATGCAGTGCACTGTCACAAGTTAGTACCCATCATGATATGATGTCAGATGTTTCTTGGAAATAAGACCCCCAACAAAGAACAACAGATTACATTGTCGTGACTGAGAGAACTAGATAATATGAGTGTGGGTAGAACTAACTCATCAACATACAATTTATTACTCGCGCTGTTTGCAGCGGGCGATTTGCAGCCTCGTATTGAACAGGAAGTTGTCAGGTCCCCTGTTCATTAGAGAGGGACACACATTGCGCACTGATAATCATGATAATGTAATCCCTATAATGAGGAAACTCCTGGCTAGTTGTAAAATATTCCGATATTCATCAGAGGGGGGATGCAAATGTTCTATTACTGATCGGTGTATGTGACCAGGCGCATGTATGTATATGTATGGGTTGGTGGTACCTGAGTGGGATGTAAATAGACATAGTGGTGCTGGCAGGTCTGGGTCTGAGTGCACTCAGGGCCTACCCCCTCTGCTGGAATAGGGATCACCACACTTAAAAGTCAAGGTTGGTGGTGGCCATGGGCCATACAGCTTGCTTGTGGTGGTGGGCAGACCACTGGTATCCAGGGGGACCAGGAATGCTGGATCCTTATTGGTAGGCCCATGAATGCTTGTTTCCCATTGGGGGAAAGGGGTGGGGTGATACTCTACAATGAACCCATGTAACCATATAAATAATAAACCAGAGGGCTCGACTCTCTCTTCTTCTTTACACGTTATACTCTTCCTTTCTCTTTGTCTGTATTGATTTCACCATGGCCTCCCTACACAGCCACAGATTCGAGCATTGGACTTTACATAGTCATGATGCACTGGGAGCATTCACCACTGCCCACCCAGCATCCTACCGGACGATAATACGTCCCCATATCCGCAGAGATTATTAATAATAATAAATAATTAATAATAATAAAAAGGAACTAGAATCCACTATCAGCACAAGGCTTATTTCAACAACAACAACATACAGCAATCCAACAAAAAAAGGAACTAGAATCCACTATCAGCGCAAGGCTCATTTCAACAACAACAACAACAACAAAAGAATACAGAATCCAACAATAAAAGGATCTAGAATCCACTAGCAGCGCAAGGCTTATTTCAACAACAACAACAAAATACAGCAATCCAACACAAAGAGGAACTAGAATCCACTAGCATCGCAAGGCTCATTTCAACAACAACAACAAAATACAGCGATCCAACAAAAAAGGGAACTAGAAGCCACTAGCAGCGCAAGGCTCATTTCAACAACAACAACAACAACAACAAAACCAACAACAAAATACAGCAATCCAACAAAAAAAGGAACTAGAAGCCACTAGCAGCACATGACTCATTTAAAAAACAACAACAAAATACAGCAATCCAAGAAATAAAGGAACTAGAAGCCACTAGCAGAACAGAACCTATTTCAACAACAATATAAAAGAAAAGAAAAGAAAAAACAGAGTACAGCAATCCAACAAACACACACTCATATATATATTTAAAAAAACAAGCAACGGGTTTTCCATGTAAGCAAAAGCAATTAGGACAAAAAAGGGCCCACCCCCATCGCCATAGAGCTGTCAATGCTCTTTTATTTCCAAACCTCATTTCCTTCATCTCCAGGGAACACATGATCTGCAAATGCAAATTAGAGCTACTCAACGTATTGACGCGAGCAGATTGTGTGGTATGGTGTTTGTTACATAGATGAGAGGCGGCCATCTTGGTTTGCTGAAGCTGGTGCACCCCGACCCTCTCACTATGCACACCGATCTGACTGTACCAGCTCCCGTCAAGCATTTTTTGTTTTTGTTGGTGATGGTTTATTTACTCTGTCCATAGCGAGTAACTCGCATCACGGCTTGTTTTCATCGCTGAATAGCAATAGTCTCAATTTGGTATTTGCCTTGTCATCTTAGCTGTTAGTGGCTAGCCTTTAATTATTTTAGTTTTGTGTGTGCCAAATTTGTGACATTTTGGTTTATACCTACCCCATGCACTATTGTAAGTTAGGATACTCAGATTAGGCTGTGAATTTGTGAGGTCGGGGTACTTATATTGTAGCAGGTATTGGCTTTTATCTACTATTAATATAACTTGTTATAATATTGCGATTAATGAGTTGGGTAGGCTCATTCGTGCTCATTTTCGATTCCCGCTCGAATCAAAGCAATGACTTACAAAATTGGTACTTGTCGCTTCCTAGCCATGTGCTCGGCATTATTACTTATATTAGGATAGAGCAATGCCAGGATAATGTGACTGAGTGGGATATCAAGTGATGGTGCTGGTGGCCTGGTCTCCCAGTGGGGCAAAACTATAAAGTCGCCAGCAGTGCACACTGTCACAAGTCGGTGCCCGTCCTGATATGAGCTTAAATGTTGCTAGGATGTAAACCTCCAACAACCAATCAACCAAGCATGGTCATTGCTGGGCACAGAGATCCACATAACACTCACCCGCAACCCGCAATTCCGACACGCAACCCCCTCCCCCAACGCCCATCAAGGGTATTTATTCTGTCAGATTTGTTAATATACCTACTTTCAAAGTTACACAAAAATCTAAAATGGTCAGATTTGTGTCAAATGACAGCAAAACAAAATGATCTTAGATGCAATTTTGAAGTAGTTCAATTTGTTGTCAAATGCCGACAGTGAGAAAGAAATTACACATTAATAACAGATCAATGTAAAGGCCAATTTATTTTGTCCATAGGAATGCACTAAAGAGAGATTCTTGTAGACTGATGTTATTATGTTTCTCACGTACATATTAATCACTCACTGGAACAAACAAGCAAACAAATGGGGGAAGGTGGAGAGAGGTAAATACAGATATATATATTTTTTAATCAATAAAAGAAATCATGAGGATGATAAAAAAAAAAAATCTATCCACATGTTCTTGACATGTCAGGAATGTTATGGATCCTGAAGATATCATGTAGGCGGAATTTGTGATTATTGAGCGTGACACCTGGCTGACATTACAAGGAATGAGGCTTATCTCGCACGATCGGGTCGAGTCACGGGACATGTTGCAGCGAGCTACTCCAATAGGTTGTTGGTTTTTGGAGTTTTACGTCCTGGCAACATGTAAGGTCAGATCAGGACGGGTACCGACTTCTAGCAGTGCACACTCATGGTGACTTTATAAGTTTATAGTGCTGTCCCACTGGGAGAGATCAGGCCGCCAGCAGCATGACCTGATATCCCACTCAGTCACACTATCACGATGGGCACCGACTTGTAGCAGTGCACACTCAGGGTGACTTTATAGTGCTGTCCCACTGGGAGAGATCATTCCGCCAGCACCATGACCTGATATTGCACTCAGTCACATTATCCTGACACTGAACCGACCAGTCCTTTCCCTATTGTAATTATGCTGAGCGCCTGGCTAAGAATCATAGAGACAAGTATCACTTGTTAAGTCATTGGTTTGACTCGACCATGGTTCAAACCTGGGGGTTCGAATCACACGATCTACCAAAGCGGTATACGGACGCTCAACTCATTCGGCCATCCCGTCAGGTCTCTACTCCAATGACACAGCTTTGCTGGTCATGTGTTGACTGCGAAATGTGTGTGTACATGTGTATGTGTGTGAATAGATCGGGCTTGTTTCTCTCAAGTAAGCCTACACACGCTGTACACTACCTCGTCAACTGCATACCCAGCATCGACCCCAGCACGGGTAGCAGCCCGTGTGGAGTGTGCGTGTGAGTGAGTGTGAGTGAGTGTGTGTGAGTGGGTGTGGAGGAGGAGGGGGGGGGGGAGTTCCTTGCTTGGCGCAGGTAATCGGAAACCAGTCGAGAAATTGGTCACTTCCACATTCCCAGACATTATCAACAGATTCCTTTACCAGAACCACCAAACTGTGGCATTATCCACAGATCAGTTGAGCATTTGTTCCACAACTGTAGTATATCTTATTTGATATATATACATTTTTTTGTATTACAATGGTTGATTAAGATCGGGGAATTTCAATCGCAGACAATTAATTGGTCTTCGGCATTTCACTGCTCCTTGCCCTATAAATGGGGATAGAATCATGAAGTAAAAATAGTTTTTGTTTGTCTTCTAGATTAGTTGATTAAAGCCCCAGTCACACATAGCCGGACCAGCCCCGGATTTTGAGCCAGACCACCCATGGACCAACGGCCCGGACTGTCCCGCACCGCCACGGATAAAATCACTGTTTTCGTCGATTTTTGCCTCGCAGTCACACTTTCATGGACGAGCCCCGGACGAGCCCTGGACCAAAGGCCGGACCACCCTGGACCGCCCCGGACCGCCCTGTACCACCCCCGGACTGACCCCGGAATGGCCCCGGACGAGCCCGGACTGGGCCGGACCAGCCCCTGACTAACCCGGATGAGGCCTGACCACCCCCGGACTGCCCCGGACCACCCCCTGACTATCCCGGACCACCCCTGGACTATCCCGGACCTCCCCCAGACCACCCCCGGCTGTCCGGGAGTGGTCCGTGGCTAGGCCGGGGGTAGTCCGGGACAGTCTGGGGATGGTCCGGGACAGTCTGGGGATGGTCCGGGGATGGTCCGGGTCAAACCGTGGCTCAAAATGACCCCGGACCACCCCCGGACAGGCCCGGTCCACCCCGGACCACCCCCGGAATAGCCGGATCACCCCGGACCACCCCCGGACCACCCCCGGATCAGGCCAGACCAGGCCGGATTGGGCCCGGATCGCAAAATCCCCCGGACCGCCCTGGATCTTTTAAACATTTTAAAACATCCGGGGCCGAGCCCGGACGGCGTCGGACGAGCAACGGATCAGGCCGGATCGGGGGGTGTCGGCGCGGACGAGCCACGGATCACCCCGGATCGCCCCGGACCACCCCGGATGGCGGTCCGGGGCTCGTCCGGCCCCTGATCCGGGTACGTGTGACTGGGGCTTTAGCAGGGTAAATTTCAATCGTGGACGATTGGTCTTCTTCATTCCACTGCTCCTTGCACTATCCTAATTATGCCGAGCGCCCGGCTAGGAAGTGACAAGTATAGGACCCTTTCAATGTTTATAAACATTGTGTATGCGCGCGCAGCTTGGCTGCAGAATGAAAGCACACTGCCATCGAGTTTGCCGATACGCGCAGTGCAAAATGTTGATCTTATTCAAAGTTAATAGAAATGCAGAACCCTAACCATATAAATTTAATATAATCTGTTCTTTGAATATGTTTTCTATATGTCTTCCAAGCGGTTTGTTTCTAGGTGGTGTGGTTTTAGAGATATTTCACTTTTTCTGTATGAAGATTGCTCACGGCCATTGACAATGCATTGAGTTTGCCGGTACACACAGTGCAAAACGTCTATTTTATTTTAAATTAATAGAAATGCACAACCCTAACTTATAAATTTAATATAATCTATCATTGAATATGTTTTCTATATGTGTTCCAAGCGGTTTATGTCTAGGTGGTGTGGTTTTAGAGATATTTCACTTTTTCTGTAGGAAGATTGCTCATAGCCATTGAGTTTGCAGTGTGACAGTGTGTCGTCTTGCAGCCAAAAGGCACGTGCACTGACCTAGATACCTATGCTGACGTCATATGAAATACGTCTATAAATTTTAAAGTCATAATAGTCATGAGATATGATAAAGGATGCACGGCAGATGGGATGGCCAAATGAGTTAGAGCGTCCGTCTCCCGTGTTGGTAGATCATGGGATCGTGGGTTCGAATCCTGGTCGAGTCAAACCAATGACTTAAAAATTGATACGTGTCGCTTCCTAGCCAGGCTGTCAGCATTATTAGGATAGGGCAAGGAGCAGTGGAATGAGGAAGACCAATCATCTGTGATTCAAATTTCGCCTGCTTAAAGAACTAATGTACAAAAAAAAAAAAAAAAAAAAAAAGATATAACAGGTAATATACAGAATGATAGAGACAAGTAGGGCGATATGAGTTGGCGGTAAAGACCCCAACACCTTTATTAAAAAATATTCTTCAACATGGTCCAAAGGTGTGAATTTCTGCCATGTCCAGAAAGGTTATTAGATTAATTGTTATGATCTACTTTACTTTAGTTTGAAGTAGCTTTAATTTAAAAAAAAACTAAACATGGGCGCCCTTGTGAATGCGGTAAGATTGGTCGTAATGCGAAGCATTGCGTTTGATGCGAGGAGAGGAAGAGACCCTCCCCCCCCCCCCCCGCGCTGTCGCGCTGCTTCTCACCTCGGCAGACGGCGCGCCGCGCCGCCACCTCCCCCCGCCCTCCGCGCCGCGCAGCACTCACGCCTCACCCGACGCCGCTGCTCGCCACCTCTCGCCCTCCCCCGGGCCGGCAGCTTTCACACTCACCTGCTGTCGCCCGTCCCTCCTCCCTTATAAGGTCGCCCGCCGGCCTCCCTCAGGCACTCGCCCTCCTGCCGTCTCCCAGCTCTCTGCCTTTTTACCACCCACCCACCCTACACTCCTCCTACACTTCTCCTCCAGCGGTGGAGGGCTCCTCGGCCCCCCCCTCACTCCACTGACACTTGATTAACTGAACTTCTTCATTACTCCGCTCCTCATGAGCTTCCTTACATTTATCAGATTATTCCTTATTTACTTCTATTTGTCCTCTTGTTACTCTGTATGACCTGTATGCTCTGTCTGAGGCGTAAATAAAGACGTATGGTCCAAAGGTGTGAATTTCTGCCATGTCCAGAAAGGTTATTAGATTAATTGCTATAATCTACTTCTTTAAAATTTTAATTTTTTTTATTGAGGCTGTATTTATACTGTCCATAGCAGATAAGCCTGGGTATTCAGGCTTGTTTTCAATGCTGGCCAGCTGTAGTGTTGGTGTTGTCTTATCACACAATAGCTGCTGATAAGGTATTTGATTGCCTGTATATCAGTAGCAGATAGATAGTTGGTTGGTCTGGTTAGTAGTCTATGTTAATTTTTTTTGATTTTCTTGGCATATATGTTCTTTATTTGTTCTACTCTTATTACTAGACTTGCCTACTCCTATTTACATATACTGTACGTAGCTGTGTGGTGTGCTATCTGGCTGCTTTTGGCATGGTTACCTTCCTTTACTTTAGTTTGAAGTAACTTTTATTTTAAATGGTTATCTTGGGAGATGCTTGAAGTGCAAATATGCCACGTTAAAATTTGTTAACCGCGTCTAAAGTCTGACACTATAGGATTCAACAGTTCTATTGAGTCGATTCAGTATGCCCTTCTGTGCAGAAATAGATGCCATCTAAGTTCGATATGTGGGATCAAATCGAGGTCATTCTTTTAGTTTAGAACAGGTCTATAGCAAACTAATATTGTCAATGACAAATGCACTGAAAAAGATTCGTCATTCAGAGGATGAATATGTCCACTATAATTTATTGTTCTGATACAAATAAAGAAAGCACGAACATGTGCTTTCTGTAAAAGTCCATGACCGATATAAAACCGATATGTGAGCTTGTTGACTACTTCTTACAGAGGAAATTGGAACACAATATTTAAGTTGTATAGTCCGATGGCTTTGAGTTTTTGTCATTTTTCGAGATAGATATATTAAACTCATGTTATAATCCACCTTACTTTTGCCTTGAAGTAACTTTTATTTTAAATGACTAAGTTTTGAGATATTTGAAGTGCGAACCGTGTGTTATTCTCTGTGGCAGAGTGGTTAGAGTGTCTGGCTTTTTTCTAGGTCGGACTCCTAATCTGAATGTCGGTGGTTCGATTCCCTGTGCGCCCCAACTCTGCCAATTTGGATTTTCACCGCTGTGTATAACTCACAGCATCATCAAAGCTTGGTTGCTCTCACACCATGTCTATGTGGTGTGGGAGGTTAAAAAAATCCCTTGGGTCGGTAAAAGTGTAGGCTCAGGCTTTCTATCGACAAACTGTCTAATGGTGAAAACAAGCCTATTCAGACTTATCCATGATAGGCAGTATAAATCTTCAAGGAAACATGTCAAATTACTTTTGGCATGCATGCCAAAACTCTGACGACTCTATAGGCTTCTACAGTACCAGGTTCTATTGAATTGACTCAGTATTCCCTTATATGTAGCAACACATGCGTAATAAGTGCATCAGTATCTAGCTTAGATATGCTGGATAAAATCTAGATAATTGCTTTGGTTTTGAAAGCTTGATTGGACTATGCCGAATTAAGCTCCAATAGGCCACTGCTACATTACCTAGGTTATGGTGCTATCTCTAGAAGCCAGCGAGCAAACAATGTTGAGGAAATAACTAATTCCTACATTCTGAACGTGCAAAGCACACAATAAAACATTTACGGAGCCCACGCATATCTAAAGATCAAATCTAGCTAAGCATCCTGGTTTTGAAAATACCGCCCTTTTGTTGGATTATGCAATTTGAAGCAGCATTGAGCCGAACCAAGAGTTGAGCCGTGTTTACACGGGCAATTGTGAAGCGAATTAGACAAAGCGATTCATATGAAGCGAAGTAGCGGCGCGTTTACACGAAGCGAGTTTGAAAGTGTTTCGGCGCCGGGAACCAGGTTGATATGAACGTTAATAGATAATCAGCTTTCAGTAAATTATATTGGTATAATTTCTTATACAGCACATATTGAAATTTATATGAAAATCTGATTTGATCAGATTTAAGTCAAATGCCAACAAAAATTACTCTGCTGGGCATTGGACTTTGGAATGCTGATATGAATATTTAGTAGCGCCTATGTTGTACATTGTAGCAGAACATTTTGGCAACTGTAGACTTTACGGTTGACTGCGCTTGCGCCACATTCAATCACTCAATAAATTTCTCTTTCAATTTTCATATTCAGCAAACCGGATTTATTTTATTTGCCTGAAAGAAACACGACGCCCCATAAGGGTGAGAATTTCTGGTCAACTTCCGGTCACAATCCCTGCGGGTTTTTCACCCCGTCCCACATAAAGGCCTAGGCCCCTGAAGACTTTGGGAGGAAGGTTAGTTGTGTAGGACGGCAGTGTGTGCATGAATAAGTGGGATGCTACTTGAAATGGGGACGGTGGGTGGGGGATGGGGCGGGGTGGGGGTTGTGGTATTTGCACAGGTGAGTAAACATCACTGCACAGGTGTCACTAAGTAAGGAGATAAAAAAAACCTGTAATCCCGGAAGATCCCACCTCCAGTGTGTGTCAATACCAAAATACAGATATCAATTTGATAAATTGTTGGTTTAACTCGGGCTGAGATTCGAGCTCCCCACCTTCCGCACGGGAAGATTGCGCTATACCAATTCGACCACCGGGTAGTAGGTATGTTGTGGTGCTTGCTGCCAGGTTGGGCGGAGGGAGTCCCGTAAGGAGGGGAAGGGATGAGTGTGATTTGTGGGTAGCTCCAATTTGCACATGTAGAGGTGTAACTAGTACTAGCAGAGCGCAGATCTCTCAGCCCCAATATATTATTCCACACCATTCAGACGAGCAAAACCGTCGCTGTCATTTTAGTCTAACTACATTAAAAAGTGACGTCACTTTTCTCCAGCTTGTCACTGTTATGATCAATTTTGGTAAGACGAGGGTTGGGAATCTTTTTCTCAGCCAAACATTAAATACTTCTCAAACTGTAATAAAGTTTCTTAGTCAAAATGGTTTCGTGTTTCTGTCATATTTGTTTGGATAAATATATAATATAATCTACATATGCATATATATATTAAAATCTACATTACCTTATAATTGCATCGATGGTTGTGAGTTTCGGCAATCTTCTGAGATAAATACATTAGATCGATTAAATCTTCTTTTTTTGATGGGATGTTTATGCTGTCCATAAAGCCCCAGTCACACATCACCGGACTGAGTACCGGACACCACCGGACAAATAATTTTCTAGTCCGGTGGTGTCCGGTGTCAAACTGTTGCAATGGCCGCCGGATGAAACGGATGCTAAACGGATGCTAAACAGACGCTAAACTGATGTCAAACGGACGTCAAACGGACGGACCGGACACCAACTGGACACCAACCGGACACCAACCGGACACCAACCGGACACCTACTGGACATCTACCGGACTGTTCACGGACGCGCCAAAAACCAAAGGACCGAATTCCCGCAGCACTGTCAACGGACTCTTCAGGATACAAAACGGACACCTAACGGATGATTAATGGACATGAACCGAACGAAACGGACTTAAAACGGACAGCAACCGTACACTTCAGTCCGGTGGTGTCTAGTTCAAGGTTAGTGCATGTTCAAAACTTGTACCGGACATCGCCGGACACTGACGGACACCGCCGGGCACCGCCGGACACCGCCGGATGGGTACCGGACATGTACCGGACATTGCCGTATTTCACCGGACAGTGTTTGGTTCATGTCCGGTTCCCCAGTCCGGTAAGGTGTGACTGGGCCTTAACACATAAGGTGTGACTGGGCCTTAACACATAAGGTGTGACTGGGCCTTAACACATAAGGTGTGACTGGGCCTTAACACATAAGCTCGGATGTTCGAGCTTGTTTTCAGTGCTGGGCAGTTATCGGTCTGTGTTTCTTAAAGTTATGGTTTGTGGTTAGTGATCTATGTTAGTTTTTTTTAATTTTCTTGGCAAGAGTTTTCCTCTTTTATTTTTTTCCTACACTTAATTCTAGACTAGCCTACTCTATTTACATATTCTAGGCTTGTACGTAATAGGTGGTTGGTTTATGTTTGGATTCGATGTTATCTGGCTGTTTATAACCTAATTTACTTTGACTTGAAGTAACTTTGATTTTAAATGGCTAACTTTGTATATATTTGAAGTGCAAACATGCCAAATTAATTTTGACGAGCATGCCAACATTCTGATGCCACAGATTTCAGCAGTAATAGGTTCAATTAAATTGGCTCAGTATCCCCTTGTATGCAGTGAACAATTCTTAACAAGTGCACAAGTATCTAATTAGGATATGTTGGATCAAATCTAGGAAAGTGCTTGAGTTTTTAAAATTTGATGCATTCATCACACTATGCAAGTTTACTTCGAAGTAACTTCTGGCTATCAATGGGTAACTTTGGAGATATTTAAAGGGAAATCACTTAACATTAAATTTTGGCGTGCATGTCCAATACTGGACCCACAATTCTTCAGCAGTACATTTGATAAAGGAAGAAATTGATAAATGAATTCAAAATTTATACTTGTCGCCACGTAACTAAGACGGGCAAAAGAGGCCAAGAAGCAGGGGAATGCGGAAAACCAATTTTTATTATTGCAATTGGATGCAGAACTTAGCATGATTATTCTACTATGGAATACTCTACTGCAATGGTATCGGACAAATTTATTCCTACAAAACAAAAGTTTCAGTAATTTAGAAGGGAAGATACTAATTGATACACTACAAATATAAAGACCGCCTCATATTACACGATACATCACACACACCAATTGTCTAATCCTATATCCTTCTGCGTAGAATCCTTTTCCCTGTTAACATTGTCCAAGAAGACTCAATTCGATATGAACGACTGAATAAGGGAATGCAGGCAAAAGAAAGAAGGTTTATTTACTAAATGGGTGGACAGACAACTCCTGGTCTGGCTTAAGAAGTAACTCAGGTAAAGTCTCAAAGTACAAGAGGAACCGTGGGGGTGGAAGAAACTGGAGATGTGGTCATTATGTTGGCTTACAGGGAAGTGCCAATGGATAGTGGCGGGCCGCGTTATAAGGGGGGAGGAATGCAGGGTGTGAAAACGCTAGTGTCGTGAGTGGTTTGGGTGCGGTGGTGGGGAGTTGTTCATTTTGAATCAAACGCAATATGAGTATCACGTCCAATATCGCGCAGTTAGTGGAGTAAATACTCCCATGAGTTACAATCATTTAAGGCAATTCTTCTAAGGCCTAAATTGCATTAGAAGAATGTTACTCATTAGAGCATTTACTGACATTAGAATATTCCAGAATTAATTCCAATAAAAATGGAGAGAAAAAAAGAATCCAAAAATGTTTTAGCTTAGTGTCTCTCCTGGAAGACAAGTGCCGAGTTCGCTCATTACCTTGGTTAAAACCCGGTATACTAATAATATTACTACTACTAAATAAACTGAGTAAGAATAAATCTGTTCAGACGAAGTGAATTAGGGGGGGGGGGGGCGCCCGTAGGTACCAATAAACGCCGTTGGTAGCGCCACCAGAGCCTCGAGACCCGTGGCAATAGAGGCAGACAGGCCTGCCGAAAGCTCATTGGTTGAATAATAATAACCGAATAATACAATAAATGATTAATAATAATAATTCCTTCCTTCCGAAGATTTATACTCGTATATATATATATATATTGAGGCTGTATTTATACTGTCCATAGCATGTAAGCCCGGGTACCCAGGCTTGTTTTCAATGCTGGCCAGCTGTAGTTTTGGTATTGTCTTACCAAGCAGTAGCTGTTGATAAGTTAAATGATTGTCTGCATTTCAGTAGAAGATAGATAGTCTGTTGGTATGTTTAGAAGTCTATGTTAGTTTTTTGGGGGGCCCTCTTGACAGTATATTTATGTATATACTCACTATATTATTATCACGATGTAATATATATTTATGCTTGGGACTTTCTAAAATGTTGCATATTCCGTCAAAAGGAACATGACACTGATATGAATATCAATAATGTGGGGTTGCTATGGTTGTGAACTCCTACAGTCGCAGTATATTATATATATATATATATATATATTATGCAATATATATATATATATATATATATATATATATATATTACGCAATGGCTCTTTGTCTTTAACTTAAGGGGTGAGGTTGAGACGTTCGGCCTGAGCAGTTTTATTCAAATTGGCTGCAATGTTCACACTTCATTTGATTCAGTGGGAATGACGTGTCCCCCTGCCGTCGCCCCTGCCCCCCCCCCCCCCCCCCCCCCGACTGCTTGCTACACCTTGGACACTACTTTGGGTGGACAGATGAGCCCGCCTTCCACCCACTCGATTGGCCAGAGGTCTTTCACACCTTTTCCGCTGTCGACGCTAATTCGCAGCCATTTCATCACTTCTGGCCCAACCAGTTGTAAAATATTCCGTGACACACACGCTTTTCCCACCCACCCATCCTACTATCACATTGGTTGTTTTTTAGTCGCTTCTAGGGCTGGACCTAGGTACTTCTATTGCTCCTCAATAAATATATTTACCTCACTTCCGCCCCATGCTGTTCTTTTGCCGGATGTAGCTACTATTAGTGACTGGCGTTCCACCTTAGAACCTGGCAATGAACAGACATGTATTTGTTGCTGCCTTATTTCTATTGTTAAGAATATTGAATGAATACAATACACATGGAAGGGCCTAGTAGCGTATCCAGACAGACATAAGGTTATGAGATATATTGTATATATCAGTTTGCCGTAACATAAATATTAACTCATAACAAATAATAAGTGATAATAATTCACCCTTGTACCAACAATCTAATTGCATGGAATTCATTTTGGATCCTTCTATTTATTTTTTAGGCCTACAAGAAATCCCGAATGCTAGGTTGCGACATGTTGTGTGTCCATATACGTTTCTCATAACATATATAATTAATAATAACAAATAATAACAAATAATGACTAATAATAACTAATTACTAATAATAAACAAGAATAACTAACTCTAACTAATACTAGCAAATACTAAATAATAACTAATAATAACTAAGAATAACCAAGAATAACCAACATTCACTAGTAATAACTAATAATAACTAAACAAATAACAAAAAATAACAAAAAATGACAAAAAATAACAAAAAATAACAAAACATAACTAAAAATAAATAAAAATAAATAAAAAAACCCACTAAAAATAACTAAACATAACCAATGACAACTAATAACTAATAATAACTAACAATAATGCAATTAAGATCCTATTTATGCTTAGGCCTACGCAAAAGAAACCCAGGTTGTGAAATAATAACTCATGATAACAATTAATAATAACTAATAATAACTCATCCTTGTACCAATAAATCCGTATATAATTCATTTGTGATCGCTTTTATATATTTTGTAAACCTACCAAAAAAATCACACAAAAAACTCAGACATGGATCCCAGTAGGGGGGGCTGTAGACCAGTTGGAGCTATGTGTACTATTTCCAGTTCTTTCAGAGCTGCGTCTCCCCCCTGGCGGACACCCGGTGCATAAATGGGACGCGGGTGGCTGTGTGCGGTGTGCATCTCCTACAATAACTGATACATATTTCACCCCCCCGAGTGTGCCGTGATGAATGCAGCCCGGCGCCTTTGTTTGGGCGGCGCAGTGTGGGCGCGGTGTATGGGCGGCGCAGTGTGGAGAGCTGATGTAGTGTCCCAGCAGTGTGCCGAGTAGCGTGGCCTTCAGTGGCCCCTGTGGACTTGCACACACATTTGTATTCAAACATAGATTCCAGCTGGGTTTCCAATGACTTTAGCTGAGGCCTTCCGCTAATGGCCTATGCGGACGTATCGGTTATATAGGTCTATATATAAATCTACATTATGTGTGTATATAATATGTTCTATAATCCATCATGGGAATATAAACATATATATGTTTATATAATGAACACATCAGTTTAAATTGGATTCAATTCGACTAACAGGATAGCTTCATATTTACCTGGGTGCTATCAGTATAAATTGGATTCAATTCTACTAACAGGATAACTTCATATTTTCCTGGATATTATCAGCTTATATTGCACTAAATTTACTAACAGGATAACTTCATATTTACCTGGATGTTATCAGTTTAAATTTGATTCAATTCTACTAACAGGATAACTTCATATTTAACTGGATGTTATCCTCTTTAAACTGTATTAAATTCTACTAACAGGATAACTTCATATTTACCTGGATGTTATCAGTTTAAATTCGATTCAATTCTACTAACAGGATAACTTCATATTTACCTGGATGTTATCAGTTTAAATTGGATTCAATTCTACTAACAGGATAACTTCATATTTACCTGGATATTATCAGCTTAAATTGTATTAAATTCTACTAACAGGATAACTTCACATTTACCTGGATGTTATCAGTTTAAATTGGGTTGGCGCATGATACATAGCATTGCATTTGATTCGTGGCAGGGGGGAGGAACTTCCCTGGTTGTTCCACTATCCTACCCCCAGAATCTTCTCTCAGTCAGACCTCGCTCGCCCGAGGCGCCACCTGTCGCCTCCCACTGGAAGCTGCCGCCACACTGCTGCTGTTTTCCCTCACTACTCGTCCAGCAGTCGAGATGGCAGGGCCAACTTTTCCTCCCACCCACCCTACTGTTCTACTCTTCCTTTGTTCCTTTTCCCGTACTCATATCTTGTTCCATTTCTCATTATTATTAAATTGTTCATGTTGGATCATCAACATGTTTAATTTGTGTGTGCACGAGGAGCTGCTGCGGTGGCACCACTTGGGTTCGATCTCGCTAACCACCACGCCCCGTGCTGAAATTCCCGCGAACCACCTCTCGCCTGCATGATTCGTGATGTCACTTCCGGTCAATGACAGCCCGCCAGGTCCTGCTTTCACCACTACGCCTCCAGCTGCCGGACCAACAACAACCACCAGCTTACTCGGCCGCCCACCCATCCCTACAATGAGAAAAACTAAAGTGATATGGTTGAGAGCCTGAATCGATGAACTTTTGACGATTGAAATTGTACAAACAATACCCTTATACTTGACCTACTTGAATAAAGTCCATGTCTATAGCTCCTTGTTCATGTTGTAAATTATGCTAACAGAATAGCTTCATATTTTACAGTGAAATGGAAAATATACACCCAGTTATCGGGTTGTCCGACAATTTTTGTACAGCCACAGCATTTCTTTTTTTTTAAAGTCGCCATTGCAAACTTTTGTTAATCTTAGATAACATTATATTTCTATATAAATCTAACATCAAATATCCCGGAAGACCTATATTCCCGGGTGCTGAACTCTAATTTTATTCACTAAATAAAATATCATGTATTATTTTTTATAATGCGCATAGGCGTACTGGCGATAGTTCAGCATAGCAGATAGTTAAAAGTGGACAGTGCTGGGGATTTTGTGTGTGTGCAGGTGCAGGTGTGGTTGTGTATGGGATATGCTCTATAGCAGCATCCAGAAACCTATGCAAACCATTATAAATGATATACCATCCAATTTAGCTCTTCTTAGACTGAAGGCGCCTACTTGGTAATTAATATTGATTATATATATATATATATGCACAAGCAGTATAATGGCAAAATAATGGACTATTATTTTACATAATTTTTTCAGTGTTGCCAACTCTCACGAAATTCCCACGAGTGTCAATGAAATTAAAGGTTCTGATCAGTCACCTCACGAGTCATCGATCGACCCCCCAAATTCCACGAATTTTTGTACTTTTGTGCAAAATCCCACGAATGTCTGTACCTTTGTACAACATGCCACACATTCCAATACTTTTGTACAAAATCCCACAAATGTATGTACTTTTGTACGGATATCTATACATTTGATTAAATACAATACAAGTATGTATCATGTTATAAATATATGTTAAAATATCAGCCTATAACCGGCTGTTAATTCCCTCAAATAACCCATTTTAAAAAGAAATTCTGGGCGGGGCATGCTCCTGGAACCCCATAGCAAGCTCATGACTGACGCCACTCGGGTTCCATGCCCTCAACTTATAACCTCAAGGATTCTCAGGTTGGCAACACTGTCTTTTGCCAATCAAATTAGCTTATTATATAGAGAGATGCATGATGGACTCGCCCAGCCAAGATTCTAAATTTCCCTGAGATAAAACCTCATTCCACCGTACCAGACGACATGTCTCTTACAGCAAACCAGTTCTCGTCCTATCCTATTTTCGTGGGGGTGGGGGGTGGGGGGTGGGGGGAGAGATGATACCAATGGGAAAGATTGTACCTGGAGCTGGATTCGAACCCACATTTCTTGCCATTCCAGGACTAGTGTTCTAATCATTAGGCTATCTAGGCCCCCTAGTGCAATCACCGTATCCACGGCTACCTGTCTCTGTGGCTCCTCGCCTGTGATTGGTTGGTTGTTGAAGTTTTACGACCTGGCAACATCTAAGGTCATATCGGGACGGGTACCGACTTGTGACAGTGCGCTCTCATACTCATAGTGCTGCCCCACTAGGAAATCAGGCCGCCGGCACCATGACCCGATATCCCACTCAGTCACATTATCCTGACACTAACCTATCCTATTAATGTCAAGTGCCAGGTTAGACAGCAAAAGTATCAATTTTATAAGTCATTCGTTTGACTCGACCGGGAACCGAATTCCAGATATCCCGCATGCGAGGCCCACACTCTATCGATTCGGCCACCGCGCCCGGTCCTCGCCTGTGAGGTCAGTACAGATTACTAGTACTGCACTACCTGGCCTGGCACTCTGCATTATGCTAGGTACACACCTACCATATACGATCGTTTTTCCGCACCCACCTACCGTATACGATCTAAAACTGCCCAAAAGTCGTGAGGTGTGCACTCCCCTAGCACACCTACCGATTGCGATTTGAGATTTTTAGGGCTAAAACGGTAGGTGTGTGCTAGCATTACGATTGCGGTTCGCGATTCGAAAAATGAATCGGCCAGTTTTCAGTTTTAAGCGGATCGGGAGTTTTAGTGCGCGAATCCTATATGGTATGTGTGTACCTGGCATTAGTAGCACTGGAGTCAGTGAGTAATGGAATGATGACCTGTAGAAGACCAATTCTCCACAGTTGAAATTCCCTCTGCTTAATCAAGCAATGTCAATTGCTGATTTGGTTTAATACTGTAGCTTGTCTAAGTATGGACATTACAGCGATGAATGTATCCTACGATATGAACAAATAAAACAGGCTATTCATGGAATCACTAATATGCAACTTTGACATCAATTGTCTTGTGGCCATGCGTATACACCGTAAAACCTCTCTGCATTGACCGACCTTGGGACCGACTTTAAGTGGTCCATTTAGGGAGGTGGTCGGTTTAGAGAGTTAGAGTATGGCTACAATGGTATTGTTGGGACCCAAATAAAGCGATCGATATAGGGGAGTGGTCGATCTGTGGAGGTGGTCGGTTAGAGAGGTTTTACTGTATATGTGTATGTGGAATGTTTGCACATATGAATACAGTCAAACCTCTCTAACCAATCACCTCCACAGATCGACCACTCCCCTGAATCGATCGCTTTATTTGGGTGCCAAACAATCGCTCATTGTAACAATAAAACCTCCAAAATAGACCATTTATAGTCGGTGCAGTGGTCGGTCGATTTAGAGAGGTTTTACTGTAAATACAGGGCCATGCTTGTGGTTAACTCAAACTCAACTCAACTAAACAAAAAGCAAAAAATACACACAAATCGGTCACATACACGATCTGAACTTAGCTGTCCATTGCATACTGGGGCCAATTTAATCCTGGATGTTATCCCTGCCAAAGCATGGGAATATGGAGATGAGGTCATTTATAGTCATATGAGATAGACCCTGACGTGCGTACCCACAAGGAGTATATTGCAAATACTTGTAATATTAATCGTGTAATTATGGTTTCATCATGATAGTGACAGTGCAGTTTGGTAGCATGGCGCACCCGCGAAAAACTTAGCTTATTTGGGTTTTACATCCTAGCAACATCTAAGGTGATATCCGAATAGAGTAGCGACTTGTGACAGTGCACACTCATGGCAACTTTATTGTGCTGTCCCACTGGGAGACCGTTTCATCGACACCACTATGACAATCATGATATCCCACTCAGTCCCCTGATCCTAGTGCTACTGAGCAAACCAGTGTTTCGTCCTATCCTATTAATGCCGAGTGCCCGGCTAGGTAGCGACAAGTATAACTTTTCATGTCACTAATTTGACTCGGTTTCGGTTTGAAACAACGACCTCCTGCGCAGGAAATGTTTGTTTGTTTGTTGTTGTTTTACGTCCTAGCAACATCTAAGGTCATATCAGGCCGGGGGCGCTGGAAATGAGCGAGCGCTCTTCCTAATTCAGCCATCCCATCCGGTAATGGACTAAGACGGAAGGGGGTCGGGGCGGTTCCATGTTCTGACCCACGTTGGTAGTCCGACCTCCATTACTCCACCCCCTCCCCCGTGACATTACATGCTCCCTCCTTCACCCCTACACACACACACACTGACTCACACACTGACTCACACACTCACTTACACGCTCACTCACACTCACTCACACACTCACTCACACACTCACTCACACACACACTCACTCACACACTCACTCACACATACACTCACACACTCACTCACACACTCACTTACACACTAACTCACACACTGACTCACACACTGACTCACGCACACACTCACTCACACACTCACTCACACACTCACTCACACACTCACTCACACACTCACTCACACACTCACACACTCACACACTCACTCACGCACTCACCTACACACTGACTCACTCACTCACACACTCACTCACTCACACACTCACTCACACACTCACTCACACACTCACTCACACACTCACTCACACACACACACTGACTCACACACTGACTCACACACTCACTTACACGCTCACTCACACTCACTCACACACTCACTCACACACTCACTCACACACTCACTCACACACTCACTCACACACTCACTCACTCACACACTCACTCATACACTAACTCACACACTCACTCACACACTAACTCACACACTCACTCACACACTCACTCACACACTCACTCACACACTCACTCACACACTCACTCACAAAAACACACACACACTCACTCACACACTCACTCACACACTCACTCACACCCTGACTCACACACTAACTCACACACTCACTCACACACTCACTCACACACTCACTCACACACTCACTCACACACTCACTCACACACTCACTCACACTCTGTCACACACTCACTCACACACTGACTCACGCACGCACTCACTCACACACTCACTCACACACTCACTCACATACTCACTCACACACTCACTCACACACTCACACACTCACTCCCGCACTCACTCACACACTGACTCACACACTGACTCACACACTGACTCACACACTCACTCACACACTGACTCACACACTCACTCACACATACACTCACACACTCACTCACACACTCACTCACACACTAACTCACACACTCACTCACACACTCACTCACGCACGCACTCACTCACACACTCACTCACACACTCACTCACACACTCACTCACACACTCACTCACACACTCACACACTCACTCACACACTCACTCACACACTCACTCACACACTCACTCACACACTCACTCACACACTCACTCACACACTCACTCACACACTGACTCACACACTGACTCACACACTGACTCACGCACGACACACACTACTCACACACTCACTCACACACTCACTCACACACTCACTCACACACTCACTCACACACTCACACACACTCACACACTCACTCACACTCACTCACACACTCACTCACACACTCACTCACTCACTCACACACTCACTCACACACTCACTCACACACTAACTCACACACTACCTCACGCACTCACCCCTCCAGTGCATGGCAGCATTTGTCAGACCTTATCGTGCCGCCCCTGGGGCCGATGAGCCCGGAACAATCTTACTCCGAGGGACCATCGCATCCAATCTCAAACTCCACCTAATTGATGTTCCAGCCGTAAAATCAATCGCATCAATTTGTTGTTTTATCACAATATCAAAAGCCTGGCGCCAAGCTCACACCACACCCCTTCATAGTCAGTCATAACAACACCGAAAATAAATACAGTAAAACCGCTCTCCCTATATCGTTCGCTTTATGTTTGTTTGTTGTTGTTTTACGTCCTAGCAACATCTAAGGTCATATCAGGACGGACGTTCGCTTTATTTAGGTCACAAACGATCACTCAAACAATACCATATTACCGAAAATAAACACAGCAAAGTCTCTCTAACCTACCACCTCCACATATCGACCACTCCCCTATATCGATCGCTTTATTTAGGTCCCAAGCGATCACTCATACAACACCATTGTACCGATAAAAAAAAACTCCCTAAACCGACCACCTCCCTAAATGGACCATTTAAAGTCGGTCCCATGGTCGGTCGATTTAGAGAGGTTTTACTGTACTCCACTCCCCGTACCAACCAGCCAAAGAGGGCTGGATTTAATTGGGTGATTGGTTAGTGTATGGGGGCGGGGGGGGGGGGGGAGGGGAAGGGCTGAAGTTGCACAGTATACAACAAGCTTCATCCACACTGTATCATGCTGGTCAGCTTCCCTGAGGAGGGGCATGGTTTCCTACATAAATGCCGCATACTGAGGGGTGATAGACTTTTGGAGGAAATGGTCAATGGATTGTTAGTACACGAGCCGCTACTCCAGGGTCCCGCCCTCCCCCCATGTGCCTCCGGCTGTTGCCGCTTTGACAATTCGCTTTCCTAGTGTTGTAGCGGGAGAGAGGGCATTTTGTCGTTGGCTTTCTTGTCTCTCTCCCCATTCTCTCTGTCGACACTTTGGATCTAAATGAAAAAACACTAGTTTCTCAATGAATTTCTTTTTCTCCTTTTTCTTCTTTTTCTTCCTTTTCTTCTTTTTCTTCTTTCTTCTTTTTCTTCTTTTGTTCTTTTTCTCCCTTTTGTTCTTTTGCTTCCTGTTCTTCATTTTCTTCTTTTTCTTCTTTTTTTATTTTTTTAAATATTTTTTTTCTTGTGAGAATGGACCAATCTTGAATTAGTTAATACAAATAAATCAGTCTGTTTTATTGCGATATACAAATAAATCCAATTTGCACACAGAAAAGTAATATTTGTTTGTTATTCTTGTTTTACATCCTAGCAACATCTAAAGTCAAAACAGGATGGGCACTCACTTGTCACAGTGTGCACTCATGGTAACTTTATAGTGCTGGCCCACTGGGCGACCAGGCCACTGGCACCATGACCTGATGTCCCATGCAGTCACATAATCCTGATACTAACCAGTCCTTGTCCTATCCTATTAATGCCGAGTGCCCGGCGAGGTAGCGACAAGTATCATTTTAATAGGTCATCAGTTTGACTCGGCTATGATTCGACTCCTGAACTTCTGCGCGGGAAGCCTGCGCTCTACCATTTCGGCTACCTCATCCTGTTTGAAATGTAATGCCTGAATGAGTTGAGCGTCCGCCTCCCGTTCTGGTAGGTTGTGGGCTTCGAACCCCTATCTTTGAACCCTAGCCAAGTCAAACCAATGACATAAAAATTGATTCTCGTCACTACCTACCCTGGCACTCGGCATTACTAGGATAGGGCAAGGGGCAGTGGAATAATTAAGACCAATTGTCCGCGATTGAAATTTCCCCTGCTTAATCAACTAATACATAGAAAGAAAGAAAAAAATGCCGTTAAATTGCTATAATCTTTGAATTTCAGATTTAAAAAAAAAAAATTTTAACTTGATATACCTACAGCGCGATGTCTGTAGTGAACACGCGCCTTACGACTTTCTTCTTAGCAGTGTGCGCTGAGATTTACGATCTGTTGAGGAGCACACTAATCTACTAATCTGCCGACCACATGTGAGCTTTTGTCGACCGAGTGACTAGGCCCTACTTACCGCAGTTTGTAGCAAGGAATTGAAACCAGTCGATCAGCACCAGCAAGAAAAGTCGGTCTTGATCGGCCAGTTGCGGTAGTCAAATCCCTGCATTATGATGAGTGAGTGATTGAGTGATAGTAGTAGCCTACAGTTTGAGTTATGACTGCTACACGACCTGTATATTCTCATTTCCCAATAAAACGCCAGCTCAGAAGGCTGGTTGGTTGTTGGAGTTTTACATCCTGGCAACATTTAAGGCCATATAAAAACGTGTACCGACTTTTGACAGTGGACGCTCATGGCGACTTTGTAGTGCTACCCGACTGGGAAATCAGGCTTTCTTTTCCAGAAGTTGTTTTGGTTTGAATTTGGTTTGATTGTATAATGAGGTAGAATAACTCTTGCTAATAAGTGTGCTCTAACAAAATCACATTATTGTTAGTTATAATTGCTTCAATGAGTAAAAAAAAAAGACTATCTCCCATACACACAACACATCATTCAAATAGAATTCCACTAGGCCAATAAATTGGTTGGGTTTGGGAGTTTTACGTCTTGGCAACATCTAGGGTCATATCAGGACAGGTACCGACTTGTGACAGTGCACACTAATGGTGACTTTATAGTGCTGCCCCACTGAGAAATCAGGTCACTGGCACCACACCCTTTTCTCCCACTCAGTCACATTATCCTGACACTGAGCTAACCTCAGTCCTTGCCCTCTCCTATTAATGCCGAGTGCCAGGTTAGGAAGGGACAAGTATAAATCGTATAAGGCATTGGTTTGACTCGACCGGGAACCGAACTCCCGATCTCCCGCATGCGAGGCCCGTGCTCTAAAATTGTGTGCAATTCATCTACTACAAACACCCCCACGCTTGATTGGAGGAGCCAACAGAGCAACGCGTATCTCCGACATCTGACACACTTCCCATGATCCCTTTCTCCTTCCTCCCTGCGGTCACACCGGAAGTAGGTCAGTCAATCCTTCCGGTATGATCAGACGACATAGACTTCATAAATCACCCGCACCCATCGTTCGGTCCGCGCCCCGCGAGGTGGCGTTGCTGTCGTTGGTCAAAGGGGCGCGTTCGGAAACAGCTGCGGCTGTAAAAGAACATACCATTCGGAAACGTCCGAGACGTAATCATTTTGAAACTTTCATATTTCTGTTCAGTTATTAAAGTAAACATCCGAGAATCTCTAATAAATTATCCAAAGTTCAAGCGGGCACACTTAGTCAGCACCTGTACCCACACACATATATATATATGTATATATACATATATATATATATATATATATATGTATGGTTATATATACATATATATATATATCTGTGTGTATTATATATTGATATTATATATATATACTCAGGTCCATTTTACCTTATCCGAAATTCTAAAATCCGAAAAGTTCTGAAAACCGAAGTTGTTTCTTCCTTGCAGTATACAGTAAAACCTCTCTAAATCGACCGACCTTGGGACCGACTTTAAGTGGTCCATTTAGGGAGGTGGTCGGTTTAAGGAGCTAGAATATGGTTACAATGGAATTGTTTGGACCCAAATAAAGCAATCGATATAGGGGAGTGGTCGATCTGTGGAGGTGGTCGGTTAGAGAGGTTTTACTGTATACATAAAGTGTAATATTATTTATGGGCTTTGTTTATCCCACTTATTCTGAATATTCAAACATTTCTCCGGAGAAATACTACTGAGTTTGATTACGGTTTATTTGAAGCTATATATGCTGAAGTTACACCAACTGTTAAACTAGAGTAGAGGAGACTGTTTCAAAAGGTGCTAAGCAATATGGGACAGAACTTTGTCCATCGTAATGATCAACATACTATCTGAGTATGCATCTGCTGTTGATAAACTGATTGGCTTTTTTTACATGGTGTTTCATAATCCCAATAGAATACATATTGATTTGAAGCAAATATCCTTGTGTTTTCAGTGAAACAGTTCCTTTGGTGTTTTGTGTCAATCGTTACAATGGACAAACAAAAAAAGAGTTATCACCTTTTGAGACAGGCTCATATCTGGTCTCTAATTATCCAACTATTTCATTTATTGGCATATCAGTGACTCTATAAATAAAGTCCAATAGTACATCTCACTTAGTGTAAATATTCATATACTTTGACAGCAGTATTAATGTTTGATGAATACCCCGAGTGCAAAAACCTCCAAATGTAAATTTACGAAAAACTAAATGATTTTATGTTGGTATTTACATGTTTTATTTGTTGATTAAAGTTGCCTAGTCCGATGGTTTTGAATTTCTGTATTTTTTCCTAGATAAATATATTAGATCGATCACTAGTATCTACTTTACATTAGTTCAAACTTACTTTTATTTTAAATGGTCAACTTTTGAGATATTTTGAGTGCAAACATGGAAAATTAGTTTTGACAAGCTTGCCAAAACTCTGACACCATAGAGTTCTGCTGTAAGAGGTTCTGTTAAATTGACTCAGTATTGCCTTCTACGCAGAAACAAATGCTTAATAAGTGCATCAGCATCTAAGTTAGATATGTAAAATTAAATCTAGATATTCGGTTTGGTTTTGAAAATTTGATATTTCATCGGACTATGCAGCTTTAAGCACGGGGAGATTTCAACTGACGACAGTTGGTATTCCTCATTCTTTCCTTGTCCTATCCTAATAATGGTAAGGTACCAAACACATACATATTTAAGACATGGGCTTGGCTCGGCTGAAGATCGAACCCGCGACCTGCCGCCATCTTGTCGCAGTTAGGGCTATTATTAACCAGATTAAAGGAATTTCTCATTTGACGACCGTGGCCACTAGTCAGATACTACACAACAAAGAGGAAGACTTAAGG
This sequence comes from Branchipolynoe longqiensis, assembly GCA_030323885.1. Taxonomy (NCBI): domain Eukaryota; kingdom Metazoa; phylum Annelida; class Polychaeta; order Phyllodocida; family Polynoidae; genus Branchipolynoe; species Branchipolynoe longqiensis. The sequence continues at coordinate 52,117,071 of CM059187.1, forward strand.
TTTCATATGTTCAGTGACTATCCAGGTGTGGTTGTGCTCATTTCTGGTTCGAGCCCAGATAATTCGCAATCTGAGGTTGACCAAAGATCCACCCTACAGCCACAATGACTCGCAGGTGTTAACTGACCCCGGGCGTCGAAGATCCGCGTCTGTGATTGGCTAGTCTGAATGCAAATGAAAGCACGTGGTTGAGCTCTATAAATCTCCCTCCACTTCCGACTTAGGCGCTATGGAGGTCATGACCCAGTTACTGAAGATGACCCCCCCCCCCCTGCCACCCCATCGCACATTCCCCGTACCCGACCCTGCCCCCCCCCCCCCCATCCACCCCACACCCCGCATCCCTCACCCCACACCCCGCCACTCCGTGGTTCTCAGCCAATGAGCATTGAGAATGATGGGTTGCCTTGATGACCTCATTCGTCTTAATGCGCGACCTGTTGGGCTGATTGGGAATTCCCACAATCTACTGGAAATGAGCAGAAGCAGGTCTAACTGGTGGGCGGAGGGGCCTCATTAGACTGTGGGCGTGGAGGGGTGATAAATCTCTCCAATCGCTCCGCACCTTGGTCCTAGTTTTTTTTGTTTTTTTTTGGTAAAGTATTTATTCATTTGAATATGACATTTGTCAGCGCCGGGGCACTGGTCTTCTGGACATCTTACTATTGGAATTGACAGTCTAAATAATCTAAGTTTGGTCAGTGCTGTATTAGTCACAGCACCGATCCTGTAGAATTAAGGGAGTGGCTCCTGCTGTATAATGTACAGCACCAGTCACTGTAGTTCATGCAAAAATGGGGAGCAGCACCGAGTAGACTGTGTATACTCGGGGCAACTCAAATAATCATTGTGGGTTACATTTTTTCTCTTATAAAACAAGCTAAGTTTATAGTTGACAAGAAATTTTGTCTGTCTTATATAATGTTCAATGTGTTTAAACAGATTGATAGTTGTGTAGGATGTTCGGTGTGTTGATGGTTTGTTCATGATGGTTACAGGTAGTGGCAGGGAGGGGGTTATGTGCGTTACATACACTTACACTCATTCTTTTCTGTTTATATATTTAAGATTAACAGATTCGCCCTGTCTATATATGCCCTGTCATAATTATAGTCGGCATACAGCAGAGGACTGACTATATTCAATTCAATTCAATTCTTTATCTCAGACTGAGGATTATGGTAGTTACGTAATTTGGTCCATAGTAGGTAGATATATAAAAAATAAATTTGAATAACATAGAAGTAATAGTACGAATACTACCGTATTAACCAATATCAAAACGTTGGTCTACATTAGGCGGACGTAAATCTGAGATTACTCTCTTTTATTTTCACAAGTCCCTGTATTATTATAGCATTTTCTGACTTGTCAAGTCTAGTAATAATTTTGAATATTAGATTCCTGATAACAGCCTGGAACGCTGGCACATCAATATTGGCAAACAGCTGACTAGCACTGTGAGACTATGCCAATACTGACATCAACAACTGTTTTTCAATGCATTTAGTGATGGAGCTTTGATTATTTCGGGTGGAAACCTATTGCATGTCCTTTACACGCCAGGATAATACTGAATGAGCATACCGGCGGGGAACCAGCAAGCTATCTCACTCAGTGATTCTCCGCGTTTCTCCAATGAAGGCCCCCAGACCATTTCCAACTTAATGCAGTTGTACATTATTTCAGTCGCCATTAGTGCGCACTGTTATGAGTCGGTGCCTGTCCTGGTATGCCTTTAGATGTTGCTAGGGTTGTAAACCCCCAACAAACAAAAGCGGATCCTTAATTGCTCTCAGCCTGGCTATGTGTGAATAATGTGTTCAATTCCCAAACTATTTGTATCGCATTGACTAACGCTCTGATGACAGGATACTGATGGTGGTTGTTGGAGTTTTACGTCCTGGCAACATCTAAGGTCATATAGGGCTGCCAAACCACTCGATTAAAAAAAACCTGTCATAATTCCGGGTTATGGACATAATCACGCCAATCTCCAATCTAACCAGTTTGATCTATTCTTTACATAGCCCTCTACATATGAAGTGCAGAATTGATTAAATCATATAGATTAAGCCCCAGTCACAGCTACCCGGATCAGGGGCCGGACGAGCCCCGGACTGTGATCCGGCGTGGTCCGTGGCGATCCGGCGTGATCCGTGGCTCATCCGTGGCTGGTCCTTGGTGATCCTTGGTGATCCTTGGTGATCCGTGGCTGGTCTGGCCTTGTCCGGGGTCTGCGCCGGATGTTTTAAAATGTTTAAAACATCCGGGGCATTTTGCGATCCGGGCTCGATCCAGCATCATCCGGGATTATCCGGGGGTAATCTGTGGGTGGTCCGGGGAGACCGGTGGTGCTCTGGGGGTAGTCTGTGTACCGTCCGGGGCCACGGTTTGACCCGGACCACCCCCAGACTAGCCCCAACATAGCCACGGACCACTCCTGGACTGCCCGGATAAGACCCGGACAATCCGGATGAGCACGGATTAACCAAGGATCACCACGGATAGCCCGATTTACCATGGATCAGTCCAGGATGAGCCCCGTTTTTGTATATTTATATAGCAGGAGCAAGTCCACTTCAAGTCTGGGACTACTCCGTGGACACACCGGGTAGTCCAGGGACTGGTCCGGCTCAGTCTGGGGCGATCCAGCCTCTGGTCCGGTGCTAGTACGGGGCTCATCCGTGTGACCGCGAGGCCAAAAACGAATAAATAGTGATTTTGTCCAGCGCTGTCCGGGACAGTCCAGGCGACTGGTCCGGGGGTGGTCCGGCTAAAAATCCGGGGCTCATCCGGGTAAGTGTGACTGGGGCTTTAGTGGATTAAACTTTAAAAGTTTAATGGAGATAGTCCAATAGCTGCCATGTTGCTATGGTGTCGTTTATGAAATTATGTAGATTAATAATGCGCCTCGCCATTGAAAATCAGAGTTGTGCAAGCAATCCCAAACACAAGGCTACATGGCTACATCTAGAGTGCTTTCAACACCGCCTCATCCACAACTCAGGTAAACTTATACATTATAAAAAAAACCTCAACATATTGTTATAAGCTGTTCTGATATGATAGCTGATATACATTATATATAAAGCTGCATAATCAGATGGTTTTGAGTTTTTGTCATTTCTTTGACGAACAAATATAATATGCTGACCGTCATTTTAGTTTGAAGTAACTTTTAATTTAAATGGTTAACTTTGGAGATATTGTAAGTAGAAATATACACAATTAATTTTGGTGTGCACGTAAAAACTATGCCATCACAGGCTTCGGTAGTAATAGGTTCTATCAAATTGCAATAACAAATTGTGATGAATTTATTTACCCTGCTCACACTTGTTTTCGCCGCTGGGCAACATTTGTCCAATTTGATTCCAATCTTTTGAATTTTGTTTGAGTAATAAAATCACAAATTGACACAAATTGACTTGTTATTCCCTTCTATACAGCAACCAATGCTTAATAAGTGCACCAGTACCTAAGTTCGATATGTATGTTCAAATTTAGATATGGAGGAAATGGCGCCAGCAGTAGAAAGGTCAAAGGTGAGATCAGCTGGATGTGGACATGCCTCACAGTATCTGCGAGCCGCGGACAGGTTTGGTGAGCCTTGCAATTCTTACTGACGGTGTAGGCACATTCCTGGTCTCACTAACAACAGTAAAACCTCTCAAACCGACCACCTCCACATATCGACCCTTCCCCTATATCGATCGCTTTATTTGGATACCAAACGATCGCCCATACAATACCATTGTAATGATAAAAAAAAAACTCCTTAAACCGACCATCTCCCTAAATGGACCATTTAAAGCCGGTCCCATGGTCAGCCGATTTAAATAGGTTTTACTGTACGTATATGCAGGCCCCCACACTCACCGCGTCCATTCCCAGCTGGGTTTAGGACACAACTAATTCAAAGCCACCATCTTCAGTCGCAATTGCAAATTTTGATTATTATTTGGTTCGAAGGAAATATGCCAAATATGAGTCAACCTCCTCATATCCCTTCACTCCCCCCCAAACCCCACCCATCCGTTCTTAGACTTGCACCAAACCGTCATTATTATAATTATGTTGCAGGCTTGTTCAGTGAGAGGAAACTTACAGTCAATCCCCGCTTGTATTGCCATCTACAATAATACCTGTCTTCAGCGGCCCTTCTTTTAGGCGAACCCTCCGATGTGCGGAAGATTTTTCAATGTACATACAAACTGTTTCATTCCATACGGTTTCCCTTTGATGCCCGGATACTTGTTGTGTCAGGACAAGATTGCCTGACTGGTCTGGTTGCAGACGTGTTCGTTGAATACAGAAACTCTACTAACAAAAGCTTTGAATTGCTATCTCTTAAGAAAATCATATCAAAATAAAAATGAAAAATTGAAAAACACCCAATAATGAATAAGATCACCCCATTTGGTTGTCTGTGATATTGGGATGGGTCCCCACCTCCATTACCTCGCCCCCTTTGGGATATGTAATCTTATCATCTAGATAGGCTAGACACACCGGGCGGTGTCTGGGACGCAGGCGGCTGTACGTCAGCTACACCAGTTTGTGTACGGAACAGCCGGGGCAGGGAGCCTTCATTAGGCACCCACCAATAGACTACATCACGGTTCCAGCGGCGCGGTGCATTGTGGGATGCATGAGAGCAACCCCCCCTCCTCCTCCAGAAGCACATGGCACATCCTAATACACTGGGTGCAGCTATGAAATGTGCTAGTTTCAGCTCATCTCAGCTCTTGTTTGAAATGTAGAATACCAACTGAAAAATATATATAATAAATTAAGATATTAATCTTTTATCCAGCATTGCATGTACATCAATATAATCAGGACATCTTATGCCATGTGCATTTAGATTTAGACAAATCTAGGCACTCAGACTAGTGTTAGAGCCATAGTCAGAGTCAGTTTTACCTATTTTATTCATGTTTTTATTTATATCCTATGGTTAATGACATATGTAGAAATAGAAAATGAGTAGGGTTAATCAGATATTGGTTATATATTTCTTTGAAACAAGTTTTTGTTGACACATTTGACATTTTAATATTTAGAACAAGAATTACTTCTGGCTAATCAATGGTGATGTAAACATCAGCCTGTAAAGTGACTGAAATTGTATGTTTCTTAGCTCAAAATGCTTAATTGTGGAGAGTTGTGTCTTAATCATATTCATTATATTATTATATTGCATCCTTCCATCCATTTTTGTGCCAAATTGTTATGTATTTCTATTTATTTTGACAAATATACCAGTTTTGTCCTACGCGTATCGGCAAACTCAATGGCCGTACGCGGTACTCAATGCATTGTCAATGGCAGTGAACAATCTTCATACAGAAAAAGTAAAATATTTATAAAACCACACCACCTAGACACAAACCGCTTGGAACACATATAGAAAACATGTTTAACAAAAAGATTATATTAAATTGATAAGGTTAGGGTTCTGGATTCCTATTAATTTTGAATAAAACTGACGTTTTTCACTGCGCGTATCGGCAAACTCAATGGCCATACGCCTTTGCTTTGCTCCCAACGGCGTTTTAAGCGCATGCGCAGTCGGAACGGTGATGTAGTCTATTCCGGCACACCGGGTCCTCTGGGCCTGCCGTCCCCGGCCTTAGGGGAATCTGTATGTGCGCGCGCAGGACACCTGGGGCACTGGGCGAATTAGGGAGGGTTACTCAATTAGATCAATCTCCATAGCCTACAAGTGATCTGTCTGTCTAATGTTATCTATCTATCTATCTATCTATCTATCTATCTATCTATCTATCTATCTATCTATATATCTATCTATCTATCTATCTATCTATCCATCCATCCGTCCGCCCGCCCACCCGCCCGCCCAGCCACCCATCCATCCATATATCTATCTATCTATCTATCTATCTATCTATCTATCTATCTATCTATCTATCTATCTATCTATGTATGTATCTATCTATCTATTTATGTATCTATCTATGTATGTATCTATCATTCCGCCCACCCCGCCAGAGAGTGTGGGGGGGGGGCGGTGCTTTCATTACGCCCGTATCAGTGTGTATGTGGGGTGGGTGGAGGTGAGTGTATGTGTGTGTGAATGCTCTCATTCTGCACACCCCACCAGACAGAGTCGGCGTGTATGTATGTGTGTGTGGGGGAGGGGGGGGGGGGCGGGGGGAGATGCTCTCATTCCGCTCATATCAGTGTGTAGGTGTGTGTGGTGGAGGTGGTGTGTGAGTGCATGTGTGTGTGAATGCTCTCATTCTGCCCACCCCACCAGCCAGTGTATGTGTGTGTGTGGGGGGGGGGGGGGGGGGGTGATATGCTCTCATTCCACTCATATCAGTGTGTAGGTGTGTGTGGGTGGAGGGGGTGTCTGAGTGTATGTGTGTGTGAATGCTCTCATTCTGCCCACCCCACCAGCAAGTGTATGTGTGTGTGTGGTGGGGGGGGGGGGAGATGCTTTCATTCCGCTCATATCAATGTGTATGTGAGGGTGGGAGGCTGAATGTATGTGCGTGAATGCTCTCAATCGGCCCGCCCCACCAACCAGCGTCGGTGTGGTGGGGGGGGGAGTGTATGTGTGTGCCTCGCCCCCCCCACCCGCGGGGTGTGGGGGAGTGGTGATGTGTGTGTGAATGATCTCATTCCGCCCACCCCACCAACCAACGTCGGTGTGTGTGTGGGGGTGTGTGAGTGTATGTGTGTGTGAATGCTCTCATTCCGCCCGGCCCACCAGCCAGTATCGGTGTGTGTGTGTGGGGGGGGGGGGGGTGTATATGTGCGTGAATGCTCTTATTCCAACCGCCCCACCAGCCATTGTCTGTGTGTGTGTGTGTGGGGGGGGGGGTGATGACTCTATATGTGTGTATGCTCTCATTCTGCTTGCCAGTATCGGTGTGTGTGGGAGGGGGGGGGGGGGTTGAGTGTATGTGTGTGTGGATGCTCTTATTCCGCCCGCCCCTTCAACCAGTGTCAGTGTGTGTTTGTGTGTGTGTGTGTGGGGGGGGGGGGGGGTGCTATCCTTCCTGGAACTGATTTATCGCCATGACATAATGCAGGCACCTCCAACATCAAACTTACAGTTACACTTCACTAAAACACATGTTTCTTTGGGTGTATTTGCAGGAAGATCAATCCCTCGGGGGGATGCTAACCAAAAACACTCTACCATATTTTATGGTCAAATATAATTCAAATTCAAAAATGCAACTAATACCCCGCCACCCCCACCCCGTTATCTGGTACCATCCCGGGACGATTCCTATTAGGGAGATGGTGGAGGGGTGGGTGTGGGGGAGGAGGGGGCGAGTTGGGGGATGAAGTGGGTGTTACCAGCTCACCACCAGTTCAGTTCCTCTATTAATTAAAAAAACATCGATAATTATCCAAATAAAGGTTAAAATAGTTTCGTGCGATTTATCAATTAAGCACATTCCATAATTTAAAATAATGTTGTTTAAATATTACTACATATATTTATTAGACAGCCAGTTTTGCAACATTGCATTTGAAGCTCTTTTTATGTCTTCTGTAATTTCTTAAATATATTTGAGTTATCCAGTGCTGCCTTTAGAAAGCTCCTACTACTAGGACTGTGAACATTGTGTCTAATAATAGTAATATATAACTTGATTCATCTGGGATTCGCCAAGCTTGCATGTATGCAGGCAAATGCCATTTTGAGATGCTCCTGTGGCAACACGAGATGGACTCCAGCCTCCATTCAGGCCGAAAGTTGAACTTGACGATAAAATAAATGGCGGGCATATCTGGGACCAACTGGAGGCGTGTCTTAGACAATTATGCATGTCCTTATTTACTATACGGGGTTGGTTATTTGTGTGGAGTTTTACATCCTCGCATCTTGGCAGTCAGACTAGTGTTATAGCCATAGCCAGAGTCAGTTTTACTCATTTTATTCATGTTTAATTTTTTTTTATATCCTATGGGTAATAACATTTGTTGGGCTAGGAAATGGGTAGGATTAATCAGACATCGGGTTTTGCTGACACATTTGACATTTTAATATTTGGTACAAGAATTACTTATGTCTAATCAACAATGGTGATGTAAACATCAGCCTGTAAAGTGACTGAAATTGTATTTTCTTAGCTCAAAATGCTTAATTATGGAGAGTTGTGTCTTAAACACATTCATTATATTACTATATATTGCATCCATCCATCCACGTTTGTGCCAAATTGCTATGTATTTAAAAAAATTAATTTCTAATAAAATTGAAGTTTTACCCTATGCGCATCGGCAAACTGGATGGCCATACGCATTTGCTTTGCTGCCAACGCCGTTTTCAGCGCATGCGTAGTCGGAAAGGTGATCTCGTCTATAACATAGCAAATTTCTGCCTAGCTGTTGGTAAGAGAGCCCCAGCCGTGGAGAGGTCAGAGGTCCTTAGGAAGCCCCTGGCATTCCGAGGCCTCCTCCCATGACGCTGAGAGATGGCGGTCTAATGCCCGGTACACACCTACCGTATATGATCGTTTTTCCGCACCCACCTACCGTATACGATCTAAAACTGCCCAAAAATCGTGAGGTGTGCACTCCCCTAGCACACCTACCGATTGCGATTCGCGATTTTTAGGGCTAAAATGGTAGGTGTGCGCTAGCATTACGATTGCGATTCGCGATTCGAAAAATGAATCGGCCCATTTTCAGTTTTAAGCGGATCGGGAGTTTTAGTGCGCGAATCCTATACGGTATGTGTGTACCTGGCATAACGAGGCGGGCGATAACTAATCCTGTGTGCCAACAGAAGTCAATACCAGTATGGTTAGCACAGCTCCTATTTTTCAACATCCACGCCACCTAGCGGCAGCGGTCGTAGTGAATAATTAGATTGAGTTTATCTTAACATCTCCGTCACTCAACTAGTGTCATAGAATCAATCTGATTACTTCACCTTCTTCACTCGCCTTCACCGCTCATGTCATTACTAGACTTGGCACTTGATCAATGGAAGGCAACAAAGACCCCTTTTCAAAGTTGATAAGCATCGTGTATGCGCGCGCACGTTGGCTGCAAAACCCGGCCGGCGCACGGCCGTTGAGTTTGCTGATATGCACAGTTCAACGCTACAATTCTATTCACAATTAATAAATATAAAGAAAATAAACATAACAATTTAATATAATCTTTAAGTTGAACATGTTATCTGTTTGTGTACCAATCGGTTTGTTTTTAGGTCATGCAGTTTTAGAGATATTTCACTTTTTCTGTATGAAGATTGCTCATGACCATTAAGTTTGCAGTGCAACCGCGTGTTGTTTTAGAATTAGAGCCAAGTTGCGCACGCACATACCTAATTATCTATGCTGACGTGACGTCTTCTTCTTCTTCTTCTTCTTCTCCTTCTCTCCTTTTCATTTCATGCTTCTTTCCTCCTCCTCATTCTTCTTCTTCTTCTCCTACATTTTTGTTTTCTTGAAGCTTTATACTGCCTATCATGGATAAGTCTGAATAGACTTGTTTTCACTAATATTAGACAGTTTGTCGATAGAAAGCCTGAGCCTACACTTTTACCGACCCAAGGGATTTTTAACCTCCCACACCACATAGACATGGTATGAGAGAAACCGGCCTTTAATGACGCTGTAAGTTATACACAGCGATGGAAATCCAAATTGGCAGAGGTGGGGGGACACGGGGAATCGAACCACCAACCTTCAGATTAGGAGTCCGACCTAAATAAAGTCAGACACTCTAACCACTCTGCCACTGAGAACACCACAGTTAAAAGCAAAACTTTGGTAACAGAAGTGTTTGCATGGAAGCGGTTGTTGTTGGAATAGTGGAGGCGTCCTGTGGGGCCCACGAAAATGCAGGAGGCACCAGTTCCGGTTAGTGAGGACGCACGGAACTAACCAGGCAGCACCTAATTGTAATAATATTGGCAAATTAAAATATACAACATAATACATTGCCTGCGAAGCATACATGCACAATCTATTCATCACCTACCCTACCGAAATACCACCTCCACTACCCACATACCACCTCCACCACCCACAAAGCATCTACCTCACCCACATACCACCTCTACCAGTACCACCACATACCACCCACTATGCCACCCACATACAACCTCCACCACCACATACCATCTATGGTACCCACATATCATCTACACCACTCACATACCATCTATAGTACCCACATATCATCTACACCACCCACACACCATCTATACCATCCAGAAACCATCTATGCCACCCACATACCACCTCCACCACCCACATACCATCTACACCACCCACATACCATCTATGGTACCCACATACCACCTCCACCACCCACATACCATCTACACCACTCACATACCATCTATGCCATCCACAAACCAGATATGTCGCCAACATACCAGCTACGCTACCCACATACCATAACCTCCACCACCCACAAACCACCTACACCACCCACATACCATCACCTACACCACCCACAAACCATCGAAATCACCCACATACCACCTCTACCACCACATACCACCTCCACCAACCACAAACCAACTCCACCACCCACATACCATCTATACCATCCAGAAACCATCTATGCCGCCCACATACCACCTCCACCACCCACGTACCATCTACACCACCCACATACCATCTATGGTACCCACATACCATCTCCACCACCCACATACCATCTACACCACCCACATACCATCTATGGTACCCACATATCATCTACACCACTCACATACCATCTACGCCATACACAAACCAGCTATGTCACCAACATACCAGCTACGCGACCCACATACCATAACCTCCACCACCCACAAACCACCTACACCACCCACAAACAATTTACATCACCCACATACCACCTCTACCACCACATACCACCTCCACCAACCACAAACCAACTTCACCACCCACATACCATCTATACCATCCAGAAACCATCTATGCCACCCACATACGATCTATGATACCCACATACCACCTCCACCACCCACATACCATCTACACCCCCCACATACCATCTATGGTACCCACATACCACCTCCACCACCCACATACCATCTATGGTACCCACATACCATCTATGCCACCCACATACCATCTACACCACCCACATACCATCTATAGTACCCACAAACCACCCACACCACCCACATAGCCACACCTACACCACCCACAAACCATCGAAATCACCCACATACCACCTCTACCACCACATACCACCTCCACCAACCACAAACCAACTCCACCACCCACATACCATCTATACCATCCAGAAACCATCTATGCCACCCACATACCACCTCCACCACCCACATACCATCTACACCACCCACATACCACATACACCACCCACATACCACCTCCACCACCCACAAACCACTTCCATCATCCACATACCATCTACCCCACCCACATACCACCTCCACCACCCACATACCACCTCCACCAACCACAAACCAACTCCATCACCCACATACCATCTACACCACCCACATACCACATACACCACCCACATACCACCTCCACCACCCACAAACCACTTCCATCATCCACATACCATCTACCCAACCCACATACCACCTCCACCACCCACATACCACCTCCACCAACCACAAACCAACTCCATCACCCACATACCATCTACACCACCCACATACCACATAAACCACCCACATACCACCTCCACCACCTACAAACCACCTCCACCACCCACATACCACCTACCCCACCCAAATAAATCTACACCATCCACAAACCATCAATGCCACCCACATACCATCTACACCACCCACATACCACCTCCACCATCCACATACCATTTACACCACCCACATACCAATACACCATCCACATACCACCTCCACCACCCACATACCACCTACACCACACATGCAGTGCATGCCACATACACACCACAGGCATGTACAGCACATGCACCACACACACTAAGCTTACGCACCGCACACAATCACTACCCACACACCACACACCACACACACACCACACACACACCACACACACATAACTAACTACATGTGCCCGGCAGTCTTTTGACAGTCAATCATTGAAAGGAGACCGTCACACACCGTATCACTGAGATTAAAGCTAATTTAATGCCCATTTATTCATAGTTGATCCGGGGAGATTAGAATTATCTCTGACATGGGATCACTCCGGATCTGTGAAACTAATTAGGTATCTTAATATTCATGTCGCATCATCACGGCTTGTGCCAAAGAAGTGTCGGTCGGCCCTTTAACACATCACGCCTCAGAACTGGTGCAGTCACACAACCCCTTTATTTACCACACCACTGACACGACATACAAGATAGTCTGTCATTCTCTGTGAGTTACATAATGCGTTTGTTTATTACATAAGTGACATGACCATGGGGGAGATTGTATAATGCACTGCTGCAGTCACACAGCCACTTTAATTATTACACGACTGACACGACATACAAGATAGTCTATCATTCTCTGTCAGTCACATAGTATATTTATTGATTACCCGACTGCCATGACCGTACAGAATATTCTATAATCCAATGCCACAGTCATCTAGCACATTTATTAATTACACCACTGACACAACCATACAAGATGGTCTATCATTCTCTGTCAGTCATATAGCGCGTTTATTTATTACATAACTGACACGAACATACACCATATTTTACCATTCTCTGACTCAGTCACATTGCGTGTTTATTTATTGCACAACTGACATGACCATACAGGATATTCAATAATTCACTTCGACAGTTACATAAGAACTTTATTTATTACAACACCGACACGACCATACAAGATAATCTAGGCCACTGACACCACCACATGATATATTCTAACATTCACTGTCACAGTCACTTAACACGTTTAATTATTCCATGACTCTACAAGACACTATTTACAGATACACGCTTAGTTATTACATCACTGACACAACTGCATGAGATGTTCTATCATTCACAGACACCTAATAGGTTTCATTATTATACCACCGACACAACTACATGACATGTTCTATCATTCCCGGTAACCTAATATGTTTCATTATTACACCACCGACACAACTGCATGAGATATTGTATCATTCACAGTCACCTGATATGTTTCATTATTACACCACCGACACAACTACATGAGACGTTCTATCATTCACAGTCACTTGATATGTTTCATTAGTACACCACCGACACAACTACATCATAGTATGAGATGCTCTATCATTCACAGTCAGCTAATATGTTTCATTATTACACCACCGACACAACTACATGAGATGTTCTATGATTCACAGTCACCTAATATGTTTCATTATTACACCATGAACACAACCGCATGATATATTCTATCATTTACAGTCACCTAATATGTTTCATTATTACACCACCGACACAACTGTATGAGATATTCTATCATTCAGTCAACTAATATGTTTCATTATTACACCACCGACACAACTACATGAGATGCTCTATCATTCACAGCCACCTAATATGTTTCATTATTACACCACCGACACAACTACAGGAGATGTTGTATCATTCAGAGTCACCTAATATGTTCCATAATTACACCATGAACACAACCGCATGATATATTCTATCATTTACAGTCACCTAATATGTTTCATTATTACACCACCAACACAACTACAGGAGATGTTCTATCATTCACAGTCACCTAATATGTTCCATAATTACACCATGAACACAACTGCATGAGATATTCTATCATTCACAGTCACATGCCATGTTTCATTATTACACCATGAACGCAACCGTATGAGATGTTCTAACCTTCAGTCACCTAATATGTTTCATTATTACACCACCAACACAACTCTATGAGATATTCTACCCTTCAGTCACCTAATATGTTTCATTATTACACCACCAACACAACTGTATGAGATATTCTATCCTTCAGTCACCTAATATGTTTCATTATTACACGATGAACACAACTGTATGAGATATTCTATCCTTCAGTCACCTAATATGTTTCATTATTACACCATGAACACAGCTGTATGAGATATTTTATCCTTCACAGTCACCTAATATATTTCATTATTACACCATGAACACAACTGCATGATATATTCTTTCCTAAACGGTCCCCTAATTTGTTCCATTATTACACCATGAACACAACTGTATGAGGTATTCTATCCTTCACAGCCACCTAATATGTTTCATTATTACACCATTCTATCATTCACTGTCACAATCACCTACTCTGTTTATCTATTAGTATTACACCAGTGATGCCGAACAGAGTTCTTTTCTAGTCAGTGTGCTGCTGATCGGTATTCTAAGACTTGCTTATGCTTCATAATCTCCAGCTTCTCTAACTAAACAATAAACAATAGGTCAGCTCTAGCCTGCTACTTGTCACATCTCAGCAGGATGAAGCATTGAAACCAATATGTACGGATGTGTGTGATGAATTACAGCTGCATAGTCATAGCATTTTCGAAAGCAAAACACTTACCTACATATCCAACTGGTTCACTCATTAAGTATTTATTGCTACATAGAAGGTAATACTGAGTCAATTTAATAGAACCTGTTACTGTTGAAGCCTATGGGGTCAGAATTTTAACAATCCTGGCAAAGGTAATCTTGCATATTATCACTTCAAATATCTCCGAAATTAGTGGTTTTAAATCAAAGTTACTTCAAACAAAAGTAAGGAAAATGGGTAAACAAAGTACACACCCAGCATCCCAGTGTCCGCTTAAAGCTGCATAGTCCGATGAAGAATCACATTTTCAAAACAAAAACATTCACTTAGGTTGTATTCTACATATCTAACTTAGATATTGGTGCACTTATTAAACATTTGTTGCCACATAGAAGGGCATACTGAGTCAATTTAACCGAACCCGTTGCTGCATAAACCTATGGTGAGAGTTTTGGCAAGCTTGCCAAAATCAATTTAGTATGTTTGCACTTCAAATATCTCAAAAGTTAGCCATTTAAAATGAAAGTTACTTGAAACTAAAGTAAGGTAGGTTATAACAACCAATTAAATATATTTATCTCAGAAAAATGGCAGAAATTCAAAACCATCGGACTATGCAACTTTAAAAATCTATTTGACATGTTTTTTCTCCAAACATCTCCAAAGTTAACCGTGTAAAATAAAAGTTACTTCACAGTAAAGTAAGTCACATCCATAGTACTAATCAGTAGCTAATAATGCTTTCTCACAGGTAATTCCAGCACATCAATAAAATATACCAAACAGTGATAAAGTAAAATAATTATCCTTCAATATACATATGCAAAATAAGATTACCAAAATTTTTGTAAAGCCTACTTGCTATCTGTATTTATTGTTTATATTGTTCATACCATCTCATCAACTAATCCATAAATCATTCAAGTGCATCATGACTGTTAAAGCCTAAGTCACACCTACCCAGATCAGGGGCCGGACGAGCCCTGACCCGTCATCTGGCGTGGGCTGTGGTGATCCGGCGTCATCCGTGGCTCATCCATGCCTGGTCCTTGGTGATCCGTGGTCATCCGTGTCTGGTCCTTGGTGATCTGGCCTCATCTGGGGCGATCCGGTGCGATCCAGGGAATATTGCAATCCGGGGTTACCCGGCATCATCCATGTGTGATCCGTGACTCATCCGGGTAGTCCGCATGTTGTCCGGGGGTGGTCCGTGTCTTGTCTGGGGCAGTCTGGGTCATTTTATACTCCGGGCTATCCGGGTGTAGTCCGGGGGTCGTCCGGGGGTTGTCCGGGGCTGATCCGGGACTAATCCTTGGCTATACCGGGTAGTCCGGGGTTGTCTGTAGCTTATCTGGGTAGGTGTGAGAGCGAACCAAAAAACGACCAAAATAGCGATTTTCTCCGGGGCTGTCCGGGGGAATGGTCCGGGGGTGGTCCGGCTAAAAGTCCGGGGCTAGTCTGGGTAGGTGTGACTTGGGCTTAAGGCCAGAAGATCAGTGCTTTGGTGTTGACATTCGTTCCATTCAACTGGAATGCAAAATTTGAACAAAACAGAAAAGGAAAGGACATTATGATAATAAACCTAAATCCCATAGGCTAGTCAATAAAAACAATATGCTCTTGAATGGAGAAGAATTGAGTTTTTAATGGCATGAATAAACACTATCGCGCTCTTCTGATTCTTACACTTCTTACAGATTCTTCTGATTCTCTTCTAATTCTGGTTCTTACACATAAGCCGTGTTCACACGGGCAAAATGTGAGGCGAATCAGACAAATCGAATCAGGTGAGGCGAATTAGACCGAAAGTGTTTCGCGTTCACACGGGCCGTGCTTTTAATCGGTTTAATGCGGAAGTGGATATCTGCGCATGAGCAAGTACAGACTAACCAGCGCCATTTTGGGTTCGACGATGCGGCACCAGAGAGTGTGGGTTCGACCTAGATATGTATTTAATGAATCGTATTGGTTTGGAACGGTCAAAACTTCTGCTGGGCAGTGAAACCCTAAAAATAAATGATGAAAAAAATATATGTGCACATCTAGCAGTTTCATAGACCAAATTATAGTATATATCGACGTGCTTAGTCCGCATCACGTAAGTCGGTTGCGTCCACACGGGCAAAATTATCCGCATCACAGGAATCGATTCACGTAGACTACCTCGCTTAGGTGGTCTACAGGATCCGCATCACGTGAGTCGAATCAGCCCTAATCCGCATCAGACGTGCGTTCACACGCGAAATGTGAGGCGAACTAGGCAAGTCGCTTTCTACGAATCGATTTACATTGCCCGTGTGAACACGGCTATAGTTGAAGGAAGACACACATTTGAAATAAGATTACTAGAACTAACTCAACATTTTGAACATAGTTTGTCATTCCTGTTATGAATGGCTCCAGCTCAGCTGAGAAGCTTCCATCCAGTAATAAGGAATGGCAGCTGACAGGGCGCATGCGCAAAGGCATTGTTCTCACGGCGTGACATTCTACAATGAAAGACCGCCACACACTATACAACAATTTCATACTAAGCCCCAACTAGAAGTATGGCTATGACATCACATTAAAAATATAAGAGTCTGTTCCAGCACATCATGCCTAGGAACCGAACTGGAAATATGGTGTGGCGTTCTCTGTGGCAGAGTGGTCAGAGTGTCTGACTTTTTTCTAGGTCAGACTCCTAATCTGAGGGTCGGCGGTTCGATTCCCCCATGCCCCCAGCTCTGCCAATTTGGATTTCCACCGCTGTGTATAACTTACAGCATCATCAAAGGCCAGTTGCTCTCATACCATGTCTCATGTGGTGTGGGAGGTTAAAAATCCCTTGGGTCGGTAAAAGTGTAGGCTCGGGCTTTCTATCGACCAGCAGTGGAATGAGGAAGACCAGTTGTCTATGACTGAAATTTCCCCTGCTTAAACAACTAATGGACCAAAAAAAAAAAAAAAAGATTTGAATTTTTGCTATAAAAACATGTGATGTATAACGCATGATGCAAGTATAAAGGCTTGGAAGGGGATGATTTTGTTATAAATGTTATTACACCGAATACTCTGTACTGTCCCTGCCCATGCTATGACTGATGGCGCCACCTCTGGCACTCCCATGCACTAGTTAGCGTGGGGAAACCTCACTCGCATCAGATGATTTTTTCTTTTATTAGGTTAGTTAGGCTGATATTCCTAGCCAGAGAATATTCTACTCATACCCATACTTCTTTTCGAAGTAATTATATTAATTTGACCATTATAATCTAGTTCACATTGGATATAAGGTTGGTTTTAAGTGAAAACATGTTAAATTAATATTGGTATGCCCACTGAAATGCTGGATAGGGGCTTCGTTTACCCATTTTCGAGGATAACAGCATAGAAGCATAGCGGTATAGCAGCATAGGAGCATAGCGACATAATAACATAGCAGCAGAGCAACATAGCAGCATAGCTGCATAGCGGCATAACGACATAGCAGCATGGCAGCAACATAGCAGCATAGAAGCATAGTGGAATAGCAGCATAGCGGAATAGTAGCATGATGACATAGCAGGATAATGCTATGCAGCATAGCAAAACAGCAGCATAGTAGCATAGCAGAATAGCGGCATAATGACATAGCAGGATAACGTCATAACAACATAGCAACACAGCAGCATATCAGCATAGCAGAATAGCGGCATAGCGACATAGCAGGATAAGAGCATAGCAGGATAACGGCATAGCAACATAGCAACACTGCAGCATAGCAGAATAGCGGCATAGCGACATAGCAGGATAACAGCATAGCAGGATAATGGCATAGCAACATAGCAACACTACAGCATAGAAGCATAGCAAAATAGCAGCATAGCGGCAAAAGAGAATAGCAGTATATTGACATAGCGGCATAGCATTAGCAGCATAGCAACATAGCAGCATAGCAACATAGCAGCATAGTATAGGAGTAACAAACTGCAATACATGTCTAATGAGTGTGCTGGTGTCTAAGTTGTTTGTTTGTTGGGGATTCATGTCCTAGCAACATCTAAGAACATATCAGGATGGGTACCTAGCTAGGACACATATCAATTTGTAAGTGATTGGTGTAATTATTTGTTTTAGACAGGGTTCGAACCTTCGAATCCCACTACATACCAAAATGGGAGACGGACGCTCAACTCATTCGGCCCATCCCGTCTGTATGACCTCGTCCTGTCCTTTCCACATAACAAACAATACCGGTGGCGCCACCATTCGTCAACCAACCTCGCCAACTGCTGCACTAGACCTGTGTCAGTCGCATCGGATAAATGTGTATACAGTAAAACCTCTCTAACCACCACCTCCAGAGATCGACCACTCCCATATATCATTCACTTTATTTGGGTCCCAAACGATTACCCATACAATACCATTGTAACGATAAAAAACACCTCCCCAAGCCGACCACCTCCCTAAATGGACCATTTAAAGTCGGTTCCATGGTCGGTCGATTTAGAGAGGTTTTATTGTACACGTATACATGGTGCGTGGTGATAGTCTAATTCAGCACAAAATAACCATTAGTATTAAAGCGCAGAATTTTATTATTTATTGAATATTAATTACCCATTTAATGGACTGCGACAAGATGTAATGCACACCCGCCCTCTGGCGTCGTCTTCATTGGCTTTTACACTTTGAGTTATAATAGGTTTATTATTGTGATTAACGGACACTTTCCTGATCTAATTAGAAAATTAGAAAAATATAGCCGCACCCGTTGGATTGCTATTACACTGGCCTAATTGGTATTCAGAAACCATATATCATAGATGGCTAGATTAAAACACACGGCTTCTATCGTCACGTGACGGGTGGAAGTAATTCTAGGCCATCCCAGATTGCCAGCTAAGCTGTCAACTTTTGAACTAATTAAAGCTGCATAGTCCGAGGAAAATATCAAATTTTCAAAACCAAAACAACTATCTAAATTTGATTCTACATATCTAACTTAGATACTGGTGCACTTATTAAGCATTTGTCACCACACGGAAAGGAATACTGAGGCAATTGAATAGAACCTGTTACTGCAGAAGCCTATGGGGTCAGAGTTTTGACAAGCTTGCCAAAATTAATTTTGCATAGTTCCACTTCAAATATCTCAAAAGGTAGCCACTTAAAATAAAAGTTACTTCAAGCTAAAGTAAGGTACATAATAACAATCAACTGAATGTATTTATCTCAGTAAATTTCAGAAACTCAAAACCATCGGACTATACAACTTTAAGCTGGGGTATTACTTTTGGGTCACTGATGCGGAACACAATCCTCGGATGGCCTGAAATCATAGGATTACTTATGAGGAACCTCACATTTTGGTCTTTATCTATTTCTTGAAGATTTATACTGCCAATCAATTATCATGGATAAG
Source organism: Branchipolynoe longqiensis (assembly GCA_030323885.1). NCBI lineage: Eukaryota > Metazoa > Annelida > Polychaeta > Phyllodocida > Polynoidae > Branchipolynoe > Branchipolynoe longqiensis. The sequence continues at coordinate 52,136,933 of CM059187.1, forward strand.
TCTGAAGTCTTGTTTTCACCATTAGACAGTTGGTCGATAGAAAGCCTGAACCTACACTTGTAACGACCCAATGGATTTTTAACCTCCCACACCACATAGACATGTATGAAATCAACTGGCCTTTGATGACACTGTAAGTTATACACAGTCAAGTCACAGCTTATTCCCTCTATTGACACTGTAAGTTATATGTACAAATTGATATGCGTCCACCACCACCTCCACCCACACTGATGACACTGTAAGTTATACAAAGCGGTGGAAATCCAAATTGGCAGAGGTGGGTCGACACGGGGAATCGAAAAACTGACCTTCGGTTTTGGAGGCCGACTTAGAAAACTTAGAAAAAAGTCAGACACTCTAACTTAGTAACTTGAGTCTAACCACTCCACCACAGAGGACACCACACAATTTAGGACTAGTATAGTTCCGGCCGAATCAAACCAATGACTCATATCAAATTGATCGCTACCTGGCCTGGCGCTTGGCATTAATATGATAATGCAAGGCCTGGCTTGCTCAATATCAGGATAATGTGATTGAGTGGGAGCCAGGTCTCTCACAGGTTCTTGAACTCGAGTCTCGGGATTACTATTATAGGGCTTGCTTAGTATCAGGATAATGTGACTGAGTGGGATATTGGGTCATGGCGCCAGCAGGCAGGTCTCCAACTGAGGCAACTATGCTTATGAAGTCATCATGAGTGCGCAATGTCTCAAGTAGATACCGTTCCTGATATGACCTGAGATGTTACTAGGATGTAAACCCCCAACAACCACACCACTCTTTAGTATGATCATCGATAGTAGTAAGACATGTTTGCCAAATATCACGTGGCATTGCATTGTACCCCCCCCCCCCCCCCGACACACACCTCACCCACACCTACCACACTCTCTCTCCGCTTCATTCACCGTTGTCTCTATAGCTTAAGCTCGTTTTGAAGACTTAAGGGCGCATTCCATATACGCGTAATGCGTAATGCGAATGCGAATGCGAATGCGACAAAAAATCGAAACGCCTTGAAACCTATGAGCTACATTCCATACACGCGTAATGCGTAATGCGAATGCGAATGCATCAGAAATTCATTATCCCGATCGGTCCTGTAGCGATCGGTACGTAATGCGTTATGCGTCAAGCTGGATGTGAATAGAAACTTGAGTCTGATGTCTCCATTAGTTTAACACTAGGAGAGGCGACTGAGCATTACAGAACAGCCTCACAGAGGGGTGCTAATGGAAACACATGTGAGCTGGGCCCCAGGGAGACATAGGGTTAGGGGAAAGCTAAAAATGCTACATATGCACAGAAATATGAATACTTATCTATAATTTGGTTATAATAAAGTGAACCCCCATGTGACAACAAAAGTTACATAGATATGCATGCAATATTTGGTCACATACAGTGCAGTATGGAGAATAATTGTTTATTTTTATTTTTTAAATATAGCCAGTCGTGCGCCACATAACGCATTACGCATTACGCGTATATGGAATGCTGGCATTCGCATAACGCATAACGCGTAACGCGTAGCGCATTACGCATTACGCGTATATGGAATGCGCCCTTTAAACAGATACATAGCTTATGAAGACCAAACTCAGTAGGGTACGGCTCTTACCTTACATTTCAATCTGGCATGGACGGCCGTGAAATTGTGCTAGTAAATATTTGACATTGGTTCAACATTTTTGGAATTCTGTGTGATTCTGGGAGGGAGGATATGGGAACAGCCACACCTCCTGCCCTCTCCTCTATCCCTGATTTTCATCTCCATGTCAACTGCCTCTCGACCCACCACCACCTCCACCCACACCCCACCACCACCACCAACACCACCACCTAGGCTTCCTCAATGAGTTGAGCGTCCGTCTCCCGTTTTGGTAGATCGTGGGATTCGAACCCACGGGTTCGAATCCTGGTCGACTTAAAAATTGACGGTTGTCGCTCCCTATCCAGGTGCTCGGCATAATTAGGATAGGGCAAGCACTGGTTGGCTCAGTGTCAGGATAATGTGACTGAGTGGGATATCTTGGTACGACCGTACATATTGCCAGGACATAGAACTCCAACGACCAACCGACCAACCAACCAAACAACCAATCCAGGCTTCTCAATTCGCCCTCCCAACCCCCTCCCTTCCTGTGCAAACTGTCTCCATTTGCTCACCCTGCTGCTGTCCTCCACCTGAACTACCCACAAATGACCAGGGCCTGTATTCATGTACTGGTGCCAGCCGTAGCCGGTGATACACGCTAGCTCTGGGGTAGCTATCCGTTATTTATAGATTTGGGAATTTCCTCGATTTGACAATATGAATAATGCCACCAATGCGGCGGGGGCGTTAATAACGATTCGATTTTAAGGTTAATTTGATTAAATTTCACTTATTGCGTATGTAAATCTGTCAAATATGTTCGCATTGAATAGATTTGGCTCTAATATATTGCTGATACGGCGGCGGCCATGTTTAGTTGATGTTCGACAGTATGGATATCGATGTCGATGCGGTGGTGGCGGTGATTTGTTTAGTTTACATTCGTCGATTTGACAATATGAATAACGCCGCCAATGCGGTGGGAGCGTTAATAACGGTTCGATTTTAGGGTTAATTTGATTAAATTTCACTTATTGCGGATGTAATTCTGTCAAATATGATCGCATTGAATAGATTTGGCTCTCATATATTGGCGGCTGGCACACTAACAGACGCGGCTTGCAGTTAACTGTGTTTTGAAAGTCGGGTAACTTAGCCTAGGCTATGGTCGGCGGCTAGCGCTGGCACCGGCACATGAATACGGATTTTCCACCATTAGCCGTGCGGGGCTACCGTAGCTGCGGTTAAGGCACTGGCACCAGCACATGAATACGGGCCCTGGTTTCTAACCGCCCGAGCTTCTACTACCCTTCCCAGTATCTTAGTTGATTGGTTGTTGGAGTTTTACGTCGTGGCAACAATTAAGGTCATATCAGGACGGGTACTTCCAACTTACACTCCCACCTTCCCCACCTGCTACTGTTACATGACCAGGGGTCTGACTTGTTAGTGGGTCGGTCGACACCAACTTCGGTATCTCGGGAATTCCTCACATTTTCTTAGACGCTGCTTCTCAACACACGGGAACTTCCACCGGAAGTCACCGACACTTCTCCAGCAGCGTTCCTCTCAATAATGCACGAGCGCCCCCTGGCTGGACCGCCCTCGACTAGCACTATTTCCGTATGTGGTAATCACGCCTCCTTCTAGAAGATTCAGCGCCTCACACCAGGTTGTGGTTGGTTGTTGGAGCTATACGTCCTAGCAACATCTAATGTCATATCAGGACGGGTACAGACTTATGACTGATTGATTGATTGGTGGTTGCTTTACGCCGTGTTGGACTTATGACAGTGCCCACTCATTGCGACTCTTATAAAGTTATAGTAGTCTACTCATAGTGCTGTCTCACTGGGAGAAAAGGCCGCCAGTAAGACGACCTGATCTCCCATTCAATCAGTTTATCTTGACACTGATCCAACCAGGCCTTGCCCTATCCTAATAATGCCGAGAGCCTGGCTAGGAAGCGACAAGTATACATTTTAAAGTCATTGCTTGCTCGGCTGGTACCGGGCAGTGTGCACAGATTAAATGATTGTCCTGTTATTTGGGAAAAGCAATACTAAGGCGCCGGGCCATGGCAGCATTATCAATGTATCTGTTCTTGAATCAAATTAACCACCTTATGATCGCTGACATACTCAAAGTGCATTTCTCTAATATCTAGGCGTGTTGGTAGATCGTAGGATTTGAACCCACGGGTTCGAACCCTAGTCGAGTCAAACCAATGACTTAAAAATTGATACTTGTCGCATCCTAGCCATGCGCTCGGTACTATTAGTGTCATAGGGCGGTGATGAAAATGGGAAATATTGCGCCTAGAGCAGGAATCGAAGCTACATCTCTTGTATTCCGGGCCAGCATGCTAACCATTTCACCACCTAGTATCCCTGATGTCACCGCCTTATCCACGCATACCTGTATAATGGCTCCTTCCAGTGGGACAGCACTATAACATCACCATGAGTGCGAACTGTTTCAAGTCGGTACCGGTCCCGATATGACCTTAGATGTTGCCAGGACATAAAATTCCAATAACCAACTGACCTTATATCTAGGAGGCTCGTTCTGAATTTGGACAAGATCCCTCCGTGAGCCCCCCCCCCCCCCCCCCCCCCCATCCACCCCACGCCTCTCACCCCAGATTCTATTTATGCTTCCAACACTGACAATGTGAAAATGTCACTCTAAATATAGTGAACCAGCTATCTATATCTATCCACGGGCTTAATATGTGACACAACACAGTTCAATCACAACCACATGTCATATCACACAGTCAGGTTAGTCCAACACTGTTAGTGTTATAGTGTTACAGTGATTCACAGAGGTTTTCAATTTCCCATTTTATTTTTGCATTTGTTTTCAGACCTGTAGACATGCTCCTGGTTTGTTGGGCGCCGACTGACTATATCTAATGGTCGATACAGCTAAGACAACATAAGTATTGTGGACATAGTTAAAGCAAGTTACGATAGTTGTTATAGCTAAGACGATATAGTATGGTGGTTACAGCTAAGTTAATTCGTTATGGTATATACATATAGATATATACATATGCAAGAGAATTGAATATGATGAATATAGCTAAGGAATTAATATATACATATACATATACACACATACACATATACACATGTACACATGTACACATATACACATATACACACATATATATATATATATATATCTATTTCTACTTAGCCTCTGTGTGCTTGTATGAGAATATATATATACACACATCTGCTTCTACTTCGCCTCAACTGTGTTTATATATAGCTGTTTCTAGTACTTACCCTCAACTGTGTTTGAAAGTGAGAAGAGTGACTGTTGGATCAGGGTGTAGCGGAGGAGAGAATGCTCGCTCCGCAGTGAATAACATGGAAGTTAAGGTGGTTAGAGAGAAACATTAAGGGGCTGCCGTTATTTATATCCACATAATAAGTTATATAGTACATGCATATATATATATATATATATATATATATAGATGTCTCTACTTAGCCTCAGCTGTGTATATATATATAGCTGTCTCTACTTAGCTTCAACTGTGTTTATATATAGCTGTCTCTACTTAGCCTCAACTGTGTTTATATCTATAGCTGTCTCTACTTAGCCTCAACTGTGTTTATATATATAGCTGTCTCTACTTAGCCTTAACTGTGTTTATATATATAGCTATCTCTACTTAGCCTCAACTGTGTTTATATATATAGCTGTCTCTACTTATCCTCAACTGTGTTTATATATATAGCTGTTTCTACTTAGCCTCACCTATTTATATATATATATATATATATATCTGTCTCTACTTATAGACTCAATTGTGTTTATATAGCTGTCTCTACTTAGCCTCAACTGTATTTATATATATATATATAGCTGTCTCTAGTTAGCCTCAACTGTGTTTATATATATATATATAGCTGTCTCTACTTAGCCTCAACTGTGTGTGTGTATATATATATATATATATATATATATATATATATAAACAGTTGGCCCCTGCTAAACAGAATGACAAGAAACTGGAGTGGTTGAGAAGAGTATATATTCTCTGGTGGGAATATGTTAATTGCCAATTTAAAATCTGACCATCTGAGCAGGTCTGGAGGCGGTAGTGACCAGACACAGCTGGTATCAGGGTGGCCAGGAGCTACTCACAGGTGGCCCCATAGTGACAGAAACAGGAACTAACTCCTATGACAGTAGGATAGTAGGTCATAACTAATATATAGAAAAGAACTGATAAGTGGTAGTGTCCTTGTTTATATTCCCATAATAGATTATAAAGCACATATATATATATGTTTCTACTGTTTATATATATATCTAACAGTTCTGCTTTTACTTTATCATTCTATTAAATATATATATTTATTCTGCGCTCTTGCTTCTGGCCGCCGCTGTCTTTCCTTGCCGCCCGCCACCTCTCCCCCTCTCACCCGTCGTAGCCATTCCATGTATTAGTGAATGTGATCCCGCCCAAGTGCTGACAGCCTTTGTAATAAGTGTTCACGGGTTCTATCCGCACATATCGCTATTACTCTTATAATTTTATGCTAAGGTTGACGGTATACTCTGCCACCGCTGTCACTTATAAAGACCCGAGACATTACCTATTATTGTAATTGTTCGTATTAAGAAGGCGGTTACTAGTCCCGAGGAGAGGGTTATTCTACGTTACTGTATTGTCTACATTACTCCATCGTCTGTGCAAAAGGCCAATAGTAATAAATATACTAATGAACTATTGTTAGTGGGTTGACCATGTCGGTTAGTATAATAAGAGAGCTGTTTGTAAAGGGTAAGCAATGCAAGGAATGTCTCGATCACATTTTAAGAGCTCGCAACTTTATTACTGTTCCTACCAAAGACCATCTAATCTCTTCCGATGTCAACCATGTGAATAAATACTTCCCCTCCATTTCCTTCAAAGTCAGGATACTTTCAATTACTGTAGTTAAAGCCATATTATAGGCTAAAACATCAGCATGCTAAGGAAACACGTCTGATGGGTCCAAGCCCAACGATTCAAACCTTCTATGTTGCTAGGAGAGTAACACGAGACGCCAATGCAGGCTCGTCTTGGCGAGCAGCCCGCATTTCCATATGTGGGTTGCTCGACCCAAGCCCACACCGGCCACAGCTCATGTATAATCTTGCCCACTTCATTTGGATAGTATATACGCATATATACCGGTGTAGGCACCCGCGGGGCGGTTGTCCTCCCCTGTCAACAGGTTTCATGATTAGTGTTTCGAACGCGCCGGCTGCACGGTGGTTCTGGCATTTTCGCTAGTCGGCGCCACTAGCGCCGGGCGGGTTCGACTAAGCATTATGCGCCCATTACTCGCTAGTCGGCGCCACCAGCAGTTATATAACCACGGCGCTCGACCGGCCAGCGCCTTCGTGATACACCACCTGGCCTGTGTGCCGAACTAACTCACCATTCGGGTGAGAGGGAAAATGTTGTTGTTTATTATTCGGCGGTTTGTGGCCAGCCAGGTACAGTACTATCTTGTGTCAATAAACTGTATTTCCCACAACTATGTCTTCCTTATGCCTTAGCGGGTCTACATATATATATATATGTATCTGTTTTTACTTACTTAGCCTGAGCTGTGTTTTTGCACTTTGACTTAAGCTAAGATTCCTTACACGCGGTATGTGGCATGCGGCATGCGACATGCAGCATGTGGTATGCGAATGGGAAGATTCCTTTCATGCAGCATGCGGCATGCGGCATGCGGCATGCGGCATGAGGTAATAGTACTATTAGACAAAGGATATATACATATGAATAAATTCATTTACAAAAGAAAAAGAGAAATATATATATGTATATAAAGTGAGTAATGTGGACAAGTGAAAATTACACTGGACAAGTGAAAAATGTGGCTTATTTTTATCACTACAGGATAATGTGTCTGAGTATGATATTGCATCACATACTGGCGACATCATCTCTCGGTGAGGCACCACTATAAAGTTGACATCAGTGCGCACTCTCATGTTTACCTATCCATAACCGTCCGCCTCCATGGTGACCAGCACCCCTCTAGCCTTGTTTGACAGTTCTGTAATGCTCAGTCGCCTCCCCTCGTCTAAAACTAATGGACACATGTGACTGATGGTTTTCTATTCGCATACCGCATGCCACATGCCACATGCCGCATGCCGCACCGATCGCTACAGGGACCGATCGAGTTGCTGCATTCGCATTCGCATTCGCATTCGCATTCGCATTCGCATACCGCATGTAAGGAATGTAGCCCATTGACTTCAAGGCTTTTCGATTTTTTGTCGCATTCGCATTCGCATACCGCATACCGCATACCGTGTGTAAGGAATCTTAGCTTTAGCCTGAAATAATAGGTTACATTTCCTTCAGCAGCTTTGTGTTCACTACCACTTAAACAACGCGAGGCAAAACACGGTCCGGCTGGCCAGGCCACGAACTGGCGTCACGGACACCCGGCGTCACAACCTCCTGATGTCACGGCCTCCTGACGTCACACCTGACGTCGCCCCGGTGAGCAGCAGACACGGCCCAAGGCACGCACGCACGCGCTCTGATGGGATCGCTCTTCTCAGCAGTTGATTGTCAAACATGCGCAGAGATAAAACAACAAATACCGGAGCCTGTGTCAGGATAATGTGACTAAGTGTGATATTAAAGTTGCATAGTCCGATTAAAACATCAAATTTTCAAAACCAAAATACTTATATAGATTTGATTCTACATATTCAACGTAGACACTGGTGCACTTATTAAGCATTTGTTGCTGCATAGAAGGGCATAATAAGTCAATTATTAGAAACTGTTACTACTGAAGTCTATGGTGTCCGAGTTTTGGCGTGCTTGCCAAAATTATTTTGGCATGTTTTGACATCAAATATCTCCAAACTTAGACATTTAAAATTAAAGTTACTTCAAACTTAAGTAAAGTAGATTATAATGATTAGTATAATATATTTATCTCAGAAAATAGCAAAAACTCAAAAGCATCGGACTATGCAGCTTTAAGTCATGGTGCCGGCAGCCACGGGTTCAAACCCTGGTCGAGTCAAACACCAATGACTTAAAAATTGACACTTGTCACTTCCTAGTCAGGCCCTCGTCATTACTAGGATATGGCAAGGACTGGTTGGCTCAGTGTAAGGATAATGTGACTGAGTCGGATATCGGGCCAAGGTGTGGGCAGCCTGATCTCCCAGTGGGGCAGCACTATAACGTCGCCATGAATGCGCACTGTCACAAGTCGTACCGATCCTGATATGATCTTAGATGTTGCCAGGACGTAAAACTCCAACAACCAACCAACCGGAGCCTGTCGTGACGTGCTCAGCACACTCCTGTCTACGGCACTTCCCGGCGAGCGTCCCCGGCAACAAAGGGCGGGGTCGGCGGGGGCGGGGGCGGGGGTGTCGGAGCCCCAAATCCGGCCCGAGGGCAGGCTGGGTGTTGAGGACGGGGGGCGGGGTGGGGGTGGATGTGGATGGGGGAGGAGGTAGGGGGGAGGATGTGACCTGGGGCCATATGCAGGAGTCAGTGTTATCGAGCCAAAACGCGTTTAGAGAGGATTTCTGGTTTAACGCCGAAAAGTCGGTATGCACGAGTCAGTGATAGGCCTAACACCGGGCGTTTAAGGTCTGCGACACTAACCCCGTTTCATATGACGTTTACGGGCGGTGTTACCGTAACCGTGTAGCCAAATCTATTAAATGCTATCATATTTAACAGAATTAAATACGTGTAGTAGTCTGCACTGACCTCTCAGGCAAGTAACCACATAGACAGGTAGGCGTGGGGAGTGTGGTGATATCAGAGAGCCTAGGTGGTGTAATGGTTAGCACACTGGCCCGGAATGCAAAGAGATGTGGGTTCGAGTCCCGCTCTAGGCGCAGTATTTCCAATTTTCATCACCCCCACGACACTGGTTGCCGTGATCAGGATCCTGTACAAGCTTTGCGCTGTATGGTTGTTGAACCTACCCTGTGTATGTATGTGTTAGTGCATTGCCTGTATGTATGTAATTGTAAGCATTACAAGACTTACAATTCCAGGGGGACGAGTGTAGTAGTCTGCACTGACCTCTCAGGCAAGTAACCACATAGACAGGTAGGCGTGGGGAGTGTGGTGATATCAGAGAGCCTAGGTGGTGTAATGGTTAGCACACTGGCCCGGAATGCAAAGAGATGTGGGTTCGAGTCCCGCTCTAGGCGCAGTATTTCCAATTTTCATCACCCCCACGACATACGTAATAAGTGAAATTTCATGAAATTAACCCTAATTTCGAACCAATAATAACGGTGCCGCGGTAACGGCGGCGATATTAATACTTATATTTTCGAATCGACGAACGTAAAGTAAACAAATCGCCGCCGTCGCGACCACCGCGTCGACGTCGACATCCATACTGGCCGACTTCTACGCATTGGCAGCAATGTATTAGCGATTTGTTTACTTTACGCTCGTCGATTCGAAAATATAAATATTAATATCGCCGCCGTTACGGAGGCAGCGTTAATATTGCTTCGAATTTAGGGTTAATTTCCTCAAATTTCACTTATTGCGTATTTAATTCTGTTAAATATGATAGCATTTAATAGACATAAGCCTAAAATATGGGTACATATGCAGAGGGATTTCCAAATCTATAAATAAATTCAGGTTTAGCTAAAATGAAAGTGTTACGCGTTCCTGCATACGACTTGACACAGTTCCCGACGTCGGTGAAAGCTAAACGGTAAAAGGCTCTAACACCAAACCCCGCTAACACTGACTCCTGCATATGGCCCCTGGGGCCGTATTCATGATGCGGTGTTAGCGAGCCAAAACTGGTTTTGGCCGGGATTTCTGGGTTAGCGGCGAAAACTCAGTACGCAAGGAGTGCAAACACACCGAGTGTAAGCTAACACCGCATCGTGAATATGGGCCCTGGTGTCAACAACACCGCCCCGGGAGTGACACCTCCAGTGGACCATTGCAAACTCATTATCTGCGTAAAACCCTTCATCTGGAGCGTCCTGTGGTGTGGTGTGGTGTGGTGTGGTGTGGGGTATTGTGGAGTAGTGTAGTGTGGTATGTTGTGGTCTTGTGTGGTGTTGTATATGATGTTGTGGTGTGGGGCGTTGTGATATGGGTTGTGGTGTTTTGTGGCATGGTATGTTGTTGTGTTGTGTGTTGCAGTGCAATGCATTGTGGTGTGGTTTAGTGCATTGTGGTGTGGTAAGGTCAGGTGTGGTTTTGTGTCGTGTGCCGAGGCGCTGACCACACGGGGAGTGGCGGGCGTGAGAGAGTGTGGCTCGGGGGTGGAGGTGGAGATGGAGGGGGACTTGGAGGGGAGCGGTAGTCTGGTAGTTAAAGTTGCATAGTTCGATGGTTTTGAGTTTCTGACATTTTTCTGAGATAAGTATATTAAATTGATCAGTATAATCTACCTTATTTTAGTTTGAAGTAACTTTTAATTGAAATGGCTACCTTTTGAGATATTTGAAACTCAAACATTTGAAAATAATTTTGCCAAGCACGCCAAAACTCTGATACCATAGGCTTCTGCAGTAACAGGTTCTATTAAATCGACTCCATATTCCCTTCTATGTGGCAACAAATACTTAATAAGTGTATCAGTATCTAAGTTAGACATGTAGAATCAAATCTAGATAATTGTTTTGATTTTGAAAATTTGATGCTTCATCGGACTATGCAGCGTTAAACGCAGACAACACGGACACAATTGATGGCTGACACGGTTTATTAACAACAGATAGAGTAATCGACATAATGATTGATTCCGTTAAGCAAACCGTATCTGGCTGGGACTAACAACGCTATTAATGCACGCGTCCCCCCAGCCAAGCATCAAGTGTCCACGAGGGTCATCGCGACACACATATCTGCGAGAATACGCTCCGAAAGAGGAGAACATATATGTCTGACGACCAGTCCCCCTTTGTCTTAATTTCCTCAAAGGGTGCACCCTGCATGGCGAGAAAGATGCACTTCCCTTGGCGAAGGGAATGAGATGAATAATCTTCTGGATTGAGATTTGGACGATAAGCCAAGTATTTAATAGTTGCTTGGAGTGATGGATAATCTAGGGGCAGAAGCCACCCTTACCATTAGGGACCTGGAAGGCTGGTGCGGTACTCGACACCTGCGGTTCTTCAAAATGCTTTTTTACCCAATAAACAGCACATATCTGGTAATTAGGGACACAAGCTATGGGTATTAATAATTCTTTCTGTTGAAATTGTATTGTCTTTGACTTTCTGATTGTGATAATCATACCCCAAGGGTGAAGGGAACAGTTTTGTCATAATAACACTGAATCAGAATTCGTAAGTTGGCATTTATGGAGTAATCCGCGAAAGCCGGTAAGCAAGGCGGCGCTTATTGAGGTATGGCTGATCGTGTTAGACAAAAAGGAAAACATGGTCATTAATTGTTTCGGGAGTAGTGGTGCGACGCGCCGAACAGAACAACCTAGCTTGCGTTTGGCACCTCCGAGTACGATTTTAACATAATGAGAGTTTTAAGCGATTACCTTCCCCTTTAAGGAAAAAATTCAGTCCGCTCAAATAATTAGTGATAGAATTATACTTGAGAAATTTGGTTAGCCAAGTTTTATATAAGGCCACCTGAATTGGTGGACAGGGGATTGGCGTAAGAAGACCGTCAAACTCATCAATGAAATGCATATAAGTTCTAATTTGCATCGTGCGAGTGAGTCGTGAGCTCAGAGCGTAATATTGGGAATGTAGCTCATTCATTTCGTGATGTGCATCTGAAGGGGAGAAGGAGAGAAAAATAAAAGGTGAATAATTATTAAGATCGGAGTACACGTGTATATGTGTTAGAAATTGGGAGGAGTGAGAAGACAGGGCGATGAGATGGGGGGAGGGGTCTAGCCGGGTAGTGGTGGCAAGGAGGGAAGAAGGGGAGGGTGAAAGTGGTGAGGGGTGTTGGGGGTAAAGGGGAGGCGGTTAAGGGGGAAAGGAGGAGTGGAGGGAAACAACGGGGAAGGTTTGATTGATTGATTGGTGGTTGCTTTACGCCGTGTCGTCACCATAGGCCATATTCACAGCGAGAAATGTTTGTTTTTTGTTCAAACCATCGCTTTTACATGCAAAAGCAAACAATCAATTATGTGCCAATAGACACTCATTAAATTAGAAAGCTCACAATCATATATTTGTGAAGGGAAGGAGAGGGGAAGCTTAGATGTAGAGGGTGCGGAGTAGAGGGTAGGTGGTAAGGGGAAGAGGGTTCAGGATTGGGTTTGGAGTTAAGGGGAAGGCAGTATTTGTATCAAACTTTTGTTGATTTTAGATTATTATATATGTGAATGAATGTCACATAACGGCCGGAAGATCAATGCCTCGTCGCTGAAAAAAAGACCTTTATTCGATGAATAAAATGATCATTTACCTAATAACAAAGATAGAAAAAGGGGAGTAGGGGGTGGCGGATAGAGGGCTGGGGGTGTGAATGAGGCAGGGGGAAGGGGTGTAAGAGGTAGGTAGGAGGGTTTTGGGGATGAGGAGGGTGTTGGGGTGGGGTGTTGGAGTGAGAGGCCAGGGAGGTTATCTGAGCTGGGCGGTGGAAGGATAGAGTTTGGTGCGAAGTGGTGTAGATAAATACAGTCCATCATGTAGAGTGTACACTGGCACGCGCATCTATTGTCTCCCCGACAATGGCAGGCTGAGATACGGCGCCGGCGCAGGGTGGGGAGGCGCGGCGAAGGTAGGGGTGGTGGGCGAGCGGGAAGGGCTGGGGGAAGCAAAGATGTTGAGAGGTGGTATGTGCTGGTGGGACGGAGGGGTGTTTGGATGGAGGAGCAGGCCATGTGCGGTAGAGGATGGGTGATGTGTGATGGGTGATAGGTGATGGGTGAGGGGTGAGGGGTGATGGGTGATAGGGGATGGGTGATTGGTGTTGGCTGATAGTGATGGGTGATGGATGATAGGTGATGGGTGATAGGGATGGGTGATGGGTGATGGGTGATGGCTGATAGGGGATGGGTGATAGGGGATGGGTGATGGGTGATTGGTGATGGGTGATGGGAGATTGGTGATGGGTGATTGGTGATGGGTGATGGATGATGGGTGATGGGTGATAGGGATGGGTGATAGGGGATGGGTGATTGGTGATGGGAGATTGGTGATGGGTGATTGGTGATGGGTGATAGGGATGGGTGAGGGGTGATGGGTGATAGGGGATGGGTGATAGGGGATGGGTGATTGGTGATGGGTGATGGGAGATTGGTGATGGGTGATTGGTGATGGGTGATAGGGATGGGTGATGGGTGATGGGTGATAGGGGATGGGTGATAGGGGATGGGTGATAGGGGATGGGTGATTGGTGATGGGTGATGGGTGATAGGGATGGGTGATTGGTGATGGGTGATAGGGATGGGTGAGGGGTGATGGGTGATAGGGGATGGGTGATAGGGGATGGGTGATTGGTGATGGGTGATGGGTGATAGGGATGGGTGATTGGTGATTGGTGATGGGTGATGGTGATGGTGATGTTGGGGGGTGTTCAGGTTGAAAGTAGTGGTAGTGGTAGTGGTAGTGGTAGTTGTAGAGGTAGTGGTAGTGGTGATGGTGTAGGTGAAGATGCGGGTAGGGCAGGGTAGGAAGTGAGAACAGGGTGGGCGTCGGTGATGGCAATGGGGATGGTGGGTGTGGAGGTGGTATTTGGTGCCGATGGTGTGGATGTGGATGTGGATGTGGATGTGGGTATGGGTGTGGTGGATGTGGTGGGAGGTTGAAGGGGGGACTGCAGACAGGTGGGTAGCGCTTAATCGATCTTCCTGACAAACCTGCTCCCCCGACCCATCGCCGTTGTACATACATTTCATAGATCCTTTACCTTCGTTGCACAAATAACTCAAGAACCATTTGCAGTCAATGAGAGGCCCTAACGAATAATACTGATGTAAATCAAACGCGTATCATATATATCACAGCACACCTACCCTCTGACAAGGACAAGTAAAAACAATAGCAACACTTACCTAATTACATTGTTGTGTTGTTTGTTGCTTTATGTCCTAGCAACATCTAAGGTCATATCAGGACGGGTAATCCTACCGATTTGTGTTAGTGTGCACTCATGGCGAATTTATAGTGCTGCCCCACTGGGAGACCAGACTGCAGGAACCATTATCCTTATATTATAATATTAGCCACATTATCCCGACACTGTGCTAACCAGTCCTTGTCCTATTTTATGAATGCTGAGTGCCAGGCTAGGTAGCGGCAAGTATCACTATCAATAGTCTAAGTCATTGGCTTGACTCTGCTGGGATTCGACCTTCGGCACGGGAAGTGATTCGGCCACCGAGTCTGGTCCACCTAATTAAAAGAACAAAACCCACCTAAATAGGTTTAACATACTGATGATACTGTCAACACACCTACCCATTCATTGTCATCCCCATTCTGTAAACTGCCACTGCTCCAAATCATGCAGGTCTATGATGTCCAACAATTTGGTGTGAACACCACATTTATTTTGTATGTTCTTCACTTCAAACTACACCAACCACCCAGCCTCCCCCTGCCCTCTCAGAGGACTGTGGGTGGGCTCTTAGTCTGCCATTTTCCTTCCTCCCCCCCATCACCACCTTTTTCTCTGACCACTACCCATCAGAAGCCAACTCCCGACCACATGGGACCACTTTCAGCGATGCCCCTACAGTGCTGCAGATTTGCAGCCTTCAGCACACCAATATGACTGAAAACTCCCCAAAAACAACAACAAACATCTCCAAAGTTAGCCATTTATATTCACCTCCGAGAGGAGGATATCATGGTTGACAGAAACAAGCTGAACTCTGTTCCGGAATTCACCTACCTCGGAAGCACTATATCAAGTGATGGACGCATTGATGCTGAAATACAGAGGAAGATGGCCAAGGCTAGCGCATCTTTCGACCAACTATGCCAGAGACTCTGGAACAACCACCATGTGTCCATGCGGGTCAAAGGCAAGATCTACTGTGCAATCGTGCTATCCACCCTACTATACGGAGCCGAGGCCTGGACAGTGTACAGATGACAGGTGAAAAAGCTGCATGCCTTCATGATGCGACATCTGCGTTCAATCATGAGGCTAACCTGGAAGGACAAAGTGACAAATAAGGAAATACTAGAACGGATGGGGCTGCCCTCTATGGAAGATCTCCTGATCAAAAAGAATCTCCAGTGGACTGGACACCTCATGAGGATGTTATCAGACAGGCTACCAAAGCAGATCCTCTATTCTCAACTGTCTTCTGGTTACAGAAAGAGAGGGCGCCCTCATCTCCGGTTCAAGGATACCATCAAGAGAAACCTGAAGTTGAGAGACATTAAGACCGACTCATGGACATCACACTCATAGCAGAGAGCTAAATGGAGAGCGGCAGTCAAGTAATGAAAGCAGTCTTTGTCACATCGCGACCGACAGCATGATGATGATGATGAGTCAGAGCTAATGTCAAGTAGATAATAATGATCTACCTAATGCATTTATATTAAAAATCTGGCAGAAACTCGAGACTCTCAGATTAAGCAACAGTCAGTAATGGTAACCATATGAATGTTTTAACAGTTGCATTAATCTAAACATATTCGATATTCATTGTACACATATTGAAGTGAAATATCGCCCCTCATGAGGAACCCAATTGTACAGCTACCTTAATATAATGTTTGTGTAAAATAAAATAAATAAATAAATCGATAAATAAATAGTTAACTAAATAGTTAAATTAATAGGTAAATGAATAGATGAATGAATAGATACATGAACAGATAAATACATGGATATGTAAATAGGAAGTTTAATACAAAAATAAACATATAAATAAATATATAAATATTTGAATATATAAATAGATAGTAGGTAATTAGGTAAGTAGATGAATAAATGAATATATGAATAGATGAATAGATGAATAGTTGAATAGATGAATAATTGAATAGACACATAGACAAATAGACACATTGACAAACAGACAAATAGACAAAACAGATAGACAGATAGATAGATAAATAGATAGATAAATAGATAAACAGATAAACAAATACATATATAAATATATAGATAAATAAATAATTAGATAAATACATAGATAAATCCACAGATAAATAAATAGATAAATAAACAGATAGATTAACAGAGAAGTAAGCAGATAAATAAACAGATAAATAAATAAGCAAACCGACTGTACTCTAGTATAACCTGAGGAAGTACACCAGCCACACCATTTCATTCTGTCACATACACTATCATCCTGAGGCTATGGGCTAGTCCACCGTGTGCAGGCGGTTTCTGGAAGGCTGCTTACAACCCAAGCAGTAGTCAAGGCAACCACGGTTACTGTAAGCTAACAACCCCCGCGCTGCCCTCCCCTAACCACATTCCTTCCCACTTCCGGTTGTGGGCCTGAGTAGACTGGCCTGGTCGTCATTGCACATGCGTCAATCAGTTCAGGCCCGACTGATGTCGCCTTCGCTGTAATATCGCCTGTCAGCTCCCTCCAGCAGCTGCAAGATCACTCTTATGTACTGTATAAACACTTATGGGTATATTATTAAGTATGAAATTCTCTTGGATTAATATCTACTTATTTACCACAGTGTTTGCCTCTGTACGGATATTCTGGCGCTGGTGTGGGAGTTTGAGCCACTTGGAGTGTGGCCCGTACCCCATGCCTCATTTCCCATGCCACATAGCTCATGTCCCGCGTTTCATGTTCCGTGCCTCATGGCACATGTCCCATGCCTCATGTCATATATCCCATACCTCATGTTCTCTTTCCATGCCCCCCTGCCCCATCTATCATGTCCCATTCAGGTGCCCTATGTCCCATGTCCAATGCCTCATGCCCCATCTCATGTGCCACATGTGCCATGTCCAATGCCTCATTGGACTGGTTGGCTCATATCACATGTCATGTGCCACATGTCACATGCCATGCACCACATGTCTCATGTCCCATGTCATGTGCCCCATGTCACATGCCTCATGTCACATGCCATGCACTTCATTTCAGTGACCCATGCCTCATGTTTTCTGCCCCATGTCTTATGGCATGTGTCATGTGCCTCATGTCACAAGCCTTGTGCCACATGCCCCATGCCTCATTTCACATGTCACATTCCACATGCCCCATGTCACATGCCTCATGTCACATGTCATATGCTTAATTCCAGTGACTTATTCTTCATGTTTTGTGTTGTATGTCTCATGCCGTGTGTCCTGTGTCTCATGTCACATGCTATGTGCCACATGTCCAATGTCCCATGCCTCATATCACATTCCACATGCCCCATGCCCCATGCCTCATGTCACATGTCAAGTGCTTCATTCCAGTGACCTATGCCTCATGTTTTGTGTCGCGTGTCTCATGTCGTGTGTCATATGCCTCATGTCACATGTTATGTGCCACATGTCCCATGTCAAATGCCTCATGTCACATGTCAAATGCTTCATTCCAGTGACCCATGCCTCATGGTTTGTGTCACATGTCTCATGCCATGTGCCACATTCCCAATGTCCCATGCCTCATGTCACATGTTATGTTCCACATGTCCCATACCTCATGTCACATGTCAAGTGCTTCATTCCATTGACCTATGCCTCATCTTTTGTGTCGCGGGACTCATGTTGTGTGTCCTATGCCTCATGTCACATGTTATGTGCTGCATGTCCCATGTCCAATGCCTCCTGTCACATGTCAAATGCTTCATTCCAGTGACCCATGCCTCATGGTTTGTGTCACATGTCTCATGTCGCGTGTCCTGTGCCTCATGTCACATGCCCCATGGCCCATTCCCCAGCCCACATCCCCTGTGCCCCACAGCATTGGGAGTCCACTGACAGGAAGCTTCACTAACACGGTTATCATGTCGGGCTATTTGTTTGTCACCGACCACACGCGCCCCCCCCCCCCCCTTCCCCCGACCCTCCCCCCACCATCCCATCCCCTACCGTCCCGCTCCCCCACCGCCTGGTTCGGCGGCTCCATTTGTTGTTAATTGTTGCACTCGTGGGAGTCGGTCTCTCTTTTGTCAATGTTGTCCTCATTTCTTCCAGATCTCGTTCGTCGCGGGTTTCTGTCGCTGGTCTATTATTGCTTTCGACGTGGCTTGGCACCATCGGAAATTACCCTGGATTATTTTCATTTCTTTCCCCCCTGAAAAGTTTTAGTCGCTAAAATACAAAGATTGCTGTTTGAAATTTAAAGCCATGGAGATAGTGTGTTCCTCTAAATAACTGAAGGCTCTTGGTTTTCTTGCTCAGTTTAATATTGATTATTTTTGTTGTTGTCTGACGTGTTTTGTTGTTGTTTCACTTTGTCTTTTAAATATATTTTTTTTATCAAGACGAAGACGCTGGTTTTCAGGCCATTTACGATATTGTTCATTTACACAGGATTGACCAAATTCTTTTTGATAATTATTTGGCATTGAATTCCATGTAGCCTGTGGCTACAGATATATGAGTTTGATATATTCTTACGTTTAATATTAATATAATAACATATCCCACGTTGATGGGTAAATCTATGAAAGTATGCACATGTATACTAATAGTAATACATACATATAAGTATTCATCATGTTCATATACTCAAGTTTATTTATCTCTCAGAACGGAATAGTTATCTATAAAAAACGGTGAAGATTTGTCTAATTAACACTACATCTTAAAGCTGCATAGTCCAATGAAAGCATAGCAATTTCTAAACCAAAAGGCTTATCTCAATTTGATCCTACATATCCAACTCAGATACATCATCATCATCATGCTGTCGGTTGCGATCCGACAAAGACTGCTTTCATTACTTGACTGCCGCTCTCCATTTAGCTCTCTCGTGGTAACCCGGGTGACGACCGAGCCGGTATGGTGTTTTGTGCGGTTGTACATTTCATGAAAGCTGCCTGCAAAAGTGTTGAAGTGCTGCTGGCTTTTGCAAGTTACCAGCGGCACTCTCTCGAGGAGCAAATAGAGGTTTCACACCGGCAAGAACATGTCAAGACAGGCGCAAAACTATTTGTCCCTGCAGTGGCTGGTCGGGAGATGTTGGGAGTTCCATACATCAACCACCCTTAATGCTGGCACAGTGACATGGTTTTCTGTTTAGGGTTTGCTCCCTTAGCCTTCGGTTCTGTCAAGAACCTGTACCACAAGGCAGTGGTTTACAACTCTGCAGGGCAGGGGCGTTAAACTCCCTGAGGTATTGCTATAACTGCAATACCTGCATACCAACTTAGATACTGGTGCACTAATTAAACATATGTTGATGCATAGAAGGAAATAAACTAAGTAAATTAAATATAACCTATTACTGCTGAAACCTATGGGGTCAGAGTTTTGACAAGCATGCCAAAATTAAATTTGCATATTGACACTTCAAATATCTCCTAAGTTACACAGGACAGGGACTGGGCGCACAGTGTCAGGATAATATGTCTGTGTGGGACATCAGGTCATGGTGCCGGCGGGCTGATTTCCCAGTGAGGCAGCACTCACAAGTCGCCAAGAGTGCACACTGTCACAAGTCGGTGCCCGTCCTGGTATGGCCTACCAGGCGCTCGGCATTATTAGCATAGGGCAAGGACTGGTTGGCTCAGGGTCAGGATAATGTGACTTAGTGGGATATTGGGTGCCTGATTTCCCAGTGGGGCAGCACTATAAACCATGAGTGCACATTGTCACAAGTCGGTACCCGTCCTGATATGACCTTAGACGTTGCCAGGACGTAACACTCCAACAACCAACCATCCTTCTGATAGATGGCACTGTGCCACTATTCAGCACCACCTGGTGGTAGGACACTTTCTCATGATAAAAATGGAATATTGTCTGACAACAGTACCGTCTGATGTGATATATATATACAATATAGGACGAATAGTGCATGTAGCGAGGCGCCGAGCAGCCTCATTACATATGCTAATTGGTCTAACGGAATTATTGGCTTCACAAAAGCAGCTGCGCAGGGAGTCGACAACTTGCCAACACAGGTATTCAGGGTTCCGCTGGTCTCTCAGCGAGGACTGAAGCTGATAGCCAGCAGGCCGGGTCGCAGCAACAGCGTACAGGGTAGGTAGTTAGTTGGTTATTGGAGTTTTACATCCTGGCAACATCTAAGGTGATATCAGGACGGGTACCGACTTGTGACAGTGCACACTCATGGTCACTTTATAGTGCTGCCCCATTGGGAGACCAGCCCACTGGCACCACGACCCGATATCCCACACAATCACATTATCCTGACACTGTCCTAACCAGTTCTCGTCTAGCCCGTCCTGATATGACCTTTGATGTTGCCAGGACGTAAAACTCCAACAACTAGCTAACCTATCCTATTAATGCCCAGCACGAGGCTAGGAAGCAACAAGTACCAATTCATGGTAGAAATTGTGGGGGAGATGGTGAATGATGCATATTTCTTTGTTGTTGCTTTACATCCTAGCAATATCTAAGGTCATATCAGGAGGGGTACTGACTTATGACAGTGTACACTCATGGAAACTTAATAGTGCTGCTCCACTGGGAGACCAGCTCACTGGCACCATGACCTGAAATCCCACACACTCACATTATCATGACACTGTGCTAACCAGCCCCTACCCTATTAATGCCGAAAACCCGCCTAGGTAACGACAAGAATAAATTTGATATTTCATTGTTTTGACTCCGCTGGGATTCGAACTCCCTACTTTCCATATGGGAAGCTGCGCTTTACCGATTCTGCCACTGCATCCGGTTGTGAATGATGAAATGCAGCTTATTGTTTGGATGCCCATCCCATTGATGTTGGCATTTTGATTTATATATTTGAGAAGAAGTGTTCTCAAATAGGTAAATTAAAGTTGCAAAATCTGATACTTTTGAGTTTCTTTCATTTTCTGAGACAAATATCTTAAATTACTCAACTACCTTACTTGAGTTTGAAGTAACTTTCATTTTAAATAGCTAACTTTTGACATATTTGAAGTTCAAAGCACAATTAATTTTGTCAAGCACACCAAAATTCTGACGCCATAGGTTTCTGCAGTAACACGTTCAATTAAATTGACTCAGTATTCCGTACTAGGTGCCAACAAGTGCTTAATAAGTGCACCAGTATCTAAGTTAGATATGTAGAATCAAATCTAGATAATTGCTTTGGTTTTGAAAATGGGATGCTTTATCGGACTATGCAGCTTTAAAGAAGATCATACCGATCAACCCGATATATTTATTCTTATAAAAGGCCCCAAAACATGTCAGAAGCCCAAAGCTCTCGGACTGTGCGACCTTAATAAGTCACGTGACACTTGGGCGTGGCTAACATCGGCGCACATTGTCAACCGCTTAGCATTGTGAAGCTGCCTCATGAGGTGAAACGCTAGACGGGGTCACGTGTTCGGGGGCGCCCCCCCCCCCCCCTCCATTGCACGGTGAACCCCCAAACTCGGTCAGTTGGTTGTTTGGTTGGTGGAGTTTTACGTCCTGGCAACATATAAGGTCATATCAGGACGGGTATCACCGACTCGTCAGCATCGTCATATCTGAAAATGAAGAAGAAAAAGAAGAAGAAATATACATGTGTAGTCTATTCTCAAGTGAGAAGATTCCATTTTTGATTAATCCTAGACTTAGCAGTTTCACGTAAGGGTGGGGACTTAGGCTTACTTGGGAGAGATTCCATCCATTTATGTGTCCTCAAAATTGTTAATGCACACTGTGTGACAATTCCGCCTCAAAGGATGAAAAATATGCCCGTCCAGAAGATCAAAGGTATTTCCCGAAGCACCGCGTGTAGATTCCGAATGAGGTAGGAACTACATAAATAGATCAGTCCAAAAAATGTAGAACGAAAAACCGTTGGTATATTCCCAATGAGTTAGGAACTACAAAAATAGATCAGTCCAAAAAAAGGTAGAACGAAACACCGTGGATGGATTCCGAATGAGGTAGGAACTACACAAATAGATCAGTCCAAAAAAAGGTAGAACGAAACACCGCGGATGGATTCTGAATGAGGTAGGAACTACACAAATAGATCAGTCCAAGAAAGGGTAGAACGAAGCACTGCGGATAGATTCTGAATGAAGTAGGAACTGCGCACTGTCACAAGTCGGTACCCGTCCTGATATGATCTTAGATGTTGCTAGGACGCAAGACAACAACAAACAAACAAACTACGAAAATAGATCAGTCCAAAAAAGGTAGAACGAAGCACTGGGGATAGATTCCGAATGAGGTAGGAACTACGAAAATAGATCACTCCAAAAAATGTAGAACGAAGAACCGTTGGTATATTCCGAATGACTTAGGAACTACAAAAATAGATCAGTCCAAAAAAAGGTAGAATGAAGCACCGCGGATAGATTCTGAATGAGGTAGGAACTACACAAATAGATCAGTCCAAAAAAGGGTAGAACGAAGCACTGCGGATAGATTCTGAATGAGGTAGGAACTACAAAAATAGATCAGTCCACAAAAGGGTAGAACGAATCACCGCGGATTGATTCCGAATGAGGTAGGAACTACAAAAATAGATCAGTCCAAAAAAGGGTAGAACAAAGCACTGCGGATAGATTCCGAATGAGGTAGGAACTACAAAAATAGATCAGTCCAAAAAAGGGTAGAACGAAGCACTGCGGATAGATTCCGAATGAGGTAGGAACTACAAAAATATATCAGTCAAAAAAAAGGTAGAACGAAGCACTGCGGATAGATTCCGAATGAGGTAGGAACTACAAAAATAGATCAGTCCAAAAAAGGTAGAACGAAGCACTGCGGATAGATTCCGAATGAGGTAGGAACTACAAAAATAGATCAGTCAAAAAAAAGGTAGAATGAAGCACTGCGGATAGATTCCGAATGAGGTAGGAACTACAAAAATAGATCAGTCCAAAAAAGGTAGAACGAAGCACTGCGGATAGATTCCGAATGAGGTAGGAACTGCGCACTGTCACAAGTCGGTACCCGTCCTGATATGATCTTAGATGTTGCTAGGACGTAAAACAACAACAAACAAACTACCAAAATAGATCAGTCCAAAAAAGGTAGCACGAAGCATCGCGGATAGATTCCGAATAAGGTAGGAACTACGAAAATAGATCAGTCGAAAAAAGGTAAAAGAGACGCACATTGTCCTGAAGTGTCACAAGCTACAACATGCAATCTTACCTAAAGTTGCACCGTCTGATGCTTTTGAGTTTCTGCCAAACATTTTTAGATATGTACAGCAGTTTGATCAGTATGCTCTATCTTACATTGGCATCAAGTAGCTTTCAGTATGAATAGCGAACCTTAGAGATATATGAACTGAAAATCTGCCAAATTAATTTCAGCCTGCGCATAGAAATTCTAACACCACAAGTGTCAGCAATAACAGATTAAATAAAATTGACTTAGTATTCCATTCTATGAAACAGCACATTATTTAAATAGATAGAAACAAGTAGATCTTCATTCTGTTTGTCCGACTAACAGATCCTTTGAATATTTACATTAGTGTGTGACGTCATTAAAACAAGTGTCGCCATATGAGCCAAGTCGGCTGGCGGAAAAAGGGATTTCTGACTACGGCCTGGTATGAGGTGAGAGGAGGGAGGCGGGAGGGAGGCGAGAGTGGTCGGGTGGAAGACGAGGGCGATGGGGATGAAGGCGAGGGCGGTGGGGGGAGGCGAGAGTGGGGGTGGAAGACGAGGGCGGTGGGGAGGGAGGCGAGGCGGTGGGGGGGAGGGCGGCGAGAGTGGGGGCGTGGTGGAAGACGAGGGCGGTGGGGAGGGAGGCGAGGGCGGTAGAGTGGAAGACGAGGGCGGTGGGGAGGGAGGCGAGGGCGGTAGAGTGGAAGACGAGGGCGGTGGGGAGGGAGGTGAGGGCGGTGAGGGGGAGGCTAGAGTGGTGGGGTGGAAGACGAGGGCGGTGGGGATGAAGGCGGGGCGATGGGTAGTGAGGCGAGGGCTGCGGGGATGAAGGCGAGGGCGGTGGGGATGAAGGCGAGGGCGGTGGGTAGGGAGACGAGGGAGGTGGGAGGGAGGTGAGAGTGGTGGGGTGGAAGACGAGGGCGGTGGGGATGAAGGCAAGGGCGGTGGGTAGGGAGGCGAGGGCTGTGGGATAGAAGGGCGAGGCGCGTGGGGAGGAAGAGCCGAGGGCTTGGTGAAGTCAACTACAATGCTATCCGTTTCCAGTGGCGCAGTGCATCGTGGAATGCGTCAGAAATACAAAACACAACCCGACGAGAAGCACATTGGCAACATGTTAATACTCTGGGTGCAACCGATGAAATGAGCTAGTTTTCAGCTCATCTCAGCTCTTGTTTGAAAACAAAACCTAGAATATCAACATAACAAATATATATAATAAAGTAAGATATTAATCTGTTTTATCCAGGCTTGTGGCATTTACATCAATATAATCAGCATATCTTATGCCATTGTGCATTTACAGATTTCGACAACTCTGGGCACTCAGATTAGTGTTTAGAGCCATAGCTACAAGAGACAGTTTTACTTTATTTTTTTAATGTGATTTATTATATAATCCTTATGGTATTATAATGACATATGTAGAACTAGAAAATGATAGGGTTAATCAATTCTGGGTTATATATTTTCTGCTGAAACAGAGTGTATGTTGACAAATTTGGCATTTTAATATTTAGAACAAGAATTAATAATCGTGATGTGGATATCACTGATTGTTTTGTGTGGAATTGTATGTTTCTTAGCTCAAAATGTTTAACTTTGGCTAGTTTTGTCTTAGCTATATTCATCAGATCATTGTATTGCATGTGTGCATACATGTTTATGCCAAATTGTTATGTATTTCTATTCATTTTGAATAAAAATCAAAGTTTTTCCCTATGCATATCGACAAACTCAATGGCCATTCTCATTTGCTTTGCTGCCAACGCCATATTCACCGCATGCCCAGTCGGAACTGTGATCCTG
Source organism: Branchipolynoe longqiensis (assembly GCA_030323885.1). Lineage (NCBI taxonomy): Eukaryota > Metazoa > Annelida > Polychaeta > Phyllodocida > Polynoidae > Branchipolynoe > Branchipolynoe longqiensis. The sequence goes on from CM059187.1 coordinate 52,162,497, forward strand.
TCTATAGGGAGGCGAGGGCGGTGCGGAGAGAGAGGGGACTTGATAGCGTTGTCAGTGCAGGTGGTGTGTATCCAGTGACCAGACTGAGACGGGGAGGTGGGCGCGGGTTAGGAGACAAAGCCTGCCACCAGCCAATTCCACCTCTGCCCAATCGAGCAGCCAGGATCATTAAGCAGACGCAAGTAACCGCCCAGCTTCCCCAAAATAATGACGGGATGGCCGAGTGAGTTGAGTACCCGCCTCCATAGACCAATGATTTAAAAATGTATGCTTGTCACAACCTAGCCTGGCGCTCCGTATTACTAGGATAGAGGAAGGAACTGGGGAACGAGGAAAATCACAATTGTCCGCCGGTGAAATTTCTTGAACTTGCATAGCCTGGGTGAAAGCATTTGCGAAACATTTATCTACATTTGATTGTACATATCCAGCTTAGATTAGATACTTGTGCTCTTATTAAAGCAGCTGTCACACATCACCGGATTGGGGGAAACAGACAGAAACCGAACAAATTCCGGTTTGTGTCCATTCAAGTTTTGAACATGCACAAAACTAGGAACGGATGCCACCGGATTGATGTCTACGGTTCTTGTACGGTTTGAGTTCATTTCGTCCATTGGCTGTCCATTTCATGTCCGTTTCATGTCTGTTCGTAGACCCGATGTCGCGACACTTTGACACATTTTAATACATTTTCATACTTATCACTACCGGACTAGACAATTCTGTCCGTTGCTCAATCCGGTGATGTGTGACAGCCGCTTTAAGCATTTGCTTCTTCATAGAAGGAAATACTAAGTCAATTTGATAGAACATGTTACTGCTGAAACCAATCAGGGTTAGAATTTTGATAAGCAGGCCCAAATTAATTGTCAATGCTTATATTTCAAATATATCCCAAATTATACCCCTGTCACACTACGACGTAATGAGCCAACGTGAGGCTAACGCGGTCATTTTTCGTCATTACGTTGGGTTACGTCATGATGACGTCAGAATGATGTTAGAATGATGTCGAGCTACGTCATATTACGTCGTGTTACGTCGAGTTACGTCAAGGTTTTGGACATGTTCAAAACTTTCGACGTAGCTCAAACGTAAGGGTTTACGTTCACCGTACGTTCTGTTCACGTTCAGTGAACGTCAATGATGTTAAACGGACGTTATTCCAACGCTGCTCACTACGTTCAACTACGTTGACCCACATTAAACTGAGTGCAAATGGCCACGTGGCATAATGGGAACGTCAGGAGAACGTCAGGAGAACGTGCATTCAACGTATGTTCAACGTCTCATGATGTAGCTAATGTCACGTAACGTTCTTCTGGCGATGGAATAACATTCATAATGTTCCGTGAGCGTAGTGATGTTGTCCTCTCTCGTTGAATGACGGTATCACTACGCTTTACCGATGTTACCCTCTCGTCCACTACGCTGCATCCACGTTCAACTTGTGCCCAAATTTGCATACTACGCCGAGAAGTTCAACGTTCTTCACATTCTCCCTACGCTGACGTCATTACGTCGTAGTGTGACAGGGCCATTAGCAATCTTAAATCTGGTTATTTAATTTTAAGGTAAAGTAGATCATAATGATCAAACAAATACAATAATGAACAGTTCAGGCGCAAAACCACGTAAACACCAATCCAAAAATGGAGATAAATAGTGGAATCAAACCTTCAAAAAGTTTTTTTAAAAAAATTTTTTTTATTGAGGCTGTATTTATACTGTCCATAGCATATAAGCCTGGGTATTCAGGCTTGTTTTCAATGCTGGCCAGCTGTAGTGTTGGTGTTGTCTTATCACACAGTAGCTGCTGATAAGGTATTTGATTGCCTGTATTTCAGTAGCAGATAGATAGTTGGTTGGTCTGGTTAGTACTATAGTAGTCTATGTTAATTTTTTTGGATTTTCTTGGCATATATGTGCTTTATTTTTTCTACTCTTATTTCTAGACTAGCCTACTCCTATTTACATATCATAGGCTTGTACGCAGCTGTGAGGTGTGTTATCTGGGTGCTTTTGGTATGGTTACCTTCCATTGGGCGTCTCGCTGGTGGGCCGTGACATGTATCACCTATCCCTTTGCGGTGCAGCTTAGTTGGGGGTTCCTAGCCTTATTTTGCACAGATATTTTTTGTATGTTTTTAGGTCAGGAATTTGTCGTTCCTTTACTGTTTGGGCATTCCACACCGTGGCAGCCATTTCTAGCGTGCTTCTCTCGTGAGCTTTTATTTGGCTTCTGGTCTGCTTTAGTAGTGGCGCATTATTTGCTCTAGTTGCCCTTTGTGGTTTTGTTAGGAGTTTATTGTCTTGACTATAGCTGTATGCTAATGTTTTCAGATGAATTATTCTCCTATTTTCTAGCAATTTTACTTTGGTTCTTTTGTGTATGTCATAGGTGGGGTGCAGCTTGTCTACTCTGAGGCAGATTTTCAGGGCTCTGTTCTGTAGTGTTTGCAGTTTTTTTAGAAGTTCTTTCTTTGCACCCATGTAGTTTACATCTCCATAGTCAAAATAGGGTAGCACCATGCCCTTGAAGATTTTTATTGACATTTCTTGTGTCATGTAGTCTCTTAGCTTTGCAAATAGCCACAGTTTGTGGTTTACCTTTTGGACAATTTTGTTTATACATAGGTTGTAGTTTAGTTGGCTGTCCAACTCAAGGCCTAGGTATTTGTAATGGTAAGTTATTTTGTATTGCTTCTCTTTTCGCCCCGTCCCTAGGATGTAAAACAACAAACAAATAAACTTTTGTTCATTGCCCCATAACCATGTGATCATATGGAAAGTGGAATTAGTGAGAATTTATATTATTTTCAGATAAAAATCTGTTATATAAACTACATTTTTGGATTGGCCTTTACGTGGTTTTGCCCCCTGAACTCTTCTATTATATAAGAAAAAGGGCCAGCAACTCAAAATCATTGGACAATGTAACTTTAATAAACTAATGTGCAAAAGAAAAAGAGAAGAAGGATTCATAGTGGGTAGTAAGTAGCTGACTCTGCATGCTCCGTGGAAAGAGTCTATTCAATTTCAACCCAAACCAGGAAGATTAGAATTGAATTCCTGTTGGTGTCTGCCCCTGTGTAACTATGGAAATAAATAAACAATTAAATAAGATATCGCTTATCGTGGCTTTTAGCTTAATTTGGCGCCGAACTGACAGCGATTTATTATGACAACTGGGCCCATGTTGTCCCGCTGCCCTGTGATTTGTTGTGACGACGGAGCCCATGTGGCCCCGCTGGCCTCCACTCCTGTGAGGCACCTCCCACCGTCTGCTGCGGTGTAGTGGTATAAAATCTCCCCCTCTGATTCCTCCCCCCCCCCCCCCCCCCCCCACTTGCTAGCCGGGACCGCACTTCGTCCACACCTCTCTCTATCTCCTCTCCGCTGGCCATGAGTAGCTCCTCCTAGATATTGTCTCAAAAGAGTTCCAGGAGGGGGAGCCTGCCAGCATTTCACTTTCTACTCTTACTCTGTCCGTGTTTTTGGCTTGCCGGCTGGTCACCATAGAGCAAATAGACATGGTCCTTTGACTTAACTCTCCTCATTTCTCTTTCCTATAGACCTCTTTCATATAACGTCAGCATAGGTATTTAGGTCAGTGCGCGCGCTGCTTGGCTGCAGGATGACACCCTGTCACACTGCAGACTCAATGCCTATGAGCAATCTTCATAGAGAACAAGTGAAATATCTCTAGAACTACACCACATAGAAACAAACCGCTTGGAATACATATAGAGAACATATTTACCAAATATATTATATTAAATTTATATGGTTAGGGTTCTGCATTTCTATTAATTTTGAATAAAACTAACGTTTTGCACTGCACGTACCGCCAAACTCAATGCATTGTCAATGGCCGTCAGCAATCTTCATACAGAAAAAGTGAAATATCTCTAAAGGCACGCCACCTAGAAACAAACCGATTGGAACACATATAAAAAACATTTTCAATGAATAGATTATATTAAATTTATAAAGTTAGGGTTCTACATTTCTATTAATTTTGAAAAAAATAGACATTTTGCACTGTGCATACCGGCAAACTCAATGCATTGTCAATGGCAGAGAGCAATCTTGAATTATCTTTTCACAGAAAAAGTGAAATATCTCTAAAACCACACAACCTTGAAACAAACCGCTTGGAACACATATAGAAAACATATTTACCGAACAGATTATATTAAATTTATAAGGTTAGTATTCTGCATTTCTATTAACTTTGAATAAAATAGACGTTTTGCACTGCGTGTACCGGCAAACTCAATGCATTGTCAATGGCCGCAAGCAATCTTCACACAGAAAAGGTGAAATATCTCTAAAACCACACCACATAGAAACAAACCGCTTGGAACACATATAGAAAACATATTTAACAAATAGATTATATTAAATTATTATGGTTAGGGTTCTGTATTTCTATTAATCTTGAATAAAATCAACGTTTTGCACTGCGCATACCGGCAAACTCAAGGGCAATGTGCCTTCATTCTGCAGCCAAGCTGCGCGCGCATACACAATGTTTATTAACATTGAAAGGGGTCTATACTCTACCCTTGTTTTTTTCTCCTGGGCTTACTTCTCACCCTGATCAAGGGAGTTGTTTGCTTGGGTGGGGCTCTTTACCTTATCGTTTCTCTCGCTTTGTTCTTGTTGCTGGAACCGCTGGACCCACCTTTACCCATCCCTTCCACATAAACCCTTGCTGCTGTTGACTGGATATGAGTGCTCTGCTAATGCTGGACTGGAGAGATTGGTGCCACCCCAACGATTCACCGTTTTGAATGTTGTAAAGACATCCCCAGCTTCTACAACCGTCCTTACTGAAGATCAATCTTCAACCAAGGATATTGGTGTCTCTCTATAATCCTGCAGTTCTGCAGCCAGTAACCATCGTAAGGTTCCAAACACCCCAGAAGTCAAGTCAAGTCCTCTCCCCACCCCGTCGCCCCCTCCCCCCCTACATTATGCCGGAACGAACTTAGGGGCCGTTCAAAGTTGTCAGCATTTACACGGTTGTACAAAGCGTATGCCATGAGGGAGGGGGGGGGGGGTGTCAGTAAAGTATGACCTTTATTGTTCAATAAAATATTTATATTTTCGGGGTTTTTTGTTATACATTTTCAAGCGCAGACAATTAGTCTCTCTCTTCCCACTGTTCCTTGCCCTAGCTTAGTATAATTCCGAATATCAAGCTAGGTAGCGACAAGTATAAACTTTTTAAGATATTAAAAATGGTGGCCCGCATTGCGGCAACTTCCTGCAGCCATTTGCAATTGAAAGAATAGCTCTGATTGCCTGACACACACGGCTATTTTGGTGGCATTTACGCCTCCTACTTGAAAAGCGTGACGTTTCAGAGTCGACTCTGAGAAGCACCTTGAATGCAAATTGGCAAAAGAGACGTCGCGGAGCCGTCTCGAAGGGTTAACCTGAATGCGCCCTGACTGAGCCAGTGAGGAAGTGCATGAGGCCCAGCTAACTACATGGCAGTGTGTGTGGAAGTGTTAGTGCATGAGACCCCACCTGCAGTGTGTGGGGAAGTGTTAGTGTGTGAGACCCCACCTGGCAGTGTGTGGGGAAGTGTTAGTAGCATGAGACTCCAGCTAACTACCTGGCAGTGGGTGTGGAAGTGTTAGTGCATGAGACCCCACCTGCAGTGTGTGGGGAAGTGTTAGTGCATGAGACCCCACCTGGGAGTGTGTGGGGAAGTGTTAGTAGCATGAGGCCCCAGCTCACTACCTGGCAGTGTGTGGGGAAGTGTTAGTGAGTGAGGCCCCACCTGGCAGTGTGTGGGGAAGTGTTACTGCATGAGACCCCACCTGGCAGTGTGTGGGGAAGTGTTAGCGCGTGAGACCTCACCTGGCAGTGTGTGTGGAAGTGTTAGTGCATGAGAACCCACCTGGCAGTGTGTGGGGAAGTGTTACTGCATGAGACCCCACCTGGCAGTGTGTGGGGAAGTGTTAGTGCATGAGACCCCACCTGGCAGTGTGTGGGGAAGTGTTAGTGCATGAGACCCTACCTGGCAGTGTGTGGGGAAGTGTTACTGCATGAGACCCCCACCTGTCAGTGTGTGTGGAAAGGTTAATGCGTGAGGCCCCAACGCGGCGGTGGGCGGCTCAGCCTGTAATACGCTGTGACAATTAAACGCCGTGCTGACCCGGTCTATTAATTAGTAACAGAGCCGGACCCTGCCACGTTGTTTATGTGGTCGCCATCTTTATTGTTTGTTGTTCCCGGCCCGATATCCTTTCAGGTCGGCTCTAATTTCGTTTTGATTTTCCGCGCGGGGTCACAACCGGTCTGGTACATTTATTGGGAGACAGATTTGTTCAAATGTTCAAACAGAATACTGAGCAGAAATGTGGTGGGTTTATGTGATAGAGGCCTAAGTTGTGTGAATAACATAACATTCTGTATGATAAGAATGCACACAAGTCAGTAGATAAAACATTCACCTCTGACTACTATGGTACGGGGTGAATTTTGTTATCTAACAAATCAGTGGCAATAGTAGATAAAAGATTCACCCAGTTTAGGGGTGAATGACAACTACGCTTAAAGTTGCATAGTCCGATGGTTTTGAATTTCTGTATTTTTTCTGAGATAAATATATTAAATCGATCACTAGTATCTACTTTACATTAGTTCAAAGTTACTTTTATTTTAAATGGTAAACCATTTGAGATATTTCGAGTGCAAACATGGAAAATTAGTTTTGGCAAGCTTGGCAAAACTCTGCCACCATAGACTTCTGCAGTAACAGGTTCTGTTAAATCGACTCAGTATTGCCTTCTATACAGAAACAAATGCTTAATAAGTGCATCAGTATCTAAGTTAGATATGTAAAATCAAATCTAGATAATTGATTTGGTTTTGAAACGCAGAGAGTGAGAGAGAGGGAGACACACAAAGAGGTAGAGAGGGGGAGAGACAGAGAGATGGAGAGAGACAAAGAGATGGAGAGAGGAAGAGAGACACCGAGAGTGAGAGAGAGGACGAGAGACAGAGAGTGAGAGAGAGAGGGAGACAAACAAAGAGAAAGTGAGGCAGAGAGACAAAGAAAGGGGAGAATACAACAAGAGGAAAAGAAATACAAAGAGCGCGAGAGAGAGAGGGATACAAAAATAGGGACAGATGGGAGAGGGGTCCAAAGATAAGGACAAACAATGAGAGGTGGACAGAGAGAGAGAGCGAGACAGATGGGGAGAGAGAGAGGGAAAGAAAGAAACAGAAAAAGGAAGAGGAAGAGCGAAAGGGAGAAAGATAAATAGAGAGAGATAGAGAGAGATAGAGAGATAGAGATAGATAGAGAGAGATAGATAGAGAGACAGTAAAAATGAGAATGTGACAAAAAGAAAGGAAGAGCGAGAATGCGGGAATGAGAATGTGAGAATGAAATGTGAGAGTGTGAGAGTGATATGAGAGTGAGATTGAGAGTGCTGATAAGAACTGGCTTAGCATCCTCGCTGGAATCATACATATTTAAATATCATCCGTAATTGGAGGCATTGTCGTATGGGCCATCACGGTGGAACATGTAAAAAGGTTTGTGTAATTAAGACAAATAGATTGAGGGTGTTCACAAGCGCGTTAGATTGTATCTGCTTGCGTTCGCATTTCACTATTACTATTACCACTCTGCAACCACTTCCACTAAGTATAGGCCTTCCTACCTCAGCACCCGCACCCCCCCCCCACACACACACACATACACTATAACGACACATTCATCACCCTAAATACCACCTCACCCCCCATCTCCCACCCCCTTCTCATCACCCGCTTACCCACACCTCTACCATCGCATAATTCTCCTGGGTGGGTGGGGTTGGTAAGTGGGAGGGAGTGAGTGGTGGGTGGGGGGAGTGTGGGGAGGCTGAGGTTATAATGGTGGATGGGAAGGAGTGGGGGACCAGGCGGGATGGCCGAATGAGTTAAGCATCTGTTTCCTGTTTTGATAGATCATGGGATTCGAACCCACATGTTCAAACCCTGGTCGAGTCAAACTAATGACTTAAAGGTTTATACTTGTCGCTTCCTAGCCAGGCATTTGCCATTATTGGATAGGGCAAGGACTGGTTTACTCAGTGTCAGGATAATGTGCCTGAGTGGCATATCAGGTCATGCTGCTGGCCACCTGGTCTCCCAGTAGGGTAGCATAAAATGTCACCATGAGTGCGCACTGTCACAAGTCGGTACCCGTTCTGATATGACCTTAGATGTTTCCAGGACATAAAACTCCAACAACCAACCAACCTTCTCCCTCCTGACACATGTACACACACCCACAACACCCACCAAGTCCACCTAACATCATCTCAGAAGTAATTATACCTTACTTACTTTACTAACACAGCCACATCATCACCACCACACTGACACAATGCACCCACAACCCCTACCAGAAAAAGCTGTTCTCTTTCCGCTACCATCCCTGCCATCCCTGCCATCACTCCCTCACCTGGTCATCTTCACGCCACCCCCACCCCCACCCCCACCCCCACATCCTGGCAACATCTAAGGTGTACCAACTTGTGGCAGTGTGCACTCATGGCGACTTCATAGTGCTGCCCCTCTGGGAGACCAGGCCACCAGCACCATGACCTGATATTCCATTCAGTGACATTATCCTGACACTGAGCCAACCAATCCTTGCCCTATCCTAATAATGCAGAGCGCCTGGCTATGAAATGAGAAGTATAAATTATTAAGTCATTGGTTTAACTTGACCAGGGTTCAAACCATGGATTCGAATCCCATGATCCACACAAAATGAGCGACGGACGTTTAACTCATTCGGCCATCCCATCTGGTCCCCCACTCCTTTCCATCCACCAGTATTAATATTACCTCAGTCTCCCCCACTCCCCCCACCCACCCCTCACTCCCTCCCACTTCCTCACCCCACCCACCCCATTTCTGCACCATGCTCCCAAGCAGACGACAATCAGCCACGAGTGGATGTTGACTGACAGCTGCTAAGGCGGCTTAATTCACGTGTAAAATCGCGGTTACACGCGCCTCAAAGCTCATTAGTACACGCGTATCACTCGCAAACACACGCGACTCTGTGCGTGTGTTACTAGCAAGTCCCCGCACAGTTTGGTCAGAGTCACCCACACGTGTCGCTCACTCACGACACCAGTCCAGACTTGCTATCCGGACCGCACTTCATCTCCACCTCTCTCTATCTCCTTTCTACTGACCATGCTCCTCCTTGATTATGTCTGAAAAGAGTTCCAGGAGGGGGGTCGCCCACCCACATTTCAGTTTTTCCTCTTGCTCTGTCCGTGTCATTGGCTCACCGGCTGGTCACCATAGAGCAAATAGACATGGTCCTTTGACTCAACTCTCCTCATTTCTCTTTCCTATACTCTACCCTTTTTTTTCTCCCAGGCTTACTTCTCCCCTTCATCAAGGGAGGTGTTTGCTTGGGCGTGGCCCTTTAACATATCGTTTGTCTCACTTTGTTCTTGTTGCTGGAACCGCTGTACCCACCTTTACCCGTCCCTTCCTCCTAAACCCTTGCTGCTGTCGACTGGATACGAGTGCTGTCCCAAGACTTCACCATTTTGAATGTTGTAAAGACATCCCCAGCTTCTACAACCGTCCCTACTGAAGATTAATCTTCAACCAAAGATTGGACCGATTTATTGCTGCAGTTCTGCAGCCGGTAACCATCGTTAGGTTCCTGAACAACCCCAAAAGCAAGACAACAGTCGGTTCTACAGTCACCAGTCAGGGCAATGCACTGGTGCCTGTTTTCAAAAGGACAACTCTGCTTCCAGATCCATGTCGGCCTGACATAGCAGGTGTCCTGTCATTGACGAACAACAGTCAGATGAGACAAATTACACAGTTTGTACATCGGAAACTTGTTTTCACATGGGATGAGTTCGCCAATCACAGTGGTCGCTGAAGATTTGGTCATATCAGGACGGGTACTGACTTGTGACAGTGCACACTCATGGCAACTTTATAGTGCTGCCCCAATGGGAAATCAGGCTGCTGGCACCATGGTCTGATATCCCACTCAGTCATATTATCCTGACACTTGTCTAAACAGTCCTTGTCATGCCAGGCTAGGAAGTGACAAGTATCAATTCCCGATCTTCCGCATGCGAGGCCCGCGCTATGCCGATTCGGCCACCGCGCCCAGTGGGTCGATGAAGACTACTGGACTCATATTTTATTGTCTCCACTCTAATTCACAACACTGCCTCATTGTGTCGGAGGAATTCATTTAGACTGGTATATCTATCTATATTATTCAGCATTAAGACATTTCTTTTATGATTACATTAATTGATTAAGCAAGTTAAATTGTAATCGTGGATAACTGGTCTTCCTCATTCTGTTGCTCCTTAGGCTATCGTATTAATGTCAAGTGCCAGGCTAGGTCTCGACAAGTATAAATTTGTAAGTCATTGTTTTCACTTGGCCAAATTGTAACTGCTTCGAATCCCCCAACCTGTCACATGGGTAGCAGGGCGCTCTGCTTAATCGGTCATCCCATCTGGTATTTCTGTGATTATGCACACCGTTTCGCAATAAGCCTCTTCAATGCATAAACATTGGGTGTGATGAGCATATGTCGAACTAACATAAAATAATAGTCTTTCTCTATCACAGATGGAATGCTTTTTATGCTGTGTGTTTACCAGTTGCTCGGGAATATTCAGAGGTAATTTTAGTCAAACCATGTCTCGCAGTCAATCGGAGAGGATGATAGGTGAGTTTGTTTGTTGTTTGTTTGTTGTTGTTTTACGTCCTAGCAACATCTAAGGTCATATCAGGACGGGTGAGAGGTGAGTAGGTACAGCGCTTGCATCCTGTGTGGGAAAGTCGTGAGATTAAAGGCTCTGTCACACCTCGCCGGATTGGGGAAACGGAAAGAAACCAAACAAAGTCCGTTGATATCCGGCAAAGTCTAGTTTGTGTCCGTTGCACATCTGTTGATATCCGGCCCGATCCGTTACAAGTTTTGAGCATGCACATAACTTGTAAAGGATTGTGCCAGACTGATGTATGTGGTTATTATCTGTTACCATCCATTCCCCGTCCGTTCCCCATCCGTTCCAATCCATTACCCGTCCGTTCGCATCCATTCCCATCCGTTGCTGTCCATTGCTGTCCGTTCCTGTCCATTACATATCCATTACACGTCCGTTGCTATTCGGTATAATTCTTTTTGTATACTGAATTGTCCATTGATCATTAGATACGTTATCAACCGTTACCACCCGTTACCATCTGTTACCCGTCCGTTACCGTCTGTTACCCGTCCGTTACTATCCTTTACATAATCGATACATTTCACTTCTGAATCACACCGGACTAGAATATTTTTGTCCGGCTCTATCTGTTTCCTCAATCATATACAGATGCATATACATATATACATATGCATATACATATACATGTACATATATTACAATATGCATCCATGCATACTGCAGGAAGTGTAATACTAATAGGTCACAAACAGAAAGCTCACACTGGTCAGATATCGAGACAAGCCACCCTATAGTCAGTCTGGGCTCGGTACATGTGCGTGCGCGCGTGCGTGTGCGTCTAGCATACGTGTGCGTGTGCGCGTGTGCGTGTGTGTCGGGTCAGAGGCTGAACTCATTTACTTTGATCTACAGTCATCAATCGGACCTGATCAGACGGAGCTCATGGTGGGTGTGTATGTAAGGTTGTGAGGGGGGACGGGTGGGGGTGGGGGTGGTGGTGGGGGCGGTGGTGGGGGTGGTGGTGGGAGACCCGGATAAACAAAGTAGAGGGTTGTGGAGATGCTAGATTAAATAGCACAGAGGACTCTATTATTGCACATCAGTTATTAACCCACATAGCCACTTATTATCCCTCGCCACCCATTAATAGTTATTGCCGCCTCACTCTCGACCCCCCCCCCCACCACCCCTCACCCTGCAACCCCCTCATCCCCACCCGACCCCAACCTCCCACCCCTCACCCTGCACCCCCTCACCTCCCACTCCACCCCCAACCCTCACCCTCACACTGCACACCCTCACCGCACCCCCACCTCCCACCCTCACCACCAGCCCTCACCCTGCACCCCCCACCTTCACCCCTCCTCCCACCCCCACCCCTCACCCCCACCGACATCCCCAGTCCCTACCTCACACCCCCACCCTACCTCCTCCTATCACCGCTCACACGATCCCAATTATTAGCCAACACTCCCCTACTGAGTTATTACCAAACCTTCCCTCATTATTCCCCCCCCACCCCCCCCACTCACCCACCCACACACGCCTCCGGTACAATTATTAGCTCACCCGATCAGTTAGCGCACACACGGCTATATATATATATATATATATATATTTATATATATATATATATATATATATATACATATATCCAGGTGTTGCCTGCCTGTCCCTATATAGCTGTAACTCAACCCCCAATACAGACCAGAAATAGAGCGCCACCTGTCGGCCTACCCGGTTTACCAAAGTTGCATATAATACAGTAATACAGTCATAAAGTTGATCAAAGTTACACAATCCGGGGAAAGCGCACCAGTTTCTAAACCAAAGCACTGTGGTCCCTTGCATCCAATTTAGACAGGGGTGCATGTAATAAACATATTTTATGGCTGCATTGGACTGTCAGTGTTAAGTCAATTTAATAGAACCTGTCACTGCTGCAAGAAAGGTCGGGAGTTCGATTGCCTGTGGAGTCAAACCAATGATTTATCAAATTGATACTTGTCGCTACCTATCCTGGCGCTCGGCATTACTAGGATAGGGAACGGACAGGCTGGCTCAGTATCAGGATAATGTGACTGAGTGGGATATTTGGTCATAGTGCTGGCGACCTGATCTCCCACCGGTGGGGCAGCACTATAAAGTCGCCATGAGTGCCCACTATCAGTATCACAAGTCGATACTTGTCCTGATATGACCTTAGATGTTGCAAGGACGTTAGATCCCCAACAAATAAAAACAAACAAACAAAGCAAGCTACAAGCCTATGCTGTGCACACCTTAAATTATTGTATATCTTGACACTTGAAATGGCTCTAAAGTTAGGCATGTATAACCAACGTTTCTTCAAACCAAAGTAAACTAGTATTTAACTACAACACAGTAGCTTCATTTAATAAAATATGTCAGAATTTCCCAACCAGGGGCCATATGCAGGAGTCAGTGTTAGCAAGCCAAAACGTGTTTAGACAGGATTTCTGGTTTAGCGCCGAAAAGTCGGTATGCACGAGTCAGTGATAGGCCTAACACTGCATGTTTAAGGTCCGCGACACTAACCCCGTTTCATATGACGTTTAAGGGCGGTGTTAGCGTAAGGTTGTGGCCAAATCTATTCAATGCTATCATATTTAACAGAATTAAATACACAATAAGTGAAAGTTTATCAATTTAACCCTAAATTCGAAGCGTTATTAAGGCTACAGCCGCATTGGCGGCGATATTAATAGATATATTTTCGAATCGACGAACGTAAAGTAAACAAATCGCCGCCGCTGCCAGTATGGAAAGTGACGTCGATGTGGCGGCTGTGGCGATTTGTTTACTTTACGTTCGTCGATTCGAAAATATAACTATTAATATCGCCGCCGTTAGGGCGGTAGCGTTAATATTGCTTCGAATTTAGGGTTAATTTCATTAAATTTCACTTATTGCGTATGTAATTCTGTTAAATATGATAGCATTTAAGAGATTTGAGCCTGATATATGCCTACAAATGCAGAGGGATTTCCCAAATCTATAAATAACTTCACGTGTAGCTATCATGAAAGTCTTACGCGCTCCTGCATACGACTTGACACAGTTCCCGACGTCGGTGATAGCTAAACGGCAACAGGCTCTAAACCCAAACCCCGCTAACACTGACTCCTGCATATGGCCCCAGGAAGCTGCCTCCCTACCCAATCATGAAGTGGGGTCCCTTTTACTAACCAGTCACCAGTTACCTTCTTCCTTCTCTACTGGAGCCAGTTGTCCATTCTACCAACTAGAGCAGACCGCTCTCATTTCCAGTTAATTGTCTACCCCCTCGACCGGCTCCCAATTCCACATTGCCTTTGTAGATTTACCTATTTTCATGCCTCTTAACACCATTCCACATTCCTTTTCCGCCACTACCCACTCACCAACCCCGATTCTATATTCTCTTCCCCTTACTGCCACTTACCACCCCCATTCCACACTCCCTTCCCTCAGTACCCACTTAATACCACCATTCCACATTCCCTCCCTCCAATACACACTTAACACCTCAATCCACATTCCCTCCCCTCAGTACCCACTTAGCATCCCAATTCCACATTCCCTCCCCTCAGTACTCACTTAGCATCCCATTCCACATTCCCTTGCCCCATTACCCAGTTAGCATTCCCATTCCACATTCCCTTGCCCCATTACCCACTTAACATCCCCATTCCACATTCCCTCCCCTCAGTACCCACTTAACACCCCCATTCCACATTCCCTCCCCTCACTACCCATGTAACACCCCATTCCATATTCCCTCCCCTCAGTACCCACTTAACCCCCCCCATTCCACATTCACCGACCTCAGTACCCACTTAACACCCTCATTCCACAATCCCTCACCTCAGTATCCACTTAGCACCCCATTCCACATTCCCCCACCTCAGTACCCACTTAACACCCTCATTCCACATTGTCCCTCCCCTCAGTACCCACTTAACACCCCCATTCCACATTCCCTCCCCTCAGTACCCACTTAACACCCTCATTCCACATTTGTCCTCCCCTCAGTACTCACTTAACACCCCCATTCCACATTCCTTACCCTCAGTACCCACGTAACACCCCATTCCACATTCCCTCCCCTCAGTACCCACTTAACACCCTCATTCCACATTCCCTCACCTCAGTACCCACTTAGCACCCCATTCCACATTCCCCCACCTCAGTACCCACTTAACACCCTCATTCCACATTTGTCCTCCCCTCAGTACCTACTTAACACCCCCATTCCACATTCCCTCCCCTCAGTACCCATATAACACCATCCATTCCACATTCCCTCCCCTCAGTACCCATATAAGTAATAACACCATCTATTCCACATTCCTGCCCCTCATATCCCACTTAACACCCTCATTCCACATTCCCTGCCCGACTGCCCACTTACCCCCCGCCCCCATTCAACAATGGCCTGCCCTCTTTCCCAGTTATCAGTCAGCAGCACACGACGACCATAAAGTCGGGTACACTTTTAATGAGCAGACACGAGCTGATTGGATCGCGACTTTCGGACACGCAATGGTCTGCCATACGATTGGTTGGTTGTTGGAGTTTTATGTCCTGGCAACAGCTATGGTCATATCAGGTGCCGACTTGTGACAGTACACACTCATGGCGACTTTAATAGTGCTGCCCCACTGGGAAATCAGGCCGCCAGAACCATCACCCGATAGCCTACTCAGTCACATTATCCTGACACTGCTAACCAGTCCTTGTCCTGTCCTATTAATGCCGAACGCCGGGCTAGGAAGCGACAGGTATCAATTTTATAAGTCATTGGTTTAACTTGACCGGGAACCGAACTCCCAACCTTCCGCACGCGAGGCCCGCGCTCTAGCGAGTTGGCCACCGCGCTCGGTGTGCCCTATGAGATGCCCGTCAGTTTTCTACAGAACACAAGCTGAGCGTTACCATTACAGACTTACCCTACTGGCTATCAGTGCTAAGAATTGCCTCAACACTGGAAACCCAATGTCTCGCCACCGAGAATGATACACCTACAAAGAATAATCACAGAAATAATAACATTTTAATTGCGAGTATTTATTGCTTTCGCTGTGATTTGCTATTTGTACTATAAGTGACTTATTCCTTTTAAGTTGCAAGAAAACTGGATTATTTAATTAGTTATAATGTTTGAAAATCACACCTTAAATTAAACATTGATAAATAATCACCACATACACAAAAATAATATTCATTGGTTTGGTTGTTGGGGTTTTAAGTCCTGGCAACATCAGAGGTCATATCAGGACGAGTACCGACTTGTGACAGTGCGCACTCATCTGCTCATGGCGACTTTATAGTACTGCCCCACTGGGAAATCATACCGATGGCACTCTGACCCGATATCCCACTCAGTCACATTATCCTGACACTGAGCTACCTAGTACAAGAATAAGACACCACGAATATAAGCAAATGCTTTTTCTCAGAAAATAATCCGCTTATTAATATTCTTATTTTTCGTACTGAATCGGATATATCCACTATCTAGTACAAGGCATCAAATAACGAAGATAGACAACTAGGTTAAGTTAACATTGTTAATGTCTGGCAGCAGATATTCATTAATCCATCATTGGATATTTGTGAAAAGGAAAGAGAACGTCAGTGTCATTTGCCTTTTCCAGTTCAGATTAAAATTGCCTCGTCCGATAAAAGCATAAAATGATCACTAGAAAAACAAAGATATAGATTTGAATCTACATATCCCATTTAGATACTGATATGATTATTAAGCATTTGTTTAGCACAGGAGGGCATACTAAGCCGATGTAATGCTCTTAGAACGTCTCACTGTTGAAACCTATGGGGTCAGAGTTTTGATAAGCATGCCAACATTAAATTTGCATAGTCCGATGGTTTTTAAGATTTTGACATTTTCTGAGATAAATACATTAGGTTGATCGTTATAATGTACCTTACTTTAGCTTGAAGTAACTTTTATTTTAGGTGGGTATATGTTGAGCTATTTGAAGTGCAACCATGCTAAATTAATTTTGGCAAGCTTGGAAACTCTGACACCCCGTGCGTAACACTATTCCCAGCTGTGTGGCAACACATGTTTAATAAGTGCACCAGTATCGAAGGTAGATATGTAGAATCCAATTTAGATAATTATTTTGGTTTTGAAAATTTGATGTTGTCATCGGACTATGCAGCTTTAATTTGGTATGTTTACACTTCAAATATCTCATAAGTTCGTCATTTTAAAGCAAATTACGGAAATCTATTGGAAAGTAGATGATCACGATCAACCTATTGTATATATCTTAGAAAACTATCAAACTCAAAACCATCGGACTATGCAACTTTAAAGTTGGGCCAGCATATGCACCCTCACATCCCAAACTCACCCCATCCCAGAAATAAGATTAATATATCCCACTGCTGGGACTCCCGCAGCAGAGTGTGTTTATTAGGGGTTTGCGTCCTGGCAACATCTGCGGTCATATCATAACGGTGAAGCGGAAACAAAGCAGTTGAATGAGAACATCACTTTAAAAAAACCCACCAATAACCGATTGCGTAATATAATAACTAATAATAAAAAGATGCAATTCCGTTTAATAATTATCATTAAAATAAATGAAGCATGGTTAGAAAAGTCTTCTCTCATTAAAAAAAGAAGTTCATTGACACGCATGCGCACTGTGAAAGGTAATTAGACGCCATCTACGAACGCCATTAGAAGCGGCACACGCTCCCCCTCCCCCATCCACCCGTGGGACAATAAACCTAAATAATAGAATCTAATATGACAAATCTATAGCCACCCACACTATAGAATTCATCTCCGGTATAATTGAGGTGGTGCATACAAACAGGGTAATAAATAGTGTTGCTACGACTACGAGGCGGGGACGCACCTGCCGTGAATTATAAACTCTATTTTATCACGGTCTGCGGAAACAAAAATTAAGCAAAAAAAAGAAAAGAAAAAAACACAACAAAAAACACACCGCGATATGGCGTTACGGTGTTTGCCGATATGAGGACCGAATGCTCTCACCCCTTCCCCCCTCCCTTTCTCCCCCTCCCCCTCTACCTTATGTTCCCCCCTCTCCCCCCCCCCCCCCATATCTCCAATTGACTTTCTTTGTCCCACCCCCCCTCCCCTGAGTAGGATATCAGGTCATGGTGCTGGCAGTGGCAGGCCTGGTCTTTCAGTGGGGAAGCACTATAAAATGTCGCAATTCGGCACCCATCCTGATATGACCTTAGATGTTGCCAGGACGTAAAACTCCAACAACCAACCAACCACACCATCACTTCCCCTCCTCCCTCTCCCCCCTTCCCTCTCCCTGCCCCTCCTCCGCCGCCCCTCTCCCCACGTCACCCACCACCACCCTGCTGCACTCGATTATCGTCTAGCCCTGCGCATGCGCCCGGTTGGCTGGTGCCGGATGGAAAGTGCCGCGTGGTGTGTCTACAGGAAATAAAAGTCCCTCAGTCGCCGTGCTAAGCCACGATATCAGCTCTAATTGATAGTGAAATGTACATAATTATTCTTGATGATTTGGTTATGTTCGCAAACACATTGAACACGTCGCCATTAGTGCACGCCACAAAGGGATGCATTAATACACTCACCCAGCGGGACAAAACCTGCATTAATGCACGCCACAGCGGGATGCAGCCTGCATTAATTAACCCACCCTGTGGGACAAAACCTGCATTAATGCACGCCACAGCGGGATGCATTAATACACATACCCTGCGGGACAAAACCTCCATTAATGCACGCCACAGCGGGACGCAGCCTGCATTAATGGACCCACCCAGCGGGACAAAACCTGTATTAATGCACGCCACAGCGGGACGCAGCCTGCATTAATGAACCCACCCTGCGGGACAAAACCTGCATTAATGCACGCCACAGCGGGACGCAGCCTGCATTAATGCACCCTCACAGCTGGACAAAACCTGCATTAATGCACGCCACAGCGGGATGCAGCCTGCATTAATTAACCCACCCTGCGGGACAAAACCTGCATTAATGCACGCCACAGCGAGACGCAGCCTGCATTAATGCACCCTCACAGCTGGACAAAACCTGCATTAATGCACGCCACAGCAGGACGCAGCCTGCATTAATGAACCCACCCAGCGGGACAAAACCTGCATTAATGCATGCCACAGCGGGACGCAGCCTGCATTAATGAACCCACCCAGCGGGACAAAACCTGCATTAATGCACGCCACAGCGGGATGCAGCCTGCATTAATGAACCCTCACAGTGGGACAAAACCTGCATTAATGCACGCCACAGCGGGATGCAACCTGCATTAATGCACCCCTACAGCAGGACAAAACTTGCATTAATGCACACCACAGCGGGACGTAGCCTGCATTAATGCACCCCCACAGTAGGACGCAGCCTGCATTACTGAACCCACCCAGCGGGACAAAACCTGCATTAATGCACACCACAGCGGGACGCAACCTGCATTAATGCACGCTCACAGCGGGACAAAACTTGCATTAATGCACCCCACAGCTGGACGCAGCCTGCATTAATGCACCCCACAGTAGGACACAGCCTGCATTAATGCACGCCACAGCGGGACGCAGCCTGCATTAATGCACCCCCACAGGAGAACGCAGCCTGCATTAATGCACGCCACATCGGGATGCATTAATACACCCACGCAGCGGGACAAAACCTGCATTAATCCACGTCACAGCGGGACGCAGCCTGCATTAATGCACCCTCACAGTGGGACAAAACCTGCATTAATGCACGCCACAGCGGGGCGCAGCCTGCATTAATGAACCCCCACAGTAGGACACAGCCTGCATTAATGCACGCGACAGCGGGACACAGCCTGCATTTATGCACACCACAGTGGGATGCAGCCTGCATTAATGCATGCCACAGCGGGACGCAGCCTTCATTAATACACCCCCACAGCAGGACGCAGCCTGCATTAATGCACACCTCAACGGGATGCAGCCTGCATTAATGCACCACCACATCAGGATAGAGCCTGCATTAATGCACCCACCCAGCAGGACAAAACCTGCATTAATGCATTCACACAGCGGGACAAAACTTGCATTAATCCACACCATAGCAGAAAGCTGCCTGTATTAGTGCAACAGCACAGCAGGACGCAACCTACATTAATGCACCCACACAGCACGATGCTGCCTGCATTTCATACAATCGCCCATATTTCATTATGAAAGCATCAGATCTGTGTTACCCCCCCCCCCCAACCCCCAAAGGTTCTAAATAATATTCTGAGAATTTACAATTTTGCATGGAATACCTACATATTGTTATCAGCTATTAAGCGCGTACATTAACAATAAATATAATTGTCCATATCTGTACTATAGGTCATGGTGCGGGAATTGAACTCTCATACTCAACCACACGCCACTTCGCAGATTCCCTACGACCTTTGGCTGCCTGAGCAGCTAGCTTACCCAATCACCTTCTGGACTCAAATAAAATACACAGTGCTTATATACGCGCGCCATATTCTTTCCATTTGATTGTGTAATGTTCGACCAATATTTCTTTTGTTCTCTTTCTTCATACGATGTCAAAACGCCAACTTGATTAATTCGAGTTACCCGTCGCGGACACAGCATCTCCGTCAACCGTTGAGGAGGCGCGCGCATCTAAAAACAAAAAATGGCGGCTGGTCACGTGATTGATGACGTCAACGGAGCCGCATGAAAAGGTGTCGCAACTTTGATGTTTGTGTAGATGTACAAAAGAGAAGCAAAACAAAGGGCGGTCAAGCCCTTCATTGGGGGATGGGAGGCTTTGAAAGACTAGATGAATGCATGGGTCCGTAATTGGCAAGGGCGCGTGCAGCAGGCGGTGTGTGTGTGTGCGGGGGGGGGGGGGGTTGTGTGTGTAGGTTTGGGTGTGTATGTGTGTGTGTGTGGGGGGGGGGTTGTGTGTGTGTTGGTGTGTGGGTGTGTTGGTGTGCGTGTGTAGGTGGTTGTGTGTGTGTGGGGGGGGGGGGTGGATGTGTGTGTGAGTGTGTGTGTGGATGTGTGGGTGGGTGGATGGGTGTAGGTGGTTGTGTGTGTGTGTTTAGGTGGTTGTGTGTTTTTTGTGTTGTGTATGCGCGTGGTGTGTGTGGGTGTGTGTGGGTTGTGTGTGTGTGTGTGAGGGTGTGTGTAGGTGGTTGTGTTTGTGTGGGTGTGTTTGTGTGTGTAGATGATTATGTGGGTGTGGGTGTGTTGTTTTGTGTGTGTGTGTGTGTGTGAGAGTGTGTGTGGCGGTTTGTGTGTGGGGGGCGGGTGTTTTGGGAGGAGGGCACCTGCTCACCTTAACAGGGTAAACATTTACTGTGACACCTCCCTTTAAGAGCTAAATTTACACGCGCTTTTTCGGGGCGCGGCGGGTGGGGGTGGATGGGGGTGGGAGTTGAGTGGTTGTGTGTGTGTGTGGGGGGGGGGGGGGTGAGGCTTGGGAGTTTGGGCGAGCAGCAGATGTTGCTGTTGTAGCATTGGGTTTCAGTCCCGCTGTAATTACGAAATTAAAAGCTATACATTTGCAGTGCAATGTGACCATTAGGCGCCGACATTGATTGATAGTGGTGGCGCGCACACGTGCTGATTAGCATTCAGGGCTGCTGGTCTGCAGTCGACAGTTTGATGTATGCTGTATGCTGCCAAGTCAGTGGACATGCAAGAAGGCTCGCTATATATCGCGTTACCTTTATAATTGATGTGATATACATATGAAGAGTTCAGGCGCAAAACCATGTAAACACCAATCGAAAAATGGAGAGAAACATTGGAATCAAACCTTCAAAAAGTATATATTGTTATATCCCTACTGTTTTGTTTATTGCTCCATAACCATGTCAGCATATGAAAAGTGGATTTACTGAGCTTATTTTCAGGTAAAAATCCTTTATTTAAACTCAATTTTTTGATTGGCTTTTACGTGGTATTTATTACAGCAGTTTTCTTTATTGGTGTAATATTAACTAATAATGGTGCATGTCTATTGCAACGGTTCTTTTGATTGACGTACTGGATATGTAAGAGCAATGAATGTTTATTGCAACAGTTCCCCGTATTGATGGATTAGATAT
The DNA here is from genome assembly GCA_030323885.1 of Branchipolynoe longqiensis. Taxonomy (NCBI): domain Eukaryota; kingdom Metazoa; phylum Annelida; class Polychaeta; order Phyllodocida; family Polynoidae; genus Branchipolynoe; species Branchipolynoe longqiensis. Next base: position 52,184,353 of record CM059187.1, read on the forward strand.
TTTTGCAACAGTTCTTTTCATTGATGTAATAGATAAGTAAGAGGGATATATGTTTAATTGTTTATTGCAACAGTTCTTGTTATTAATGTAATCGGCAAGTTAACCCTTCTGCCTGCACCTAAGTGTTCTGCTGAGGAAGCAATTGAGTTCATTGATGTAATAGATATACATTAAAACCTATCTAAATCGACCGACCATGGGACCGACTTTAAGTGGTCCATTTAGGGAGGTGGTCAGTTTAGAGAGTTAGAATGTCCTTAGAATGGTATTTTGGGGACCCAAATAAAGCAATCGATATAGGAGAGTGGTCGATCTGTGTAGGAGTCGGTATAGAGAGGTTTTACTGTATGTGAAAGAGGGATGTATTTTTATTGCAACAGTTCTTTTTATTGATGCATTGCATCATTTCTTTTATTGATTTACCCTATATGTAAGAAGGTTGCATGTTTATTGCAGCAATTATATTTTTTTTTATAGATTTACTGGATATATAAGAAGGTTGCATTTTTATTGCATCAGTTATGTTTTGTAGATTTACTGGATATGTAAGAAAGTTGCATGTTTATTGCAGCAGTTATTTTTTAAAGATTTACTGGATATGTAAGAAGGTGGCATGTTTATTGCAGCAGTTATTTAAAAAAAGATTTATTGGATATGCAAGAAGGTGGCATATTTATTGCAGCAGTTATTTAAAAAACGATTTATTGGATATATAAGAAAGTTGCATGTTTATTGCAGCAGTTATTTTTTTAAAAGATTTACTGGATATATAAGAAAGTTGCATGTTTATTGCAGTAGTTATTTTTTTGTAGATTTACTGGATATGTAAGAAGGTTGCATGCTTATTGCAGCAGTTATTTTTTTGCAGATTTACTGGATATGTAAGAAGGTTGCATGCTTATTGCAGCAGTTATTTTTTTGCAGATTTACTGGATATATAAGAAAGTGGCATGTTTATTGCAGCAGTTTTTTTTTTTTTAGATTTACTGAATATGTAAGAAGGTTGCATGCTTATTGCAGCAGTTATTTATTTGTAGATTTACTGGATATGTAAGAAGGTTGCATGCTTATTGCAGCAGTTATTCTTTTTTGCAGATTTACTGGATATGTAAGAAAGTTGCATGTTTATTGCAGCAGTTATTTTTTTTTTTATAGATTTACTGGATATGTAAGAAGGTCGCATGTTTATTGCAGCAGTTATTTTTTTTGGTAGATTTACTGGATATGTAAGAAGGTGGCAGGTTTATTGCAGCAGTTATTTTTTGGGTAGATTTACTGGATATGTAAGAAGGTGGCATGTTTATTGCAGCAGTTATTTTTTGTAAATTTACTGGATATGTAAGAAGGTTGCATGCAATTGCATCATTGTTGTTTATTAATGTGCAAGTCAATCCTTCTGGCTGCAAAGGTGTAAATACGAGGGCTTCTGCTTAGCAAGCATTTGAATTTTTGACCAAGACCCAAATTTTAAGGTTTCATCCCTGACTAGCTCAGCCGGTAGATCATGGGTCTGCGACCCGTCGGCGATCGGCTGGAGATCGGTTGGTAAGAGGTAGGAGATTGATTTGCCTCTGGCTTGCGATTGATCAGCGTTAGATTGCAGGTCAGTCATGCGACTAATTGCCAACTTCTGTAAGACCAGGGACGACTGGTTGGCGATCGGTTGGAAATCAGTCAGTGATCAGTCGTACTACTGATTGCTGACTTCCCTAAGATCAGGAAAGACTGGTTTGTCAATCAGTCAGCGATCAGTTGGGGATCAATTGGCGATGTTCCCTGACTGGTTGCAGACTGGTCGGAGATCAAAAATGCCCCCCTCTCACTTTGTGCCTAATTTGAACCAGTCTGGGACTCATTGCTAACTAATTGATCGCTGAGTGATCGCCAACCCCTGAAAGGGATTGGCGATCTCTTGGCAACCATTTTGATCGCCAGGAGATTTTTTGCTGCAACAGCTGCAACCTCCTGGTGACCAAAAGGGTTGTCATAAGGTTATAGTGACTAGTCAGGAATAAATAGACACCTTTTTGCTATCACTTTTGATCATCTGCGACTACCCAGTCTAATTCGGTCACAAGTGGTCACAAAGTGGTCGCAAGCCTAGTGGTCTTAATAATTTATTATTCAATTGTAATTCCAATAATTATGGTATATTTCACTCAATAATCGTTAACTTGCCATTCAAATAAGTCTTGTATATATCACTTAATAATTGTTCGATTGTTACTCCAATAATTCTAGTATATTTCACTGTAGCGACTAATAAAAACATAAACTTTTGAAACCAAAAACAACTATCTAGATTTCATTCCACATATCGTTCGCACTTCAAATAACGCCAAAGTTTGTCATTGAAAATAACAGTAATTTCAAATTAAAGTAAGGTAGATTATTGCGATTAACCTAATGAATTTATCTTTAAAAAGACAGAAACATCTAACTTAAATAATGATTCAATTGTCATTCCAATGTACCTTACCGTGTGAGAAACTGTGTGATTATATATGACTGGCAGACCAGTACTTTGGGTGATAAACGCAACGTTATTCAGATTTTTTTTTTTACTGTTTTAAATGAAAAGAAATTTGGAATGGCCATATGCAGGTGCAATGTTTTGAAGCGTTCATGACCAGTACCTTCTAATATTCTCTGAACCTTTCGGGAACTAATTCGAGAAGGGTCCACGGCGACGAAAGGAGCAAAAGTGGCTGACCACTGGGTCATATGGAGCATACTCTTGCAGGATGAGGTTCCCATTCAGTAAGTAGTGATATTGCGTGATTTAAACAGAAATCAATGTAGATCAATTTCAAATATACTTCAAACAATTTAATCTGTGCAAAAGATACATAGATATGTGATAATGTCTGAACAATAAACTAGTCAAATAATAGTTGACTACACTGCTAGCTCTGTGGAGGTCTAGCCTGGTCCCCTGGCATTCATTTGCTCAGGCAGAGGCCCAGGAGTTTTCAGCTATTATCACTCAGTTTCCAACCTGGTCCCCTAGCCTTTGTACCGGAAACAAGTTTAAATGGGCTCAAATGAGTTCAACCGTGGCTGGTTGGGTCATACTGTGGCTGGTTGGGTCGCTCTGTATAGCGCTGAATATGCTTATGACTAATTCTGGTTCTCATATAGACTACATCACGGTTCCGACTGCGCATGCGCTGAAAACGGCGTTGGGAGCAAAGCAAAGGGATACGGCCATTGAGTTTGCCAATGTGTGCAGTGAAAAACGTTAGTTTTATTCAAAAATAATAGAAATCCAAAACCCTAACCGTATAAATTTAATATAATCTTTTTGTTAAACATGTTTTCTATATGTGTTCCAAGCGGTTTCTCTCTAGGTGGTGTAGTTTTATCAATATTTTACTTTTTATGTATGGAGATTGCTCACTGCCATTGACAATGCATTGAGTACTCTAGCTATGGCTCTAACACTAGTCTGAGTGCCCAGATCTTTCTAAATCTAAATGCACATGGCATAAAATGTGCTGATTATATTGATGTAAATGCAATGCTGGATAAAAGATTAATATATTAATTTATTTTATATATTTTTTTAGTTGGTATTCTATGTTTCAAACAAGAGCTGAGATGAGCTGAAACTAACACATTTGATAGCTGCACCCAGTGTATTAGCATGTGCCATGTGCTTTTGGGGGGGTTGTTTTGCTCTGATGCATCCCACAATGCACTGCGCCGCTGGAACCGTGATGTAGTCTATCGTAGTGACGATTTAGGTAGAGGAAATACTCTTATTTTATATCCGGTGGCATAATTTATTATCGCCATCCTGTTCTATCAGAAATGAATAATTGATGTGAGCTAATAAAATATCAGGCTGGATGTTTCTGTTTGAAATGAGTAGTAAATAAGGTAATAAAAGATTGCCATCGGGTAAATCTATTCTCGCTCCGATGAGAGTCATAACGCCTCGTTGGCAGACACTTCCCTTTAGGCGCCATCTAGTGTCATATTGGTGGACTACGCCATAAGCAGGCAATGCATATTACAGTTGCATCGTCTGATGAAACATATTATTTCGTCAAAACCAAGCACTTACCTACAATTAATTCTATACATCCAACTTAGATACTGGGGCATTAACTAATGATTTGGGACAGTTTATACAGAACAATCAGCGAATTTATGACACGATCCCTTTGGATGCCTACTTTGAGAAAGCCGTTCGGCACGGAGGCAACTAAACCAATGAGGTCAATCTCATAAACTCATTGGTTTTGCAATCATTCTAACCATGCTAACCACTATGGGTAGCTTTAAAGCAGAGAGCGTGTATATAAACAGATGAGAGGGACAACTATCATACTAGACCCTGTAACAGCTGCCGACTGTGGCGCTCCAAGTGGTGGTTGTTGAACAAATGGGCAAACTCAAGGCATTGTCAATGGCAGTGAGCAATATTCATATAGAAAATGTTAAATATCTCTAAAACTACAACACCTAGAAACAAACTGATTGGAATACACATAGAAAACATGTTTACCAACAAGATTATATTAAATTGATATGGTTAGGGTTCTGGACTTCTATTAAATTTGAATAAATCTGACGTTTTGCACTGCGCGTACCGGCATACTCAATGCATTGTCAATGGTCGTGTGCAATCTTCCTACAGAAAAAGTGAAATATCTCTAAAACCACATGACCTAGACACAAACCGCTTGGAACACATATAGAAAACATATTTAACGATGAGACTATATTAAATTCATATGGCTAGGGTTCTGTATTTCTATTAATTTTGAATAAAAATACACGTTTTGCACTACACGTACGGCAAACTCAAGGCATTGTCAATGGCGGTGAGCAATCTTCATACAGAAAAAGTGAAATATCTCTAAAACCACATAACCTAGACACAAACCGCTTGGAACACATTTAGAAAACATGTTTACCAAAAGGATTATATTAAATTGATAAGGTTAGGCTTCTGCATTTCTATTAATTTTGAATAAAAACAAATGTTTTTCACTGCACGTAGCGGCAAACTCAAGGCTTGTTCAACACTAACCGCCAGGAACGCCACTGTAGCCTGTGTTACATATTTTCGCGGGAATTGTCCCTCTCATCTGTTTATATACACGCTCTCTGTTTAAAGTCAGGTTCTAGGAGGTCTCATGGAACTTTGATGGAACCCTAGCATGGTTCCCTGGCATTTTGGTCACAGATCACTCCATTGTGGTAGTTTCAAATTCTAGGCACATAGGTTTGATTATTGTAATTATCATTTAGAAACACAATTTTAATTCTTAATTATTATTATTTTACATCTGGTCATCGAATAGAAAATGCTAAGGGACATCAGTAGGTCATCTCACATCACTTGGTCATTGCGACTTGGCAATCTGGGTCAGGGCCACAGGAGTCTGGGAAAGCTTGCTGAAATTATGTTGTGTTCTTTCAGCTCAAATTGCTTCACAAGTAGCCATGTTTCATCAAATTATGAATAGTATGTTATAATGGGCAACTTGATATATGTATCTGAACAATAAGACAAAGATGTAAAAACCATCAAACCATGCAACCTTGAAGTGACTACATTACGTAGTTTGAGGTCAACTTTGAGAATACCTATTATTTAAAATACAAAGGTTTATCACTGGGGTTCTCTCTCTATTCTTCCTCTCTCTCTTATGCTCTTTTAAAGATTTGTTCTTTTATAATTAAAACTGGTGATCGAAATTTATCATTTTCATAAAACTGGAATACTGGAAAATTACACAATCCGATTGCTTTTGAGTTTCTGATATATTTCTTTTAGATAAATATATTAGGTTCATTGTTCCGATCTACTTTACTAGTGTCACTACTGTCACCATTCTCACAACTGTTATCACTGTTACTGTTTTTTTTTGTGTTTTTTTGGGTACATTAGTTGATTAAGCAGGCGAAATTTCAATCGCGGATGTTTGGTCTTCCTCATTCCACTGCTCCTTGCCCTATCCTAATAATTCTGAGCGCCTGGCTAGGAAGTGCCAAGTATCAATTTTTAAGTCATTGGTTTTACTCAACCAGGGTTCGAACCAACGATCCCATGATCTACCAACACGCAAGATGACACTCTAACTCATTTAGCCATCCCGTATGGTACCGTTATTATTACTATCACCATCACCATCACCACCGCCACCACCGCCATAGTCACCACCACCACCACCATCATCATTATTGTTAGTGCTATTATTTATGGAAATACATTGCAATTTCAGTTTTCCGTAACCTTTTATCAAGAAAGTAACCTCCAGAAAATAGTTGTAATTGCATTCCAAATTTCACAATAAAACAACATTAGAAATGAGACACAAGACTAAATTGATATGAAAACATACATTTTGCAAAGAATGTGACGAGCCTCCCATCGTATTTAAATAAAATTGTGAGATGTCGGCATACCAGTTCCCATTACAACACTGCATTGAAACCACTAGTATGCCGTCCCAAGTTGGATGGCCTAAGCAGGAACCACGTGGTCTGTGACGTCACATGCAAATCTTCACTTAGGGAGACTTGAATGCTGCATCACGGGAATTGTCACTGAGGGAGTAATATATCACACGGTTGACACCACTGAAGCTGCATAGAGTTTACATGGTGTTTTATTATGGACGCTGTGTCCTCTCTTCTTGCTCCTGTTAATGGTGTGAGTTTTAAAAAAGTTTGTTTTATTTAATGACACATCTGGATCGCCTTGATTTTCATCATCAGCTATTGGACGACAAACATATGGTCATTCTGACATATTTCTTTGGAGGAAACCTACTGCCGCCGCATAGGCTACTCTTTCCGATAAGCAGCAAGCGGTCTTTTATATGCACTTTCCCACAGACAGGACATCACATACCACAGCCTTTTATTAACCAGTTGTGGACCACTGGTTGGAACGGAAAATAACCCAAACTGCAAATGGGTCCACTGAGCAGGATCGATTGGATCACCCACACCTTCACAGTTGGACACACTACTGCCTGAGCTATGTTCCACTCCCGTCGGTGTGAGTTTAGTGATAACTCGGAGAGTGTTTATTCTTAAAGGATCAAAACCTTGCGTTGAAGTAGTTACTTTTATTATCCAAGGTTGATTTAGAGAAAACAGGCCAAATTTAATTTTGGCCCAGATATCGTAAATGCCAGATATCATAAGGGTTCGGCAATGGCAAGTTCTATTAAAATTTAAATTGACCTGGTATCCTTCTATGTATGTAGCAATGGCTGTTTAGTAAGTGCACAAATATTTACGTTGGCTATGTGTATGATCAAATCTAGTTAAGTATTATGGTTATGAAGATGTGATGGTTTGATTGGACTCTGCAGGTTTATGGTATTGCCAGTGATTACTTAGTAACTAATGCAAAGTTATACTGAGCCTATATCTCTGGCTGGTCGCAACATACCTACTGCTACACACAGGACGCGGTGGCAGAATCGATAGAGCGCAGGACTCCCATGCGGATGGTCGGGAGTTCGAATCCGTCCGAGTCAAACCACTGATTTATAAAATTTGTACTTGTTGCTACTTAGCCTGGTGCTCAACATTAATAATAGTATAGGACAAGGACTGGTTAGCCCAGTATGACGATAATGTGACTGTGTTGGATATTGGGTCATGGTGCTGGCGGCTTGGTCTCCCAGTGGGGCAGCAGTATAAAGTCGCCATAAGTGTGCACTGTCACAAGTCGGTACCCATCCTAATATGACCTTAGATGTTGCTAGGATGCAAAACAAAAACACACAGACCTACCGCTACACTTTGTTAAAGCGAACTTTCAGATGAAATGACATGAGTGAGTGGGTTAAGAGGAGGACCGGAAGTGGAACAGGTCAGACTTGACCTCTTGACCTGCTTTAGTGCATGCGGATGCCCAGTCCTCAACGAACAACTGTTGTGTACCAAAACGTAATCTCCCAAAATGTAAAACACAGAACTTTATTTTGGTGTCTGTGTTGGTCTAATGATAAGAGCTTGTGTCCATATCAGTTGTAAATCATGAATACAAAAACCCAGAATACTGCCACTCATCATCTTCATCATGCTGTCGGTCGCGACGCGACAAAGACTGCTTTCATTACTTGACTGCCGCTCTCCATTTAGCTCTCTGCTGTGAGAGTGATGTCCATGAGTCAGTCTTAATGTCTCTCAGCTTCAGGTTTAACATTTCATGAAAGATGCCTGCAAAAGTGTTGAAGTGCTGGTGGCTTTTGCAAGTTACCAGCGGCACTCTCTCGGGGAGCAAATAGAGGTTTCACACCGGCAAGAACATGTCCAGAGAGGTGCAAAACTATTTGTCCCTGCAGTGACTGGTCGGGAGATGTTGGGAGTTCCATACATCAACCGCCCTTAATGCTGCCACAGTGACATGGTTTTCTATTTAGGGTTTGCTCCCTTAGCCTTCAGTTCTGTCAAGAACCTGTACCACAAGGCAGTGGTTTACAACTCTGCAGGGCAGGGGCGTCAAACTCCCTGAGGTATTCCAATACCTACAATACATGCATACTATGGTACTAAAGTTTTGATGAACATTCGGGCCAATAGAGTTCTTTTAATAACAAAATAAAAAACAATTATGGGCAACCATTGTGATTCCTAACAGATGCAGCATATTCAAATAAATCTGAGTCTGGTGAGTTCGCTTATAATCAAATCCACATTTAAGGACCATTGTCATTTACTCTAATCCCAGCATTATTTCCACCATTCTCTTAATCGTTCATAATGTATGTACATACCTTTTACTGCTATGATCTACATTAATATATCAATGGATAGGATTGAAAGATTGCAGTAGAGGCTGCGGTGTGGTAGTGGGGCCTCGCAATGTTTACACGATTTAATTTTGGTAAGGGCTTATATTTATCATTTTTATTATTTTGTTTTCATTTGTTGATTAAGCAATGGAAATTTCAATTGCGAACAATTAGTCTGCTTTATTACGCTGCTCCTTTCCCTATCCTAGATGAGGCTCAATGCCAGGCTAGGTAGGGACAAGTAAGTATAACTCTTTAAGTCACTGGGTCGACTCAGCATGGCTTCGAATCCCATGACCTTCTGCACAAAACTTGATATTATATATAGGAATATATATCACTGAAAGAAATAAGCAACCTTTTTCGCTTGCCCACTGAATAAGTCTGGTGTGATTTGTCACTTGTCCACAGTACCTCCCTTATATACATATAGCTACTTGTATATGGGTCGTTCTCAGAAACAATATGTACCACTTGTATAAGAATTGACATTTCTTATATATACATATATATATATATATATATAGATATATATATGTAGTGGTCTGCACTGACCTCTCAGGCAAGGAGCCGCATAGACAGGTAGGCGTGGGTAGTGTGTTGATATCAGGGAGCCTAGGTGGTGTAATGGTTAGCACACTGGCCCGGAATGCAAAGAGATGTGGGTTCGAGTCCCGCTCTAGGCACAATATTTCCCATTTCATCACCTACAATGACACTGGTTGCCGTGATCAGGATCCTGTAACCAGCTTTGACGCTGTAATGGTTGTTGACCCTACCCTGTGTATTAGTATGTGTTAGTGCATTGCCTGTATATATATTAATTGTATGCATTACAAGACTTACAATTCCAGGGGGACGAGTGTAGTGGTCTGCACTGACCTCTCAGGCAAGTAACCCCATAGACAGGTAGGCGTGGGGAGTGTATTGATATCAGGGAGCCTAGGTGGTGTAATGGTTAGCACACTGGCCCGGAATGCAAAGAGATGTGGGTTCGAGTCCCACTCTAGGCGCAATATTTCCCATTTTCATCACCTCCATGACATATATATACATATACAGTGATAGAAATAAGCAAGAATGTTCACTTGTCATGTGTCGCAAGTCTGGTGTGATTTTCACTTGTCCGTCGTTTGACTCCTGGCTGAGTCAAATCAAGCAGTTACAAATTTAATACGTTTACTCAAATGACAGCAACAATATTTTAAGATGTGGTTTAAATTGTGTCAAGTGGCATTGAAATTTAGGTCACAAAACTTAGCTGAAATTACAGGAGGCGATAACGAAACGGAGGCTCTGACGTCATGAGGGGGAGGACAAATATTTAATGTTGTGTTGGTGGCGCATTGGGGTGCACCCCGCTACTCTCCAAGCACAGTTCGCTGGCTCTCCAATCGGATTCAGTTAGCCAAGTGGGCAACCTCCAGCGCTGGGAGAATGCGCGTTCAGTTGTTCATAGGAATGCTAAACCTTGTGCGTGCTTTTCATTGGCAAAGAGATCTCACATGCTGTTTACTTTATAACATTATTAATGCAAGGCCTTGAAATCTACACCTTCAAGCAGAATGTGTCTGAGAATCAGTGGGGACTGACACCTCATGCACTCAGTGGGTGGCTCTCCCTTGAGTAAAAATACATGAGTCAGCCAAGAGTTGCCAAAGTGACATTGAGTGTGGACCACTTGGTCCCGCAGACACCCAGCATGATGCTGAAGCTGTTTTTCAATGCATGCAGTGATGCTATGCAACTTGTTGGGACGTTAATCTCATTCATGCTGCCATTTTGATATGATTTATTTTAAAATAAGTGGCATCAGATAAAGGCATATAACACGTCGGCTCACATCATGAATCCTTCCTCAGAAAGCAGTGTGCGGTGTCTCAAAAATACCCATCTTGAATAACAAGCATCAAATCCGGTGAACCTGCGTACATCTACATGCGCGTTTACTTCAGGGAATCACGCCCACCCGGTTAATTCAATAGAAAAACAACAAAGCGTGATAAACCCTGGATATGTAGGCGGTAAGCAGTGCGCATGCGCCGGGCATGTTATTTGCGTAGCTGAGCCTCGATCCGAGTGCAGGCTGAGCCATAATAGCTGGGGTTGGTGGTACCAAGTGCAATGGAGCATGCGCATTGTAAACAGCGCAGCGGGCAAACTGCTGGTTCTTTTTCCTTCTAAATAAACATGGCTGTAGTTCAGAAATTGTCTAATCGAGCTGATAGCGATTTTCCCCAGGGATCTTCCAAGTGGGAAAGCAAAATATCCCCCCATGGAATAAGAATAGACTACATCACCATTCCAGCGATGTGGTGCATTGTGGGATGCGTCAAAGCAAAACAAACCCACGCGAAGCACATGGCACATGCTAATACACTGGGTGCACTTGGGAAATGTGCTAGTTTCAGCTCATCTCAGCTCTTGTTTGAAACATAGAACACTAACTAAAAAAATATATATAATAAATTAAGATATTAATCTTTTATCGAGCATTGCATTTACACCAATATAATCAGCACATCTTATGCCATGTGCATTTAGATTTAGACAAATCTGGGCACTCAGACTAGTGTTAGAGCCATAGCCAGAGTCAGTTTTACTTATTTTAGCAATGTTTTTATTTATATCCTATGGTTAATGACATATGTAGAACTAGAAAATCAGTAGGGTTAATCAGATATAGGTTATATATTTCTCTGAAGCAACTGTATGTTGACACATTTGGCATTTTAATATTTAGAACAAGAATTTTATAATGGTGATGTGGATATCACTGATTGTTTTGTGTGGAATTGTATGTTTCTTAGCTCAAAATGTTTAACTATGGCTAGTTTTGTTTTGGCTATATTCACCAGATCATTATATTGCATGTGTGGATACATGTTTATGCCAAATTGTTATGTATTTCTATTCATTTTGAATAAAAGCGAAGTCTTTCCCTACGCGTATCGACAAACTCAATGGCCATTCGCATATTTGCTTTGCTTCCAACGCTGTTTTTAGCGCGAGTGCAGTCCGAACCGTGATCTAGTCTATTATTCCCCTCTTATAACCGAGCTCCACTCTTTGCATATCCTGGTGCTGCCTTCAATTTAATTAAATTCCTGTCCCCGTCAATGCGAGGCTTTAACCAACATAAGGTACAGGCCCCAGAAGACTCACCCCGATCACCATCTATGATCCATATCCAGCTGAAGTGCACTGGGCCTCTGATCAGCTGTCCACGGAGCATGTTGCACAGAGAGCTGCTACTGACACTAGTGACAGCATTAGTTCTTACCACTGCCACCAGAGGGCGGGCTGGTGGTGGAAATGCTCTATAAGACCTTTTCTACAGAACATGCAGCACAACCAGCTGCTACTCTCTGCATTACTTCGTCCACAAGTGGTGGAGGGCGGGTAGGTGATCGAAATCGTCTGCTGCATGACTGTAAAAGGAACGTTTTCATCATCAGATGTCTGTGCGTCTGTGCCATAAACAATAACACGTTGTCAGTGCCAGATGGCGAGTGGTCCTTGAAGTTCAACTTCAAGTTGACCTCTAGCTTTGTCCATTGCAAAACTTCTCCACCATCATTATTGTCAGATATATATGTGCTATATATTTTGTTATGCGATTATAAACAACAGAAGATTCTATTCTTCACATGCATATTCCCATGAATACTATATCTGGTATTTCATCTAATATACTGATGGTGCAAGGACAATAACATGTATATTTCCAGAGACCAATATAGCAATTACAATGTATTGTCTGCGTACCTATACTTGTATAATATTTATTCTTCTTATTTTACCACAGGCTAGTCAAACCAGTGCCTTATAAAATTGATACTTGTCACTGCCTAGTCTGACCTCGACATTAATAGGATAGGATGAAGACTGGTTCACACAATATCAGGATAATGTGACTGTGTGGGATATCGGAACATAATGTCGGTGGGCCGGTCTTTCAGTGGGGCAGCGCTATAAAGTGACCATGAGCACACACAGTCATAAGTCTATGGCCATCCCGATATGAATTTAGGTGTTGCCAGGATATAAAACAACACTGGTACTAGTGGTAGAAAGCTATCCGGTCTAAACCGATTGTGGCAGTTTCGACTAGTTGACGGTCTGTATGCAGATTTCACTTTTTAACCTAGGAAACAGGAGTGCAAAAGCAAGAGTGACAGTTCGCGTGCATGAGAGTGAGAGAGTGAGAGAGAGAGAGTGAGATAGTGAGAGAGTGAGAGAGTGAGAGAGCGAGAGACTGAGGGAGTGGGAGAGTGGGAGAGAAGCACAGTGAGAGAATGAGAGAGCAAGAGAGTGCGAGATGGAAAGCGAGTGAATGAGAGAGTGAGAATGATAAAGCGAGAGAGTGAGCGAGCGGGAGAGATGAAGAGTGAGTGAATGAGAGAATGAGAGAGCAAGAGAGCAAGAGTGTGTGAGAGCATGTGAACCAGAGAGCAAGAGAGCAATAAAGCAAGAGAACAAGAAAGGAAGAGAGCAAGACAGGAAGAGAGAAGAGAGCGAGAGAGTGAGCATGAAGTAGAGCGATACCAAGATAAAAAAAGCTAGAGAGTGAGAGCGTGAGAAAGGCGAAAGAGATTTGAAGGATAGAGAAATCTAGCCAGGTCATAATGAAAGAAGTGCAGAATGGACAGGTAGGCTCTCCAAGCCATTAGTTAGGTTTCAATGGCGATACTGAACACATGTTCGTCGAACAACATGGTGTAATGGCCCTGTCACATTATGACGCATCGCACAAGTGCGTGGCCAACAGCTATAATCACATTCAAACATCGGGATAGGTCAAACTTGTTGGCGCGGGGGGCAAAGTTGGACGTATACATACCGTATATGCAAGTAGCAGACCGTATGGCCAAAGTATGGCCAAATTATGGCTAACGTGCCTCTCGCCAAAAAACGCTCGCAATACGCTCACGATATGCTTGCAGAATGCCAGTGAAAGTTATATATGTAATTCGATCGCCAGACGTACGCCTTATACATTACATATGTGAAGACAAGGTGGACAAATGCAAAACATACGTTAGACATACATTATCCATACGGTGTCAATATGTTGTCAATACGCGGACTGTACATTTCCGCTGGCTCTCCGTCCGACTGACGTAGGTCAATGTTGTGCTACGTAGTGAATAACCTTTGTCTAACGTATGTCTAACATACATCAACATATGTCTAACTTATACATAATGTGCACCCATTGTAAAACCCACACATTGTCGAACGTAGAAAGTTTTGTGCATGCACAAAACTTTTGCGACCCCTTAACAAGCGACGCTGTATAATGATGAACATCGACGTACATCGACGTATACCAACGTATGCATAATGAACATGTAACGTTCGAGTAATGCATATAGACATAGCCCGAAGTATTGGTGCAAAATCACCTATGTCGGGGCATGCTTGCGCGATGTGTCATAGTGTGACAGGGCTATAACTAGTGCTGCTCTCACCATGTTGTTACTTTTTTTTTGCTTTTGGGGTGGTTCGTAACCTTATGACAGTTAGGGCTGCAGAACTGCAGCAATATAGAAAGGCCCTGATAAATCGGTCCAATCTTTGGTTGAAGATCAATCTTCAGGTGGGACGGTTGTAGAAGATGGGGATGTCTTTACAACATTCAAAACTGTCAAGCGCTGGGGCGGCCCCGAATCAATACGGTCCAGCGGTAGCAGAGCACTCGTATCCAGTCAACAGCAGCAAGGGTTTAAGAGGAAGGTATGGGTAAAGGTGGGTCTGGCGGTTCCAGCAACAAGAACAAAGCGAGAGAAACGATAAGGTAAAGGGCCCCACCCAAGCAAACAACTCCCTTAATCAGGGGAAGAAGTAAGCCTGGGAGAAAAAAAAAGGGTAGAGTATAGGAAAGAGAAATGAGGAGAGTTGAGTCAAAGGACCGTGTCTATTTGCTCTATGGTGACCAGCCAGCAAACCAAAGACACGGACAGAGTAAGAGTAGAAAGTGAAATGCTGCCGGGCTCCCCCTCCTGGAACTCTTTTCAGACATTATCAAGGAGGAGCATGGCCAGCAGAGAGGAGATAGAGAGAGGTGCGGACGAAGTGCTGTCCGTATAGCAAGTGTCGCATTGTTAATGACATGACAGATTTTCAATTACTGCCGAACTACGCAATACCATCTTAATCTTACTGATTGTAACCTAAAATTGCAGAATAAGCCTTGTGATATTTACTCTGTTGTTTGTGTTGGGCATAAAACTGGACATTCCGATGAAAGCAAAACATTTTCAAGAGCAGAACACTCTCTTTGATTGAAACCTACATATCCACCGTTGATACCGCTGCACTTATAAAAGATTTATTGCTGCACAGAAGAGATACTAAGCCAAAGTAATAGAACATGTTACTGCTGAAGTCTATGGTATCAGAATTTTGATATGCATGCCAAAATCAATTTGTCATGTTTTCACTTCAAATATCTCCCAAGTTAGCCATTTAAAATGAAAGGTTTATTTTCAAACTAAAGCTATGTAGAGTATTATTATCGATCTAAAGTAGTTATCTCGGGAAAATGTCGAACTATGTAATTTTAATTAACTTAATTGGTCTTACCACGGTTCAGATCATATATCAGTAAATGATCAACTCAATGCAGTTATCTCACGAATGATAACAACTCAAAACCATCGAACTGTGCAATTTTAATTAACTTAATTGGTCTTTGCACAGTTCAGGTTGCAGATCATATACCAGGTTAATTATCAACTTAATGTAGTTATCTCAGAAATAATAGAAGCTCAAAACCATCTCAATTTTAATGAATTCATCACGAAATCATCTCAACCAAACTTTGAATATATATATGTGTGTTACACATCTGTGTTAGTGTGTGTGTTAGTATGCATGTGTTAGTGTGCATGTGTTAGTATGCAAGTGTTAGTGTGCATGTGTTAATGTGCATGTGTTAGTGTGCATGTGTTAGTATGCATGTGTTACTGTGCATGTGTTAATGTGCATGTGTTAGTATGCATGTGTCAGTGTGCGTCTGCTAGTGTGCGTGTGCTATTTGTGTATATATAAATTATATATATATACATAAATTAAAGAAATAACAAATATATAAATCGAAGAAATATAAAATCTTTTAGTGTCAGCAGTTATATGACCTATTTAAAACCGGCACCGAACTACTCTCTGTGGGTCACGTGTGCACCGAAGTGTGCGCTGATTGGTGGGACGGCTGCTGCGGGGTGGGGCCCGGTAATCTGTGAGGGTGTAAACCAGATAACGGGGGGGGGGGGGGGGGTTACCCACACGGAGATACCCTGGAGCAGTGCTCCCTGGAACCGTCCTCCCTCGAGCCATCCTCCCTCGAGCCGTCCTCCCTCGAGCCTCATCGAGCAGAGTGACACCGCGCCACATATACCCCTATCGGTCATCATTAAAACCAGACGCAGATTCAGCTCAATTTGGCTCCCCCCCCCCCCCCCCCCCCCCCCCCCCGGTGCCTCGATAAGAACATTATCTCCCTCCCTACCCTCCCTCCCCCACCCCCTCCCCACAGCTCCTTGGCTGACTGTGATCAGTCCTTGACGTGTGGCTGAAGGCGAAGGGTATCTCGACGGAGAGGCCCATGTGTTTATTCGATAGCGATTTGGGTTTTCAGTTGAGCGTTATTCGCAGGTGTGTTACTGTTAGTGCGTGTGTTAGTGTGTGTTAGTGTATAGGTTAGTGTGTGCTAGTGTGTGTTAGTGTATGTCAGTGTGTGTGCTAGTGTGTGTACTACTGTGTGTGTTAGTGTGTGCATTAGTGTGTTGTTAGTGTGTGTGTTGGTGTGCATGTTTGTGTTTGTGTGTTAGTGTGTGTGTGCTAGTGTGTGTGTTAGTGTGTGCATGTGTTTGTGTGTGTTAGTGTGCGGATGCTAGTTTGTGCATGTTAGTGTGGGTGTCTTAGTGTGTGTGTTTGTTTCTGTTAGTGTGTGTTAGTTTGTGTGTGTTAGTACTTGTGTGTGGATGCCACCCCCACTTAGCAGATTAAGGTATGCTGGGTGATTGGTGCCACTAAGGGCATCTCCCCCCCTGGAGATGTGAACCGGGGCATTTGATCTCGTTACTGCATCCACTAATAGAGGGAGTGCACGTGACGTCATCACTCAGCAGTCAGCGGTCAGCGGCCAGCCATCTTGGATTATGAGCACCCTCCCTAGCCATGTTGTGAATGCATGCAGATGCAGCAAAACATAGTTTTCTTGTGTCCTGGGAGGTTCTGGGCAGTTTACATCCAATGTGTTTACTTACAGCACTTTAACAACAACTTGTGAGGCCAAACTGCTCAAAAGAGTGACAAATAAACCAACAAATCAGTAAATAAGCACAATGTAGGCAGTTGCAAGCCTTCTGTATGTAATCCAATATGGCCATCAAAAGTTGTCTTGTGACGTCATTACACCCCCTCTATACAGTGTCCCCCACCCCCACCCTACACTACCTCCCCCCACCCCCACCCCCACCCCCAGCCTACAATACCCCCATCCCCCACCCCACCCTAGACTCCCTCCCCCACCTCGACCCAACAACAGCCCCACCCTCAACTAGACTAGCCATGTGCAGCTCCATGGGAAGCTCTTTGAGCAGCTCCATGTGAATCTCATTGAGCAGCTCTATGGGAAGCTCTTTGAGCAGCTGCATGTGCAGCTCTTTGAGCAGCTCCGTGTGAAGCTATTTGAGCGGCTCCATATGAAGCTCTTTGAGCAGGTCCATGTGAAGCTCTTTGAGCAGCTCAATGTGAAGCTCTTTGAGCGGCTCCATGTGAAGCTCTTTGAGCAGGTCCATGTGAAGCTCTTTGAGCGGCTCCATATGAAGCTCTTTGAGCAGGTCCATGTGAAGCTCTTTGAGCAGCTCCATATGAAGCTCTTTGAGCAGCTCAATGTGAAGCTCTTTGAGTGACTCCATATGAAGCTCTTTGAGCAGGTCCATGTGAAGCTCTTTGAGCAGCTCCACTGCAGCTCTTTCAGCAGTTCATGTGCAGCTGTTTGAGCAGGAGGATGAGCAGCCCCATGTGCAGCTATTTGAGCAGCTCCATGTACAGCTCATTGAATTTGAGCAGTACCGTGTGCAGCTCTTTACGCAGCTCATTAAGCAACTCCATGTACGGCTGTGTGAGCAGCTCACAGCCCTGCCGGTTCAACCAATAGGTGCATGGCGGGGAGGCTCACACCGATTACAGGATTGCTTGCTCACCGGGTGGCACGACGGGAAATGCACAACAAAACAAAGCAAACATCCAGCATTAGTCAGCGGCCCAATCGACCAAAACAAAACCAGGTGACCACACTTTAAGGTCCTGCAATATTTAACACCACATGCCCTAAGCACTCAACTGTTAGTTTAAACCTTGACAATGAAACCCATTCGTCTTGTGCTAATTCTCGTCGTTTATTTCTCTTTGATGGCATGGTTACTGACCAATTACATGTGCGTGTGCAATCATGGCCTGATTGGATCTCCGATAGGCAACTTTATGGGCGAGGTGACCCCATAAAGGATACGCACACTCTACCCGCCAGTCACGAAGGCTCGCAGATAATTCCCCACAAAGGATAAGGGACATTACCCATATTGGTTTTAGGCTGATCAATGTAGGCCGAGTTTCGTAAATAAAATTCAAACATAGATCCTGAAAATGGTAATTGCGTTTTCAATTCAATTTATATAATAATAGATCTCCATAGACCATATTGGCATTAGCCGGTCAATATATACATAGTTTCTTAAAGTTGCATAGTCCGATGGTTTTGAATTTCTGTAATTTTCTGAGATTAATATATTAGGTTGATCATCATAATATTTCTTACTTTTGTTTGAGGTAACTTTTTATTTTAAATGGCTAACTGTGGTGTTGTCTGTGGCGGAGTGGTTAGAGTGTCTGGCTTTTTTCTAGGTCAGGCTCCTAATCTAAAGGTCAGTGGTTCGATTCCCTGTGCCCCCACCTCTGCCAATTTGGATTTCCACTGCTGTGTATAACTTACAGCGGCATCAAAGGCCAGTTGCTCTCATACCATGTCTATGTGGTGTGGGAGGTTAAAAATCCCTTGGGTCGGTAAAAGTGTAGGCTCGGGCTTTCTATCGACAAACTGTCTAATGGTGAAAACAAGCCTATTCAGGCTTATCCATGATAGGCAGTATAAATCTTCAACAACAAATGCTTAATAAGTGTATCAGTATTGAAGTTAGATATATAAATATAATCAAATTTAGATAATTGTTTTGATTTTGACAATTTGATGTTTTCATCGGACTATGCAGCTTTGATAAATGTAACTACATCTATAGATCCTGGAAAGGTAATTGTATTTCCAAATCACTTTATTAGATCTCCATAGACCATATTGGTATTAGCTGTTCAATGTATACCTAGTTTCGTAAATAACTGTAACTCTATTTATAGATCCTGGAAATGGGAACTGTATTTCCAATTAACTTTATTTAATCTCCATAGACGATATCGGTATCAGCTGTTCAGCACAAATATAGTTTCCATAAATAAATGAAACTCCATAATTATATAGATGATGGAAAATATAGTATTCCATTTTCACTTCAATTTCTTAGATTTCCATAGACCATATTGGGGTTAGCTGTTCAGCATAAACTTAGTTTTCATTAATAAAATGTAACTCCATACATCGATCCTAAAAATGGTAATTACATTTTCTATTCAATTTATTAGATCTCCATGGATACCGCTGAAATACTGGCTCACCCCCATGCTATAAATAGATCAAGTGTGTAGAGCATGGATAGGTAATGAACAATGTCATGGAACAACAGTTATAATGTCACATGGAACGGTGTGCTGTGTACTAAAGGCCCTGTCACACTACGATGTATGGCGCTGGCGTGTGCGTAATGTGTTAAAATAAATTTAAAATCAAAATAGGTCTGCATATGCCAAACTTTTCACGCTGCGAGGAGTAAAAATGGGTGTACACACAACATACACACAACATACACACAACGTACGTAATGTATGCAGAACGCATCTCTCACCTTTTTAGAGCATTGATGTGCCTCACAAAATGTTCGCAAAACGTTTGCATATACTGACGGTATGCTGACCAACGTTACATACGTTACTCCATCACTAGAAGTAAGGCGTATACATTAAGTACGCTGGAGATATGGCAGGCATATGTTTGAAGTACGTTTGGAGTACATTATGCATCCATTGGCAGTACGCGGACTGTACGTTCCCAACAGGTTGAATGTATGGCTAACGTGCAGCAACATATTCCAATGTATCCCTAACGTACTCCCAACATACACCAACATATCATGAATGTACACACAGCATACATTCAACGTACGAGGCACACATCGACATACGTTGACAATTTTGAACATGCACAACAATTTTTGAGCAGCTCGATGCATGCCGACATAAGACGACCTATGATGCCGTCTCCCGAGCGTACCCAACGTATGCCCAACATATACGTAATATATGACACCATATGCCGACTCGTTGGTCGAAAATTGAATATGTCGGCATACGCTAAGGCCATACGTCATAGTGTGACAGCCCCTTCAGTTCTCCTGCCACCAATCACATCTCATTGGTGTGGATATAAATAAATCTGACCATGAATGTATATTGTAATACTTTTCCTGATTTAAAAAAAGCGATCTGCTTAAATAGGTTATGGGAGCCGCAGAAAACAATCTTGTTGGCATTTGTATTGAGGATGCATACTAAATATACATCTGTAGGTAACCATGTAATTCGCTGTAACACTGCATTTATTCAGGATAAGTGGTACATGCTCAATCAATCAATCAATCAATAGTTCCGTCCTCTAGTTGAGGGTTGGATGCAATGGTTCTCCACTTGTCCCGATGTTGTGCTGTTCTGATAGACTGTGAATAATTCAAGCCTGTCCACTGTGAAATATTTGTAAACCATCATGTTCTTGGTCTCCCTCTCCCTCTGCTGCCATTTACCTTCCCTTCCAACAATGTACGGTATATTGAACTCTGACGAATGATGTGGCCAAAATAAATAAGTTTCTTTGTCTGTATAGTGGCAAACAAGCGTTTCTTATTTTTAATTTTTCTGAGAACTTCTTTGTTGGTGATCTTCTTTGTCCATGATATTTTCATCATCCTTCGATAAGTCCACATCTCAAATGCTGCTAAACATTTGTACATTTTCTTAGAGATTGTCCATGTCTCTGCCCCATACATTAGAGTAGACCACACATAACACTGAAGAATACGCTTCCTTGTTTGTATTAATATCTTACTTGATGTTAACACTCTATACATTTTGGAGAATGTTGTTCGGGCTATTGTTATCCTTCTTTTAATTTCTTCCTCACATCTCCCATCATTTGTAATCTTTTGTCCGAGATATATGAATTCGGATACTTGTTCTATGTTTGTGCCATCTATGGTTATATTGACATTTGGTTTATCTGTCTTTTTACTTATAACCATTGTTTTGGTCTTCCTGGCATTCATCTTCATGTTGAATAGTATTCCAGCTTTATTGATTCTATTCACTATATCTTGTAGGTTTTTCTCACTGTCTGCTAGTATTACACTGTCATCGGCATATATAAGATTGTTGACGTTCATGCCACCTATTGAACATGCTCACTATCCGTGTATTAGCCATTGCAACGGGTTAATTGCAAAGTCCCTCCAGACAGAATCAGTCAATACATTTGTAGTAGTCGGCACTGACCTGTCACGCAAGAAGCAGCATAGACCGGTAGGCGTGGGTAGTGTGGTGACATAAGGGAGCCTAGGTTGTGTAATGTTTAGCACACTGACCCGGAATGCAAAAGATGTGGGTTCGATTCCAGCTCTAGGCGCAATATTTCCCATTTTCATCACCCCATGACACATTTATGTAAGCAAACACTTAAGGCCTCACAATCCGCTGGTGTTACCACCACCAACACCAACACCAACACCACCAACACCACCAACACCACCACCATCACCACCACCATCACCATCATCGTCATCATCATACATCAATCTTGCTCTCACAGTTTAGGGGAGGCGACTCCATTCAAAAGGATAGTTTAATTTTAAAATAACAATTGACCGAAGTATAATGTCAGTATACAGATGCAAAGAAAGGGTGAAGCAGTGATATGTGTTTTATTAAGGCCCTGTCACACCTCACCGGATTGGAGGAAATGGACAGAAAACAAATAATGTCCGGTTTGTGTCCGTACAAGTTTTGAACATGCACACAACTAGGAATGGATGCCACTGGATTGACCATTCTTCTCTGGTTTGAGTTTATTTCGTCCATTGGCTATCCATTCATCTCCGTTTCATGTCTGTTTCATGTCTGTTTCATGTCTGTTTCATGTCCGTTTCATGTCCGTTTCATGTCCGTTTCATGTCCGTTCGTCCAGTGGCCATTGACCCGATAGCGCAACATTTTGACACATTTTAATACATTTTGATACTTATCACCACCGGACTAGACAATTCTGTCCGTTGCTCAATCCGGCGTGGTGTGACAGCCGCTTTAGGACTGCATAAATCTTATCGCTTGCAACAATGACATAGAGCAGCTACCTGAGCAATGTGAAATGTTCTTGTGTGTTGCAATTGTTGGAAAGGTCAATTGAACGCACACTAATAAATGCCATAAACCAAAAAAAAGAAAAAAGAGAGAAGAATGGAAGGCTGGTGAGTGTCCTCACATGACGTGATACGTGACGTACGTGACGGTGCACGTGACTGTAGCATCATCACCGACACCGAGCTGCGATAACATACATACTGGCAAGAAGGCTAGTTACTCCCGCAGCACTTTGCTGTGAACAGGGCTGCTAAACAAGGGAATGCTGAGTTATAGACATAGCCACCTGAATTCTTAATCTAAGAAGCTAAATTACCTGTACCTAACCTTTGTACAAAGCGCCTCATAATGCCTAGGTCACAGATGCTGCGGGCGCCATACGGTGCTGCAGTCTCGCGGTGTGTCTTACGATTTATGCAAATGTTACGTTATGGCAGTCTGCGGTTTATCTATTCACAAATATTACGGTCACCGCAAGGCAAGGCACCTGGTGGTTTCTGTTTAACTTTATACACATATTTAATATATATAACTTTCTTAATATTGATCACACAAACATGAATGTTGTACCATATTGATATTCATTGATGTCAAGAAAGGTGACCGTACAGTGTTGTGGCATCCTTGGGGCCTGCGGCGTTGCGATTTTGTGAAGTTAAGATAACTTCAACTTAAAGGGGCCAGGTATAGGTCGCTGAGACACGACCTGTTCTCCGACAAATGCTCTCCAAGCATACGTTTACCGGTTTTCAGTTTATGCAACTACATATGTGGGGGAAGACTGGTGACACTGGTTGCCTCTGTTGTGTTTTATTTAGTCCAGCAGCACTGACACTTTTAGACAACCATGTAGAGAAATTTTTTTTTTAGAAATTGCAATCTAAAATGATAAATATAAAGTTCAAATGTTTATTTATCATAACCAGCTCCTTTTTGTGTGAATAATTAATTAAATCATGTAGATTAATAGTGTCATTCAGACATCACAGACCTCAACTCTCCTCCCACATGTTCAGTGGCATGAACTGAACAAACTAAGCAAAGGTATGTTTGGAGAGCTTTTGATGTTGGATTCGTTTGTATCTGGGTGAGGTGTACCCGGCGACTTTAAAGCAACCGACTTTACAAATTAAATCGAGCGAAACCAGTGGCCGCCATCTTGGTTTTCATGCATTCTCACCCAGTTCATCAACTCTACACCAATATACACAAACAGTGCGTGCTGATGCCAGTGCATCCACACCATATTCATATTATAGTTAATTCATAACCGAACCAGTTTTTTCTCGGATTTAATGTCAGGACATAAAACTCCAAGGACCGACCAACCATGCTCTGATTTAAACGTGATCGTCGTTATCTGGGGCAGGGCGTGTAGGGAAGGGGTTGGCCTTTTGAAGCTGAATATCGAGTCGACAATTGAACGGGATGTCCTTTGAATGAGCTGAATGGCGGTGCTAGTGCTAGTTAATAGCTCGGTGGCGCTGGTAATGGGAGTGAGCAAACAGCTTGTGTTACATTTTACCCCGCCATGACTCAGCACATTTTGTTACGGATAGCCTTGTGTAGCGAGCGGAGGGGGAGGGTTAGGAGTGGCGGGGCCGAGGGGGGCGGGGGGGGGGGGGTGGTAAGTGGAGGGGAGGGAGCTACATAGATACAAGATTCACCCTGTACCTGTACTGCTGCAGTAGGGGTGCAAACCAACCGTATGTAAAAGCTATCGAGTCTTATTATTAGCCCGCTACCTTTGAGTTGAAAAATATAATATAATATCTAGTTTAATAAGATTTAAAAGTGAAATCGACGGCGTTCTATGGCCGCCATCTTGTCGTTTTGCATTCTCTCCCATTTCACCAACTCTGTGCCTATATAAATATCCATTTGATACTGGAGGCAGACATTCTACTCCCTGGTCCATACTAAAGCTATTTTCGCCCGTACTTAGACTACGTTGTCATTCACCCGTGTACTACAAGTACCAGGTGAATCTTTTATCTAGGAGCTACATTGCTGCCTTCCGACAGCCATTTCTATTTCAATCAAGCTACCGGCTATTACATTGCCTGTATAATTTTAAGGCAATCACCTTTCTGTTTTGTTTATGTCAGTACATGCTCGAAATGGACTTTACTCATTTCTCTCCGGACCAGACGGGGTGGCCGAATGCGATGAGCATCCGTCTCCTGTTTTAGGAGATCGGGGATCCGAACTCATGGGATCATGGGTTTGAACCCTGGTTGAGTGAAACCAATTTTTTTTTTTTGTGGTAAATATGTTTATTCTGCTGAATAAGTCTTTTGTCAGTGCCGAAGCACTGGTCTTCCAGCCATTTTTCAATTCAGGGTTATTTACACAAAAGGTATATAGAATAAGGTGTACAATACCTGTTGAATACACAATTTGCACCATGTAACACAATGGAATTCTGAAACCCAAAAGTTCCATAACAATATGGTACAGTAGTGTCATATAACCAGATCAATATTAGTCAGATCAATGTGAGTATTTACATAGTATTTAGAATGTAAGCAAAAGTTATCTTCTGTATTCAGTTGGTAAACTTGTAGTAAGTTTTAATGTTCAGTTGCAGTTAGGCAAGCGGTATATAAATGTTAGTTTGTTAGGAAATTCTAGTGTAACTCTAATGTAGTTAGTTATGTGAGTTTATGAATTATGTTGTTGGGGTGGGGTTGTTAATAATACACTGGACCAGCTGTGACCAGTGAAGCAGTGGGACCAATCCCAGTGCATTTAGGTCTTAAATTCTACATTTCTACCTGGACTTGACTTAGAAATTGATACTTGTCGCTTCCTAGCCTGGCGCTCGGCATGATAAGAATAGGGCAAGGACTGGTTGGCTCCATGTCAGGATAATGTGACTGAGTGTGATATCAGGTCATGGTGATGTCGGCTTGATCTCCCAGTGGGGCAGCACTATATAGTCACCATGAGTGTGCACTGTCACAAGTCAGTACCCGTCCTGATATGACCTTTGATGTTGCTAGGACGTAAAACAGCAACAAACAAACAAATAATTTCTCGCCATGAAGCTAGCAGGTGTAAAATCAACATCATTCGACTCGCTTGTGTTTGTTTTACAATTGCAAGAAAATGCAGGCTTTCTTTAGGCCAAATAAAACAAGCCAACATTGGTGATCGTCCCCGCCTGTGCCTGAAAAATCACCTGACCTTTTTTCTTGTAAGACAATTTTGTTTGCTTAACTGTAATCAATCAACTCTTGTTTGAATGCGTTCTGTATGTTAAGCTATTATTTGGAATGTTTTCTGCTATTATTCGGAATGTTTTCACTTTTGGCTTCCATGACAACAAAAGTGGTACCCAGTTTTAGAGAACGACCCATATATATATATATATATATATATTTATATATATATGTATCATCATCATCATCATCATCATCATGCTGTCGGTCATGATGTGTCAAAGACTGCTTTCATTACTTGACTGCCGCTCTCCATTTAGCTCTCTGCTGTGAGAGTTGCATCCAGGAGTCGGTCTTAATGTCTCTCAGCTTCAGGTTTCTCTTGATGGTATCCTTGAACCAGAGACCAGAAGACAGTTGAGAATAGAGGATCTGCTTTGGTAGCCTGTCTGATGACATCCTCATGAGGTGTCCAGTTCACCAGAGATTCTTTTTGATCAGAAGATCTTCCATAGAGGGCAGCCCTGTCCGTTCGAGTATTTCCTTCATTTCATGAAAGCTGCCTGCAAAAGTGTTGAAGTGCTGCTGGCTTTTGCAAGTTACCAGCGGCACTCTCTCGGGGAGCAAATAGAGGTTTCACACCGACAAGAACATGTCAAGACAGGCGCAGAACTATTTGTCCCTGCAGTGGCTGGTCAGGAGATGTTGGGAGTTCCATACATCAACCACCCTTAATGCTGCCACAGTGACATGGTTTTCTGTTTAAGGTTTGTCAAGAACCTGTACCACAAGGCTGTGGTTTACAACTCTGCAGGGCAAAGCTAACACATACATTCACACATACATGCACACACCCATGATGTATATATATATATATATATATATATAAATATACATATATATATATATATGTATATATATGCATCTACACTCGAGTCAGGTTAAATTAAATTACAGTATCTGCTCGAGATTCAACACCAATTATTCACGTGACACACCGATGAGGGATTTAGGTTTACAGTTTTGTTAACATTTCATTGCATATTTTGATCAACAGATGAAGGATCTGGAATTCACCTACATGGGTCTCATGGCAATACGACAGCAGCCTAAAGAAATCAACGCGACATCTTTGGTCATGATGTGGCCATCGTGAAATTTTGTTTGCTGTTTTTGATAATTTGCCTTATCTCGGTGATGCTTTGATAGACCATGCAACACCGTTGCGGGCGTGCGTGTGCGCGTGCGGGTGCTGGTGCACGCATGTCTGTGTGTGTGGCATGCAAATATAGAGACAGGAATGATGGAATGAGAGGGAGTGAGTATGTGCGCGCGAGAGACCGTGAGAGATAGCGAAAGATAGCGAGAATGCCGGTTCATAGCGAGATGTAGAGGAAGATAGAGAATGATGTAGCCGTAGAGAGTGAAGGAAAACAAGAGAGACAGATCGAGCCAGATGCAGGAGGTGTGTGCAAGTGTGTATTGCTGTATGTGTGCATGCGTGTATGTATGTGTGTATGTATGTGTGCATGTATGTGTGCATGCATGCATGTGTGGATGTATGTGTATATGTGTGTATGTATGTGTGCATGTATGTGTGCATGTATGTGTGCATGCGTGTATGTGTGCATGTGTGTATGCGTGTATGTGTGCATGTGTGTATGTATGTGTATATGTGTGTATGTATGGTTGCATGTATGTGTGCATGTGGGTGTGTGCATGTGGGTGTGTGCATGTGAGTGTGGTGCGATGCACACACACACCAGTGATGGTAATTGAGGCTGACTATCCCACCTCACTGCGTGTATGTATGTATGTATGTGTACATGTGTGTGCATGTGTGTGCATGTGTGTGCATGTGTGTGCATGCGTGTGCATGTGTGTGCATGTGTGTGCATGTGTGTGCCTGTGGGTGTTTGCATATGAGTCTGGTGTGATGCACACACACCAGTGATGGTAAGTGAGACTGACTAACCCGCCTCACTGTGTGTATGTATGTATGTATGTATGTACGTGCGCATGTGTGTGCATGTGAGTGTGGTGCGATGCACATATATCCCACATGCACACTCATGTGTGTGCATGTGTGTGCATGTGGGTGTGTGCATGTGAGTGTGGTGCGATGCACACACCCGTGATGGTAAGTGAGACTGACTAACCCGCCTGACTGCGTGTATGTATGTATGTATGTATGTATGTATGTATGTATGTATGTATGTATGTGTGCATGTGTGTACATGTGGGTGTGGTGCAATGCACACACCCGTGATGGTAAGTGAGACTGACTAACCCGTCTCACTGTGTGTATGTATGTATGTATGTATGTATGTATGTGTGCATGTGTGTGCATGTGGGTGTGTGCATGTGGGTGTGCATGTGAGTGTGTGCATATGGGTGTGTGCATGTGGGTGTGTACA
Organism: Branchipolynoe longqiensis; assembly: GCA_030323885.1. Classification (NCBI taxonomy): domain Eukaryota; kingdom Metazoa; phylum Annelida; class Polychaeta; order Phyllodocida; family Polynoidae; genus Branchipolynoe; species Branchipolynoe longqiensis. Next base: position 52,212,286 of record CM059187.1, read on the forward strand.
TGTGGGTGTGTGCATGTGGGTGTGCGCATGTGAGTGTGGTGCGATGCACACACACCCGTGATGGTAAGTGAGGCTGACTAACCCGCCTCACTGCGTGTATGTATGTATGTATGTATGTATGTATGTATGTATGTATGTATGTATGTATGCATGTGTGCATGTGAGTGTGTGCATGTGGGTGTGTGATGGTAAGTGAGACTGACTAACCCACCTCACTGCGTGTATGTATGTATGTATGTGTATGCATGTGTGCATGTGAGTGTGCATGTGAGTGTGTGATGGTAAGTGATGCTGACTAACCCGCCTCACTGCGTGTATGTATGTATGTATGTATGTATGTATGTATGTATGTATGTATGTATGTGTGTATGCATGTGTGCATGTGAGTGTGTGCATGTGAGTGTGTGATGGTAAGTGAGGCTGACTAACCCGCCTCACTGGCGCCACCAAGACTGAGTCAACAGCCAAACGCCCACTCACCGGAAAGCGCGCACGTCACAACACATACAAGTACGGACACATCTTTATGTGCAGCTCTCTGATGCACGAGGGGGGAGGGGGGGGGGGGGGGGTAAAAGAGTGTGCACAGAGATGTTAGTCAGCAGACCTAAGTATTGCAAATCAATGCATTGCACTGCAACTACATGCATCACATTGTTCTTTATATCAGCATTAGGTCATTGCATCCATCCATCGATCGGTCCATCCATTCATCTGTCCGTTCATCCATTCATCCATCCATCCACTCGTCCGTCCGTCTGTCCCTCCGTCCATGTGTCTATCTATCTATCTATCTATCTATCTATCTATCCATCCATCCATCTATCTATCTATCTATCTATCCACAAATCCGTCTATCCATCTATCCATCTATCCACCTATCTGTCTATCCATCTATCCATCTATTCATCTATCCATATATATGTATATCCATCTATCTGTATATCTGTCTAACCATCTATCCATCTATCCGTCTATGCGTCTATCCATCTATCCACATATCTGCCTATCCATCTATTCATCTATCTATCCATCTATTCATCTATCCATCTATCCAGCAAAACTATATCAATATATCTATTTATTTATCTATCTATCTACCTATCTATCTGTCTATCTATCTACCTATCTATCTATATATCTGTCTGTCTGTCTATCTAGCTATGTATCTATCTATCTTTCTATCCGCCCACTCTCCCATCCATATATCTAACGATCCATCCATCCATCCATCCACCTATCTCAACATTTTCCTGCCTAATCTATTAATTAATTGTGGGACATTTAAGCCAGGGACAATTGGTTATGAAACATGGCCGCTCCGTGATGATAAGAGCTGAATATAATAATTATACGCCCCATGGCCTAAATATATGCAATGTGGCAGGCTGCTGCGTGAGAGAACTGCTAGCCTTCATCATCTCGTAGCGCCCGGCTGGATGGCCTAATGAGCTCAATGCTCGCTTCTCATATGGCAGGTCGTGGGTTCGAACCCCCTCAGAGTCAGATATAATGATTTACAAAATGAATACTTGTCACTACCTAGCCTGAAGTTCGGCTTTAATAAGATATACCAAGGCGTGGCTTGCTCAGCAGCAGGATATTGTGACTGAGCGTGCTATTGTGTACTAGTGGGGCAGCACTATCAAGTCACCATGAGTGTGCACTGCCAAATGCCAGTAGGCGTCCTGATGTAATCTTGGATGTTGCTAGGATGTAAAGCCCCAACAAACAAACAGAAATGCTAGCTGGTATCACAGGGTGACGTCGCGCCTTGTTTGTGCAGCCTACATACAATTGGACTGGACGCGGTGGCCTAATCAGTAGAGCGCAGGGCTCGCGTGCGGAAGGTTGGAAGTTCGGCTCCCGGTCGAGTCAAACCAATGGCTTTAAAATCGATACTTGTCACTTCCCAACCTGGCGCTTGGCATTAGTAGGATAGGGCAAGGACTGGTTAGCTCAGTGTCAGGATAATGTGACTGAATGGGTTTTCGGGTCATGGTGCCAGCAGCCTGATTTCCCAGCGGGACAGCACTAAGTGTGCACTGTCACAAGTCGGTACCCATCCTGATACGACCTTATATGTTGCCAGGATGTAAAACTCCAACAACCAACAGACATAATATTGGTACGGCGCGGCTTCACTAGACGTAAGAAGGCTTCCAAAGCTCGGCTTGGAGAGTAGGTGGTGGGAATCACCTGCGCTGCCCGTCACGACTCATTTCCATTGGGCTCAAGGACAGATCCGAAAGGATCGAATTCAAGGCCGCCTCACACGTCATGATAATTTGACTGAATCTCCTTCCGATCAGGAGTCAGTGAATCAGTAGCTGAGCTCTAATTAATTCATTCGTTGAACTTGGTTTATTGGCTTATTTAGTCTTTTAAGTTCTTCTTGTAATATCTGAGGTGCTTTTCGGTATTAAGGGTGGTTGGTGTTGTTGGTGTTGATTTTGGTGTTGTTGATGGAATTTCTGGTATCGGAGTGCTGACTTAATTCCTTGCGTTGGTGTTGGTAAGGATAATGCTGGTGTTGGGACTGCTGGCATCGCAGTGCTAATAGGTGGATGGTGTTGGTGTTGGCATTGGTGTTGGTGTTGGTGTTGGCATTGGTGTTGGCATTGGTGTTGCTGGTGTTGGTGTAGCTATTGATGCTGGACTTTCTAGTACCGCTGTGCTGATTGATTACTGCTGGTACTACTGGCACTATTGGTACTGATGGTCCAACTGGTACTGCTGGTGTCGTGCCGATGGCAAGGCGGGGTGTGAGGGAGTACCCCTTCTCCGCCATCAGTCAGCAAGGTGCGATATTGAGATGTTGGCCCTGATACCACCCGTCGTACACCCCCCTGGAATACGTCCTGGGTGGTGTATGACTCCCCAGATCCGCTCTGACGCATGTCTATGCATCCCGGAACCCTACCCTCCCCCTCCAAGCCTGGCCGGGGCGGGTCGGAGCGGATCGGGTCGGGTCGGGGCGGGGTGGGGCTGGTCGGGGTTGGTGGGGGCGAGGCGGGTCGGGTCGGGTCGGGGCGAGGCGGGGCGGGGCGGGGCGGGGCTGGGTCTGGGTGGGTCGTGGCGAGGCGGGTCGGAGTGGGGACGGGCTGGGCGTGGCGGGGCTAGGCGGGCGTGGGCGGGGCTAGGCGGGGCTGGGCGGGGCGTGGAGGGGCGTGGCGGGCGAGGCGAGGCGGGGCGGGGCGGGGCGGGGCGGGGCGGGGCGGGGCGGGGCGGGGCGGGGCGGGGCGGGGGCGGGGCAGGGCGGGGCGGGGCGGGGCGGGCGGGGCGAGGTGGGTCGGGTCGGGTCGGGTCGAGGCGGGTCTGGTCGGGGCGGGTCGGGGTGGGGCGGGGCGAGGCGGGTCGGGGTGGGGCGGGGCGGGGCGGGACGGGACGGGGCGTGGGCGGGACGGGGCGGGGCGGGACGGGGCGCGGCGGGGCGGGGCGGGGCGGGACGGGGCGGGGCGGGACGGGCGGGGCGGGGCGGGGCGTGGCGGGGCGGGGCGGAGCGGAGCGGGGCGGGGCGGGGTGGCAAACCTCGCAAACTCCTAAAAAAAAAACGAACAAAATCAAACCATATTTTCTCTGCAAACACCTTACATAAATCTACTTTGCACAACTTTAGTATTCAAAGAAAATGGTTGCCATCTTGTAACGGTCTCTGGAACTAATGCTGGTGCATAGTGCAAACTGTTATCAGTACAAGTAGCCATACTCGGCTATTTCTTCTTAGTTTCAATGTTTATTGAATTAAATGATTGATAGATCCTAGTTACGCGAAAAAGGGGATAGGATTAGGATGGTGCGGATTCCACCTGAATTGGTTCTCAGCTGAGTGAAGATTAAACCTGCATAGTTCAATGAGAACAAATCGATTCTACATATCAAACTTAGATGTGCACTTATTAAACATTGCTGAGGCAATTACATAGAACTTGTTACTGCAGAAAGCCTATGGTCTCAGAGTTCTGGCATGATTGCAAAAGAAAAGGGTACTTCAAACTAAAGTGAGGTAGATTATAACAATCAAGCTAATATATTTATCTCAGAAAATGACAGAAACTCAAAACCATCGGACTGTGCAACTTTAGTAAGCTATTAATACAACATAAATGACTTTTTCTAGTTTTGTGGTTGCTGTGCATTTCATATATTTCATATTAAGTATGCTCATGTTTTAATTGGCTATAACCATCGTCATGCCGCGCTTACTAGTCAAGGATCATTGCATAACGATGGTCATGGTGCCACAACCCATGATTTTGCTCAGCGTACAGCACTGGTGACTTCGCAAGTGCCTTGTTTGGTGTTTTTTTCAATTAAAAAAAAGAACAAAAGATGTATACTGCCTGTCATGGATAAGTCTGAATAGAATTGTTTTCACCATTAGACAGTTTGTCGATAGAAAGCCTGAGCCTACACTTTTACCGACCCAAGGGATTTTTAACCTCCCACACCACATAGACATGGTATGAAAGCAACTGGCCTTTGATGACGCTGTAAGTTATACACAGCGGTGGAAATCCAAATTAGCAGATAAAAGATTCACCACACTCTTGCAGTAGGGGTGAATGACAACATAGTCTAAATATGGGTGACAATTGTTTTAGTATGGAACAGGAAGTGGTATTCCTGGTTCCAGTGTCCAATGGCTACTTATATATATATATATATTGTAACATAGCAGTGAATATATGGAGACTGCTTCCTAACAGGTAGTTTGCCTTTCATAGTGGTTACAGCACATGTTTGGACCGTCCTACTCGTCCCATCTCTTCGTGAGGACTAGCCTACCCAGCAACTATATAAGGAGCGTAGTCACACACTCTCGGCACACTTGCTATCCAGACTGCACTTTGTCCACACCTCTCTCTATCACCTTTCCGCTGGCCTTGCTCCTCCTTGATATGTCTGAAAAGAGTTCCAGGAGGGGGAGCCCGCCGGCATTTCACTTTCTACTCTTACTCTGTCTGTGTCTATGGCTCGCTGGTCGGTCACCATAGAGCAAATAGACACGGTCCTTTGACTCAACTCTCCTCATTTCTCTTTCCTAGACTCTGCCCTTTCGATTTCTCCCAGGCATACTTCTTCCCCTGACCAGGGTAGTTGTGTTCTTGGGTGGGGCCCTTCACCTTTACGATTTCTCTGTCTTGTTCTCGTTGCTGGAACCACCGCTGCTCCCATCTTTACCCACCTTCCTCGAACCCCTTGCTGCTGACCGTATACAAGTGCTCAACTACATCTACAGTTCAACTACCACCGGACCGAAGAGATTCGCTGCCGCCCCAACGCCTCGCCGTTACAACGTTGTAAAGATGTACCCAGCTTCTACAACACTCCCTACTGAAGTTAAGTCTTCAACCAAAGATTGGGCCGATTTATCGGAGGCTCTCTATTAATGTTGCAGTTCTGCAACCAGTAACCGTCGTAAGGTTACAAACAACCCCAGAAGAAGACACTCTCGGCACTCTACTCCCAGACATCGAGGCATCAACATCTCCAAGTCAGTTAGGCCTGAAACCTGATCTGGCTAGTTATAGCTTATGGGATGGATTCAACTTGCTGAGCTTCTACAGTATTGACCAATGGCCATGAGGAGGATTGGTGACTGTGGTGTCTGCCTTTTCCCACATCACTGCTGCTTAGCCTGACATGTACATCCATCATCAACTGAGACTCTACACCTGTATGGTTGGCAACAGCTCACAGACAATGGATCATCTATATCTATCAACTCCTCAAGGCAACTAGAACATAGAATAAGCACCAAGAGGACTGAGTGTATCTATCATCCATGTGGACTACACAGACAGTTGTGAGTGTAATATCATACCATTGAGAATTTATATGTAACTGTACACTTTGTAATTGAGAATATATGTTATAAGTACATATATGTGTATCGTTATTTGTCTTCTTTACTAAGAATAGAAGATGTTCCAAATTCTCCTTTCTCCTCACTATATTAGCTAGTCTATAAGATTAGGCATTAGTTATTATACGTGACAATATATATATATATATATATATATATATATATATATCAACCCAGAGCTGGTGAAATAGAAAAGAATGCAAAAAGACAAGATGGCAACCACAGAATACGGTTGATTTGACTTTTAAAGTCTACTAATCTACATGTTTTATTATATTTTTTAAATCAAAAGTATCGGGTAAATATTATGATATATGTGAAAAATATATTTTGCTTCTTAAATTAAGAATGTATCTGTCATTTGATTTACCCAGCATGTAGATCATTTTCGCCATCTTTTATATCGGGTTGTTCTTCATCCCTACTCAGGCTCCTGCAGTATGGGGTGAATGTTTTTATCTAAGCGAGAGTTAGCGTTTTGAGGGTTGAACGCTGCAGACTCCGTTAGATAATATTTACATAACATAATTTATATAGCATGAAATACATCAATATGGAAATAAAGCATCTGTAAAAATACAAACAAAATTAAAACCCGCGAAAAAACAATCGACAAGTAAGAGGACATAGAAAAGGATCCATCGCCTTTTGCATTCCGGTGATTTTTCTTCTAGAAAGTTCCAGAATCATCGAACATCTTTACAACTTACGGAACATGTTTGTTTACACGTCCAAAAACTGTCTTTCACAGATAACCTGTGTCGAGTAGAGCCAACTCTTCACCTTCCTACTCCTCATCTTGAGGGTACTGGGCTTTTGTTGTTGTTTAGAAACAAAATATTTATCAAGAGGTATCGCCAGGTCCGACAGCAAACCGAGAAATATTATAAACAGATTTTGCTTAAACCTACAAAATAAAATCTAAAGTTAAGAGTAGACGTCAGATTTACTTATTACTATTGGAAGATTGCTCACATGGCTGAATCACATGGACTATCTTCATCATTTTATGTTGTTGGTAAATATTTTATAATGATGTTTTTTTTCCTGCTCGAACCCCAGCCCAGATAAATACAAATAGCTGAAAGGTACGCGAAATACCTATAATTTACAACACAAACAAGAAACTGCATGACTTGGACTTTATTCAAGACAGGTCATCATACAGGGGCAATGGTCAGTCAATCAAGTAAAGTCAATCAATCGAATGAATGAATGAATCAATCAAATGAAGTACAAGTCAGGAAATCAGGCTCTCAACCCTATCGCGATGTTCTTCTTCTTGTGGGGATGGGTGGGCGGCCGAGTAAGGTGTAGTTGTTGTCGGAAGGCGTCTGGAGGCAATGTGGTATAATCCAGGACCTGGCGGCCCATCGTCGACCGGATATGATGTCACAGATCTCGCGTAGTGAGATGTGGTTCCGGGGAGGTCCGGCAGGGGGCATCGGGGCATTCGGGTTCGAATCCAGGTGGCACCACTGCAGGAGCAGTACCTCGTTCGCGCACAAATTACCCATGTTGACGAACCAACATGAACAATGTTAACCAGTATGTATCTTACGCATATTTGTTTGGAATCATGCCAAACTGAATGAAATCCCGACGTCAATTTCTACATAATGGTTTATTCTTTCATCCGTGTATTTCATACAGTTTTGTTTTATGTCCTAGCAACATCTAAGGTCATATCAGGACGGGTACTGACTTATGACATTGTGCACTTATGGCAACTGCATATAGTTCTTCCCACTGGGAGACCAATGCACTGGCACAACCTGATATCCAATTTAGTCACATTATCCTGATACTGAAATAACCAGTCCTTACCATATCCTACTCCTAGTAATGCCAAGTGCCAGGCTAAATACCGACAAGTATTAATTTGGTAAGTTATTGGTTTGACGTTGCCGGGATTAAAAGCACTCAACATTCCCCACAGGAAGCCAGCTCCCTTAGCGATTCGGCCACCGTATCTGGTGCTTCATAGGGTCAATTGTAAGTTCGTTCAGTGTTATTGTCGACAGAGCTTCAGCAGTAACAGGCACAGACTTTCATCCCCCCATAGAGCCTGGGCATTTAGTCATGAACTCGCCCTGTGGCATGTGTAGTAGATTCTTAAATTATTTTGTGTGTGAGGACTTTAATTACTCTGCCCATAGCGAATTAAGTATGTCGACACTTGTTTTCGTTGTTGGGCAGTACTAGGCCAATTTGACTCAAAATCTTTAGAGTTTTGTTTTTAGTAATAATTGTGGTTTTGTTGTTGGTTCTTGTTTGCGGGGTATAACTGTTTGTAGATTGCAAACAGTCCAAATCTGGCTTTTTACCATACTTTGTGTATGTCCATTTACCTATAATCTTTGGGTTTAAAATTTCTTTAAATCTTTTAAAATTAAAACTTTTTTAAATTTTTTGTTTGTTTGTGGGAGGGGGGGTAGGTTGGTCATCTAACCGCCATTGGTGGAACTGTGGTCGTCTATGAATTGTGTATGTTACATAGTAACATCAATAATTCAAAATGCGACAACAAGCGTGACCGTGGCCCGAGTTACTAGGCAGGGCAGTAACATCTGCAGTTATCCTGGCAATACATGCATCCCTCTCTTTCTGTAACCAGAAGACAGTTGAGAATAGAGGATCTGCTTTGGTAGCCTGTCTGATGACATCCTCATGAGGTGTCCAGTCCACTGGAGATTCTTTTTGATCAGACGATCTTCCATAGAGGGCAGCCCCGTCCGTTCGAGTATTTCCTTATTTGTCACTTTGTCCTTCCAGGTTAGCCTCATGATTGAATGCAGATGTCACATCATGAGGTCATGCAGCTTTTTCACCTGTCGTCTGTACACTGTCCAGGCCTTGGCTCCGTATAGTAGGGTGGTAGGCACGATTGCATGGTAGATCTTGCATGGTATGTCTCTGGGGTAGTCGGCCAAAAGATGCGCTAGCCTTGGCCATCCTCCTCTGTATTTCAGCATCAATGTGTCCGTCACTTGATATAGTGCTTCCAAGGTAGGTGAATTCCGGAACAGAGTTCAGCTTGTTTCCGTCAACCATGAATACAGTACACCCCCGTTAAACCAAGCTCAGTTAAACCAAACGATCGGTTAATCCAAACTTTTTTCGGCGGCCCGGCAAAATACTACCATTTATCATATAAAAAAGTTGGTTAAACCAAAGTCGGTTAAGCCAAAGTATCTGTTAATCCAAACAAAATTGTCAGCCCAGGCCACTTCCGGTACAGGTAAACCAAACTTTCGTGTGGTTTTAAGGTCATCTGTGACTTGTATACATGATAAATGGTAGTATTTTGAAAGTTCGCCGAAAAAAGTTTGGATTAACCGATCATTTGATTTAACCAAGCTTGGTTTAATAGGGCTAAACTGTATATACATAAAAAACAATAATCATAGTATCTACATACACTGTATATTACATTCATAATGCACCCGCGTTTTTGCCAAAGCCAAGTCAAAGTCGAACTCAAAGCTCGGTTAAACCAATGATCAGTTAATCAAACAAATTTCTAGGGTCCCTTCAAGTTTGGTTTAACGAGGTTATACTGTGCTATTTGAGTGGAGTGGAGTTTTATTTAACAACAAACATGCAGTACAGTAACCATGTGGCTTCCTCAAGGGGTGATTTTCCAGCTAAACTACCAATGCTCTAGTAAATACTAGTTCTCATATGTATGTGTAGCAGTGCGCAGTAGCAGTGCGCAGTAGCAGTGCGCAGTAGTAGTGCGCAGTAGCAGTGCGCAGTAGCAGTGCGCAGTGCCGTGTGCTCTCCACCATAGACTAACCCTTACTAAGGTGTGAGTGTGCATCAACGTTTATTTATTTCCATATGATCATTGTGCATACAAGCTGATATTTATATCAGTAATGTTTCGCATGAAAAAGGAGAAAGTACAACACATTGGTATATCTCTGAAGTGGCATATTTACCTGAGCAGCTCCTTTTGCAGATTACAAGCTGACGTCACTGGATTAGGCCGCGTCACGAAGGCAACTCCACCGCCGCATCACCATGACGCCCAGGTGTGACGTAACATAACATCCGGTGACGGAACTTTGCGTCCTGTGACGTAAGATGTTGTCTAATGTGGGTGGGGCTGTGGAACCGGGGACGGTGCAGCGAGGGGGGGGGGGGGGGGTCACAGTGAGCAATGGGGTGGGAGGTGGGAGGGAAGGGGAGAGCAAGTAGGAGGAGGGAGGTTGAAGGGAGAGGGAGAGAGGGAAGGAGGAAACAGGAGGGAGGCGTGGAGGAGGATGGAGGGCGGGAAGCAGGAGGATGGAGGGAGGGAAGGAGGAGGGAGGAGAGAGGAGGGGGGAGGAGGGGGAAGGATGGAGGAGGGAGGGAAGGAGGAGGGATGAGAGAGGAGGGAGGGAAGGAGAAGGGAGGAGGGCGAAGGATGGAAAAGCGGTGAGGGAGGGAAGGAGGAGGGAGGGAAGGAAGAGGGAAGGAGTAGCGAGAGGGAGGATGGGGAAGGATGGAGAAGGAAGGAGGGAGGGTAGGAGGAGGGAGAGAAGGAGGAGGGAAGGAAGAGGGAGAAAGGAGGAGGAAGGGAAGGAGTGGGAGGAAGCAGGGAAGGAGAGGAGGGGGGAGGGTGGAGGTTGAAGGGAAGGAGGGAAGAAGGAAGGAGGATGGAGGAGGGAGGGAGGAGGACCGAGGGAGCAAAGAATGGCGGGGAAGGGAGGAGAGGAATGAGGGAGGGAGGAAGGAAAGGAGATGACGGAGGAGGCAGGGAGGAGGTAGGGAGGAGGGAGGCAGGAAGGAGGCAGGAGGGAGGCAGGAAGGAGGGGGAGGGAGGAGGGAGAAGAGAGGAGGGATGAAGGATGAGGAAGGAATGAGGAGGGAGGAGGCAAGAGGGACGAGGGGGAGCGATGAGGGGAACTATAGCAAATGGTGTATCAGCATCTCCGTACCCCACACTTACACCTAGCATTGGCACGTTGCTTTTGGGGATATCCGTAGCATAAAAGATAACGATCCCCTAGTGGTGAAGCAGACAGGCAGCAGCAGCTGTAGTGGAGGGGGGGGGGGGGTGGAGGAGGGCTTAGCAGAGGGGAGCACTAGCTTCAGTTAGTGAGGAGTCACAAAGCTAAACTAAGCAGGTAGCTGATCCCTGTCACAATATACAAGGTGATATATTATGAGCTTATATGTGAAAACTTTGGGGGGACGACCTTAAAGAAAAATCCCAGATCGCCCTCATGTTGACACCTGAGAAGATGGCGATATCTGTTTTCTGAAATCAGTACCTGTGTCCTCTATCAGCGGTTTAGTGTTCGGCATAGATAGCGTTGCATTGTGCTGTGCCCTTGACCTCATTGCATTAATCTTATTTAATAACCTTATTTCAAAGTGTGCAAATGTTTGTTGTTAATGCTACCTTCACCACGGTAACAATTATATAACATTAATATTGTCATTAAAGCAAAATAAGGACTTTACTGTGATGGATGCTTCAATGGGAAAAAAAAGCAGCATAGAAAAAGGTCATCTAGTCTTGCCTGGTTCTATTTTTGTCACACACTTCTCAGCTACTTTCTTCCATCCAAATCCGCGCAGGCGCAGAGTGCATCAGCGTATATAGAAGCAGTGTCCAGCGCAGTCGTCTCTTGTGTCATTTAAGCATTAACTGGGCCTCACTGGGCCGCAGATATTTTCATTTCATTTATCAATTAGAGGCCAGATAATTCCCAAGTCAAACCTCATCACTCACTGCATGAGGTATGTAAAGGCATCGCCATATTGGAAGACAGGCAACGAGGGGTGGGGGTGGGATGGGGGGCGGGTATTTAAAACTCAGAAATTCACCGTTTTTTCCCCGCAGGGTGGACTGTTGGTAAATGTGTGCTCTGCGGTGGGTTGAACTGTTGGTAAGCCACACCTGATAACACTCGCACAAATCCGATTTGATCAGCACACTCTGAGGGGCATGCCAACACCTTGGTGAGAACTGCTTTTAACTCAGCTTCTATGGCGGAACACTCTGCGGGCTGGAATAACAGGGCGCAGGGCCGCATATATATATCCCAGGGTCGGACATCTCCCCCCCCCCCCTCCACACCTCCTCCTCACCCCCAACTCCCATTCAGTAAACAAACTTGAAGGAGGCCTGCCAGGAAGCGATAAACGCCTTAAAGCCGTGGACAGCGCAGGCGGCGGATACTTACTAATAATTCATCGACCATTTGCGTCAGATTAGTTAGTGGTGGGTTTGTAAACCACACATAGTGTGTAATTTGCTGAGTTTGTCTAGTCGCAAAAAGCAAGCAGGCATAATAAGCGAGGGGAGGGCTAATTGAACAGAAGTGGGGTATCTCGTGTATTAGGGCATACTATGGTTATTGAATACCCCAGTCACACTACTGCTTGTTACCACTTGCGACCACTTTGCGACCATTTTGCGACCACAAGAAAGAGGTGCCTGCAAAGAGGTCCCAAGTGTTCACAAAATGAGCACTAAATGAGCACAAAATGGTTGCAAAATGGTCGCAAAGTGGTCGCCAAATGGTCATCATGCGACCATTTTCGTTTGTTTGATTGTTTTTGTTTTACGTCCTAGCAACATCTAATGTCATATCAGGACGTCATTTTCGTCAATAAGGATGTTGCAGCTACTGCACAAAAAAACCTCCTTGCAATCAAAATGGTTGCAAGGAGGTCAGCGAATATTGCCTTGGTCGCAAGGAGGTCGCCGGTGACTGTGGGTTCTTTGGTCCAAAGTGATCGCAAAGTGGTCACAAAGGGCAGTGTGAGGGGGGCTTTAAAGCTGCATAGTCCGATGAAATATCAAATTTTCAAAACCAAACCAATTATCTAAATTTGATTTTACATCTAACTTAGATACTTATGCACTTATTAATCATTTATTGTTGCGTAGAAGGCAACACTGAGTCAATTTAACAGAACCTGTTACTGCAGAAGTCTATGGTGTCAGAGTTTTGGCAAGCTTGCCAAAACTATTTTTCCATGTTTGCACTCAAAATATCTCAAAGGTTTACCATTTAAAATAAAAGTAACTTTGAACTAATATAGAATACAGAAATTCAAAACCATCCGACTATGCAACTTTAATGAGAGAAGACCCCCCGCCCCCCCCCCCTCTTCTACAGAGATCTACTGCACCCCACATGAGTCTAACTCCCCAAAGTCCTAATTGAGGCTGCGTATTCCCGAGGGAGCAGCTCACTGTACGTGAGCAGCTCAACATGGGCCGGGTCAGCTAATGGCGGCGGGGGATCGCTGCAAAATACACCGCACTGTAGAATATACCCAGTTTCACACCCGTGTAAACTTGACACCTCCACCATCGCCGCACCCAAGTTGGTTGGTTGGTTGATGGAGTTTTTCATTCTGGCAACATCTAAGGTCATATCAGGATGGGCACCGACTTGTATCAGTGCGCACTCATTGCGACTTTATAGTGCTGCCCCACTGGGTAGCAATAGATGACTAGTCCAGACTTCAGCAGTCAATGACTGAGGGAGTACTGGGGAAAAGGAGGGATATTTCGGGTTATTATACTCATATAATTCTCATGCGGCATACATATTATTATTGTCTATTTATACACACAATTAAATATATATTTGTAGTGATCTGCTTTAAGATTCATTTCGCGTAGAGTACCACGAAGAGGTAATAAGTCTTCTTTGATTTACCGTCTATTTCTATATATATATATATATATATATATGTATATATATATATATACCGTCTATATATACATATATATGCACATATATGATTGATCCTTGTGGCGGTGGTGAGTGTGAGAGGAATGAACACCAGCTCCCATAGGGCTAAGTGTTGTTACTGCCGTACATACCATTAACAATACTTAAAGCTGCATAGTGCGATGAAATATCAAATTTTCAAAACCAAACCAATTATCTAGATTTGATTTTACACATCTAACTTAGATACTGATGCCCTTATTAAGCATTTGTTTCTGCATAGAAGGCACTACTGAATCAATTTAATAGAACCCATTACTGCAGAAGTCTATGGTGTCAGAGTTTTGGCAAGCTTGCCAAAACTAATTTTCCATATTTGCATTCAAAATATCTAAAAAGTTTACCATTTAAAATAAAAGTAACTTTGAACTAATGTAAAGTAGATAGTAGTGATCGATCTAATATATTTATCTCAGAAAAAATACAGAAATTCAAAACCATCGGATTATGCAACCTTAAAGTTGCAGACTAATGGATTTGAGTTCCACCCATATTATCAAACAAATATATGACGAAGGTCCCGATAATCCACATTTCCTTATTTTGAAGTAACTTTTATTATGTATAGCTATCCATAGAGATAGTTGAAGTGAAACTGTGCCCATTTAAAGTTGCATAGTCCGATGAAGCATCAAGTTTTCAAAATCAAAACCATTATCTAGATTTGATTCTACATATCTAACTTAGATACTGATTCACTTATTAAGTATATATTTGCCACATAGAAGGGAACACTGAGTCGATTTAATAGAACCTGTTACTGCAGAAGCCCATGGTATCAGAGTTTTGCCGTGCTTGCCAAAATTATCTTCACATATTTGAATTTCAAATATCTCAAGAGGTAGCCATTTCAATTAAAAGTTACTTCAAATTAAAGTAAGGTAGATTATAATGATCAATTTAATATACTTATCTCAGAAAAATGTCAGAAACTCTAAACCATCACACTATGCAACTTTAACTGTGACGTCATTTTCGAAACCAAAATATTTACCTAGATTTGATGCTACATATCCCGGACAATGTAATGCTGCCTAGAAGAGGTACCAAGTGAACGTAATAGAACCTGTCTCGATTGAAGCCAGTGGGGGTCCACCATTTCGTCATGCATGCGAACATTATTTATACATGCAGTGCGGGATTTAGATGAACAGATACCATAGGCCTCTCTCTCCACGAAGGGTCTATAACACTGTCAACAATATTAAACACCATGTCCAGAGGCCCCCTATATTTTGAGGTCCTATGTAGGCTTCGGCTTGCCAAGCCTATTGGTAAATCAGGCACTGAACGTCAAATATCTCCAAAGTTGACCCTTTAAAACTAAAAGTTACTACAAACAAACAGACAAAATATGGCCGAAGCCCCCAACCTGCGGGCTGTGTAACTTTAACTTTAAGACGACATGCCCAACGGGGCAGTGTGACGTGACTTCAGGGAGTGGGGCGCAGTGATACAGCGCCGAGGGGATCTACTTTAACGGGATCGCGGCCTTTCACAGACCCTGCGCTGTATCCCTCCGCGTCGGGCCGTCTCGCCATCTGGCCGCCACGTCTGGCCGGCTCCGTCCGCGCTAATTAAGCATGACCCTCGCGATTTAAACTGCTTACCTGTTTCAGGAGGTATCTGAGGAGCCGGGGAGCCTTTCCATCGGTGTCTCGGGGAACAAGTAGGCAGGCAGGGCAGAGAATAGGCAGCACTCTTCAGCACCACTAACTAATCTCTTCCCCGCCAACCTTTTTTATATGCTAAAATCTTTTATCTCAGCATTTTATTTAACTGTTTGTACAAGATTGCATTTTCCTTGCGTTTGCACAATAATACAAGATTTGAGAGAAGATGATATCCTATGTTTCTATTAATACTAATAATAGGGTTTTATTAACGCCACAACACGAATGCTGTTAAAATATGCTTAAGAGTCTTTTCATGGAGGGAATATATATTTATATCTAAATATATATTCTGTATAATGAATTATGGGAGCATAAACAAAGGACAGACCACCTCCCGGTTAAATCTTCACTGATCCACATAGGTCCAATAGGTTAAGCTCACTTTGAAGCCATAAACTGTTAAGCTTCATGAGGATCAAACTTGGTAGCATGCTTGCCCTACATTTGTTTGTGGATTGGGTTGCAGGGACTGACTCTTGGGTGGTGTGTTACCTTGACGGTTACAGGCTGCAGCTGTGCAGCAATTAGAGAACAGCCCCGATAAATCGGTCCGTTCTTCAGAAGTTGTAGAAGTGGGGGGGGGGGGGGGGGGGACTTTACAACAATAATGATCAGTCATTGGAGTGGTTCTGGATCAGCGGTCCGATTGTAGCTGTGCACTCATGTCCAGTAGCTGATGGTTCAGGAGGAAGGGACAGGAAAAGGTGGGATCTGCAGGCAAGTTTGTTTATTTGTTTGTTGTTTGTTTGTTGTTGTTTTACGTCCTAGCAACATCTAAGGTCATATCAGGATGGGTACCAACTTGTGACAGTGCACACTCATGGTGACTTTATAGTGCTGCCCCACTTGGAAACCAGGCTGCCGACACCATGACCTGATATCCCACTCAGTCACATTATTCTGACACTGACAGTCCCTGCCCTATCCTATTAATGCCGAGCGCCTGGCTAGGAGGCGACAAGTATCAATTTTTAAGTCATTGGTTTGACTCAACCATATGATGTACCAGCATGGGAGATAGACTCTCTAACTCATTCGGCCATCCCGTCTAGTCTCTGCAGGCAACAACAAAGTGAAACAGTGAAAAAGGAACAGGGCGCCACCCAAGAAAACACGGATGGAGTAAGAGGTAGAAAGTGACATGCTGGCCGGCTACCCCTCCTGCAAGTCTTTTCAGATTTAATCAAGGAGGAGCGTGGCGCAGCGGAGAGGTGATAGAAGAAGTGTGGACGAGGCCGGCTCTGGACAGCAAGTTGGTTGCGGTAAAATTGTTCACACAGCTATTCTACCGGAAATAAAATGACACTTCTTGTCTATATGTGCAGCAGTGTGTAGTGCTGGAGTGTACTTCATCTCCACCATCACACTACGACGTAAGAGCCAACGTAAGCCTGGCATCGGTGACTTTTCGTCATTACGTTGAGGTACGTTGGGTTACGTTATGATGACGTTAGAATGATGTTAGACTGACATTGAGCTACGTCACGTTACATCATGTTACGTCGGCGCGCGTCAAGGTTTTCAACATGTCCAAAACTTTTGACGTAGCTCGACGTGAAACCGTTACATCGGGATGACATTACGCTGATATTAGGCCGATGTTAGGCGACCGTTACAGCAGCATCGGTGATGTTAGATCTATGTTCCGTTACATCAGAGCGATGCACAGTCGGAGAGGAACATTCGGCCAGCATTAAGTCAACATTGCTCTAACATCGGCTGAACGAGTCTGTGGCACGTGGCGAACGTCGCTCCAATGTTTCGCTAATGTGTCCTGACATAGTTGACGTCGTTGTCATCATTGACGACCCTTTAGCCTTAACTTCGGCAACGTCATTCGAACGTGTTCTGAACATGGTGTGAACGTATATACACAGCGCAGCATCGCATGTGCTGGAGTGTCGCTAGTCCAACGCTTACACAATACGCTAGCCCGACATCACTGTGATGTCACACCCACATCAACTATGCTGCATCGACTTCCAACTTGTGCCGAAATTTGCAATTTGCAATTTGCATACTACGCCGAGAACGTCGTAGTGTGACAGGGCCATAAAGTTGCATAGCCGGTGAAAGTACCACATTTTCGAAATCAACGCTATGACCTCGATTTAATTCTACATTTCAAACTTAGATACAGCTGCACTTTTTATGGATCTATTGCTACATAGAAGGACGTAGCAAGTCAATCTAATAGAACCTGCTTCCCAAAGCCTTTGGTGTCAAAATATCTATATTTTCACTACAAATATCCCCAAAGTTAACCATTATATTTCACAATTAAAGTCAGTTCAATCTAAAGTCAGGTCAATTCCAACAATCAAACTACAGTAAAACCTCTCTAAATCGACCGACAATGGGACCGACTTTAAATGGTCCATGACTCGAATGGACAGGGCTGCCCTCGATGGAAGATCTTCTGATCAAAAAGAATCTCCAGTGGACTGGACACCTCATGAGGATGTCATCAGACAGGCTACCAAAGCAGATCCTCTATTCTCAACTGTCTTCTGGTTACAGAAAGAGAGGGCGCCCTCATCTCCGGTTCAAGGATACCATCAAGAGAAACCTGAAGCTGAGAGACATTAAGACCGACTCATGGACATCACTCTCACAGCAGAGAGCTAAATGGAGAGCGGCAGTCAAGTAATGAAAGCAGTCTTTGTCGCATCGCGACCGACAGGATGATGATGATGATGATTAGGGAGTTGGTTGCTTTAGGAAGTTGTTTTTATTGTTGCAATGGTATTGCATGGACGGTCCTGTGCGACCCAAATAAAGTGATCGATATAGGGGAGTGGTCGATCTGTGGAGGTGGTCGGTTAGAGAGTTAATATAATTATCTCATAGAAATTGTCACTGGGTGCGCACCTACTTGGGAATCTCGGAAGTGACATACTGTGCTGTCCTTGCTTTAATCATCGCTTGAATCATCGTACTGCAGCTAGCGAGCGACAGGATCTACTTCTTACACGGGTGAGTTCACCCGTTGCCTTTTTTAAATGGCAGACCCGGCCAATATCCATACATCTGCCACGGACACGATACCGAGATAAGATCACCTCTTAAAGAAGCGCCATTCCATTTATTAAGAAGCGCCATTCCATTTGTCACAGATAGTGACGCGGCGTGGCGCCTTCACTGCGTGAATGTCGTCATTTGAAGTGTTTTAGGAGGGCCCTTTGAATTTGTATTCCCTCCCTTGAGCATGTTGAGAATGGAACTAATAAAACTCGAAAAGTCTAGGCCATGTTAGTAGCTAGCTATGTGTATCACTGGTTGAGTTGGCAGGTGAAGAGGAAACAAGTCGATTATGGAACGCTCTCCTCCTCTTCCCCCAAGAAGGGGGGGGGGGGCGTGCAAGAAGGGGGAATGGAAGAGGGGGGAATGGAAGAAGGGGGAATGGAAGAGGGGGAATGGAAGGGGTAATGGAAGAGGGGGGAATGGAAGAGGGGAATGGAAGAGGGGGAATGGAAGAGGGGAATGGAAAAGGGGAATGGAAGAGGGGAATGGAAGAGGGGGAATGGAAGGGGGGAATGGAAGAGGGGATGGAAGAGGGGGAATGGAAGACGGGAATGGAAGAGGGGGAATGGAAGAGGGGAATGGAAGAGGGGAATGGAAGAGGGGAATGGAAGAGGGGAATGGAAGAGGGGAATGGAAGAGGGGAATGGAAGAGGGGAATGGAAGAGGGGAATGGAAGAGGGGAATGGAAAGGGGGAATCTAGCCACAGGATTGGCTGCCAGTAAACAACTTTTTTATATGATAAATGGTAGTATTTTGCCGGGCCACTGAAAAAAGTTTGGAGTAACCGATCGTTTGGTTTAACCGAGCTTGGTTTAACGAGGTTATACTGTATTATGCACTACAATGACATTCAGCAGTACATACTACTAGTACTAATATTGATAACAATAGTGCAAGAGTTTAGTTATGGCATTGTATGCAAGTTACAGAATTAAATAGATATGCAGATATGTAAATACATATATATAATAGATTGACGTAGGGATATGTAGATAGATAAATATGTAGATACATACATACCTACTGGTACGTAGTCAGTTAGACATGCACACACACACACGCACACACGCACACATGCGCACATGCACACACACGCGCACATGCACCCATGCACACACACGCACACAATGTGCACATGCACACACATGCACATGCACACACGCACACACATGTGCGCACATGCACATACATGCACATACATGCACATACACACATGCACATACACATGTGCACATGCACACATACACATGTTCCCACGCACACACACGCGCACACGTGCACACACGCACACACACATGCACACACACATAGTACAAGACACACACACATAGTACAAGACACACATATAGTACAAGACAAATAAGTGTTCACACTTCCTCTCTACCATTCGCTATTTCGCTATAGGCATGCACACACACACGCGCACACACGCGCACACGCACACATGCACACACCCACACATGCACATACACACAGATGCACACACGCACACACGCACACACGCACACACGCACACACCCACACATATGTGAATATAAATCTGTTGTGGCCAGTGAGGCAGTCATACAGGAGTGAGGAGTCTCGAAAGCCGCCTTAGGTGCCACCACATTCGGATTTTGCTGCGGGACAGTGGTTAATCCTCAGGGACTAATCAGGTTGGTACAGTCTGCACACGAGCGATATACTTAATGGTGATCTATAAATTATTTATATTCGCAAAATAAACTATATAACACATATACATATATAAGTTATATATATATATATATATATATATATAACATAGTGTGTAATTTGCTGAATGACATATATATATGTACTATATAATTTATTATGTGTTGTATAAGCATTATACAAGTATAATTATCTGTAAACTGATTATCCTTTAATGGTGCCTCTGGTTGCACCTTGTCTGGACACCTCACCTGCTCACAACTACTGACACTGAACAACTCAGGCGAATGGACAAGCTCTCTGCCTTGCCTGGTGCTGCCACCTGGCCTATTCAGCTGTCACGACTCAGCCTCTTGCATGGACCACTCGGCAGCCCCTTAATGTTTCTCTCTAACCACCTTATCTTCCATGTTATTCATTGCGAAGCAGACTTTCTCTCTTTCCCGCCTCCTCTACACCGTGAGACAACTGTCACTCTGCTCACTTTCAAAACTTTGACACATATCTATATATACATATATATATAGATTTTATATATATATATATATATATATATATATATATATATTCATGGCTGAACCAATTAGGGGCATTACACGAGGGACAATAATCATGCTCTAAATAGAAACGAGAGAAAGGATGACATACCATGCCATGCCGAAATGCCATTTCAATCAATTAACACAAGATGGCGCCACCGTTAAATCCTGTTATTCGCACAATATCTCACCACATACCAATCTGTGATCTGTGCAACTGTTTTTTCCAAGTTTTTGTTTGCACTAGCTGGATTCTACAAGGTCTCCTAGTGCGTGTCAAGTCGCGCACCTTACGTGGTGTATGTCGGGCATTAGCTGCACTGACATACAGGGTATAGCTCATTTCCACCGCTGTGTTGCTTATGTATTGACCATCGAGGGATCCCTCAACTGCGACCGGCTTCCTGCCAAACGGAACAAGGTCCTTGTCTAATTGCTCAGCACGAGCCCTGCTTACCAAAGATTCGCTAACTATTTTCCCGCAAACAAATAAATATATGAAATAAGAGGGTCAGTGCAGTGCATCCACCAAACAACAGGCTTTAGTAGTATTTCTTTTATTACTTTGCTGTATGTATTTTTGGGGTGTTTTTATGTGGTGCTAAAAAGGCAATGCTTTGCAGTTTTGTGTTTGATATAGTTGCATTAATTAATTTGCAGGGACAATTTCAATCCCGGACAATTGGTACTCTTCAAGACATTGCTCATTGTCCTATCCTAGTAATGTTGTGCACCAGGATAGGTAGTGACAAGAATATATTGGTATGTCATTGATTTACCTCGAGCGGTGATTCGAATCGCATGACTTACCATGTGGGGAAGTTAGCGCTCAACTCAGTCAGCCATCCCTCCACAGGGGATGATGACCAAACTCTTTGAGCATCCACCTCCCATTTTGGTAGGTCACGGGATTCAAACCCCTGACTGAGTCCCACCAATGACTTAAAGATTGATACTTGTCATACACTTGGCATTTGGTGTTACTAGGATAGGACAAGGATCCATGGAATGGGGAAGACCAATTGTCTGTAAGTGTAATTGACATTTTCTCTGCTTAATCAACTAATTTACATAACAACAATCAAATAAAAAAAGCTGATAAAAGTGGCTGGTTTATGCTGGTGTTTAACAAATTCTTTTTGAATTAATATATTGGTTAGCTGTTGGTTTGCATTCTTGACACCAGCCTCATTATGTCCGAAGCTGTCAGAAAAGCCCCGAGATGCGACAGTAGCAAACACTCCCAGCGGAAATAAGGTCAACCCTGACCTTTGGGCACGAGCAGCTCCAGTGGTGACTGTCCGGAAGTGGTGTCGGGCTGTGGGCACTGAGCTGTGAGCTGTAGCAATGAGCTGTAGGTGTGAGCCGTGAGTGTGAGCTGTGAGTGTGAGATGACAGCTGTCGTGAGCTGGCGATTACATACGTTATAGTTGAGAGGTAAACGCTGCTGTGCGTGTGAGACAAGAGCTGGTGTGATTGTTGGATAAGAGCTGGCTGTGAGTGTTTGTTAGATAAGAGCAGCTGCTATGAGTGTTAGATAAGAGCAGCATCAAATTTTACAAACTGAATCACTTGCTTAGATTTGACCCTACATATCCAATTTAGATAGAAGTGCACTTATTAAGAATTAATTTGTTACTGAATAGAAGATACTAGGCAAATTTAATGGAGACTGTTACTGTTGAAGCCTATGATGTCAGAATTTTGACATGCTGGCCAAAATTAATTGAGCATGTTTTCACTGTATTTCCAAAGTTAGCCATTTAAAATAAAATTCACTTCAAACTGATATAAAGTCGATGATATCAATTCACCTAATTTATTTACATCAGAAAATTGCAGAAACTCTAAACCAGCAGACTACGCAACGATAAGGTTACTGACCTTAGTTCAGAACTTGGAAGTAGGCTTGGTTACTTACGCCTCAGTCACACTATAGGTGGTGTTCACTTATGATCACTTTACGACCACTTTGAGACCAACAGCTGGTGACCTCCTTGTGACTAAAGTAAAACAACAAAGGTCGGTGACTGGGCCACGACCACTCACGGACCGGTCTCTGGGGGGACCGGGCACCAACCCTCGCCGACTAGGATGTGGGTATATATGAGCCGTGGTTCTCTGGGTTCTCTCACGTGTGTCCTGTCGCTTGAAGGGTCTATCTACATCAATAATCATGGCTGAAGTTTCGTTCTCAGCGACCGGTCAGCGGTCGCCAAGCGGTCGCCGAGCGGTCGCCGAGCAGTCGCTGACCGGTTGCAACAGTGATATGGTAGCCCAGCGATGTCGCCTGTTGGTCGCCGATCGGTCGCCGACCAAAATGCACCCACTGAGGGTGCGACCGGTCGGCGTGGCGGGATGCTTCCGGGAGGGGTGCGGGAGGGATGCGGGAGGCATGCGGGCGTCAGTATGGGCGTGGATGCGGGAATGGACTCGGTCAGATTATTCACACCTCACCACACTGTCAATGGAAACATTCCAATCTGCACATCTTAGAGAAGGAGAGAAAAAGAAAATAACGAAACAGAGGAGTGCTGCCAAGTTAATTAAATATTACACGATCATGTTCGCAATTATATAAAACCTCTCTATAACGACCCTCCACAGGTCGACCACTCCCCTATATCGATCGCTTTATTTGGGTCCCAGCAATACCATTGTAAGGATATTCTAACTCTCTAAACCAACTACCTCCCTAAATGGACCACTTAAAGTCAGTCCCATGGTCGGTCGATTTAGAGAGGTTTTACTGTATGTATAATTGTAATCAGGTTCGCAGTTATTCTAGATATATAATTGCGAGCCTGAGTGAGTTTCACATGTATATTTATATATATACATATATATATATACATATATATATATATGAAGAGTTCAGGCGCAAAACCACGTAAACGCCAATCCCAAAATGGGGATAAGCATTGGAATCAAATCTTCAAAAGTTTACTTTTTATATTCCTACTTTTCTGTTCATTGCACCATAACAATGTGATCATATGAAAAGTGGAATTAGTGAGAAATTTCATTATTTTCAGGTAAACATCTTTTATTTAAACTACAATTTTTGTATTAGCGTTTACGTGGTTTTGCACCTGAGCTCTTCATATATATATATATATATATATATATATATATATAGATATATATATAATTGTGTACATATATATATATAATATATATATATATATATATATATATATATATATGATCACTCAATCTGGTTCGCAATTATATATACAGTAAAACCTCTCTATACCGACCCCTCCACAGGTATATATATGTATATATCTATATATATTATATAGTAGGTCATGTGATCAGCGAACCCCTGCCATGGTGCGGACTGCTTTTGTCTCAGTTGATCTCCAATGATACGATGACATTATTCTAGATGTAGAAATGTCATTTGAAGACAGGTACTACTTACTGTATGAACCTTGTTTTGTTTCATGTAATATATATATACCCTATATCCTCGCCCCCTTCGCGCCATTATTTATTTAATCCGCTAATTCTTTCTAAAGTAACAATTAACATTTAAATTCCAGCAGCACTCAGGTAGTTGATTCGTTAACAACACGGTCCCCGATGGGGAAAGGTCACGTGACTCACTTGGTTTAACCCTCAGTGGCCGCGAACTGAGCGACTCGTGCCAGTGCCAATTACCCCTACCCCACCCCCTCGTTACCTAAATGTCTACAGGAAAGCTGATCACTATTGTTCCCTTAACTTTAAAACAAACCTAGAGAAATAAAAAAAAAACAAGTAATTCACTAAATAAAATACCAGAAATCAGGCTGGTTCTGAATGTGAGGTGGGATGTTGTTTGATTAAAGTTGACATTCGCGCCTAAAACTTAAGAATGGTCAACCCAATGTTGTCCATTGCATTTAAAGCTGCATAGTCCGATGAACGCACACGATTTTCTTGAATCCTATGTTGTCAGAGTTTTGGCGTGCTTGCCAACATTTATTTAGCATGTTTGCACTTCAAATATCTCCAAAGTTAGCCATTTACAATATAAGTTACTTCAAACTAAAGTAAGGTAGATTATAATATATTTATCTCATAAAGTGACAGAAACTCAAAACCATCGAACTATGCACCTTTAACTGCAATTCCAAAGGTCCGCTTCGCATGGTCCACCCACAGTCCGTTGCTAGCTGACGCCACTGCTACTAGAACTTAGAAGGCTCGGCCGTGTCATTTTACACTGCGCCCTCCACCCCCACCCCCACCCCAACCCCCACCCCCACGGCGCACACTATCTAGCTGGGACCATCTTAGTGTTGGTGTCTGGTGAGATGAGATAACCCGGGCCCCTCCAGGCCCCTGCACGCGAGGACCACCCGAACACCACTGACTCAGCAAAAATGAACTCCCCCCCCCCACTCTTCCCATCCCCCTTCACTCCCACACTCGCCCATCACCCCATTCTTTTGTTGCGATAGACAACCACAAGAAGAAGTAAACCTACGTCATCCACCGTTCCCCAGACATTAGAGGCCACCACTGCAACAAATACGAAACAATGTTCACACAATGCCATCTTATAACTTGTATCTTTTATTGCTGGAGGATGAGTAACGATTAGTTGCTGTGTTACAACCGGATTATCGCCCCCCCCCCTTCTCTCACCTACCCCCCCCCCCCCACCCCCCCCCCCCCCACATTCAGCCATGGAGCTAATTCTAATGGAAGCTAATGTAGCAGTCACACTACGACGACAAGGGGCGACGACAGCCCAGCGACAGTGACTTCCGGACTGTCGTCGAGTGTCGTCGGGTGTCGTGGAGGTGCCGCGGAGGTGCCGCGGAGGTGTCGCCGTGACACCTCCGCATCACCTCCATTTTCTCTACTGTCGTCGACTGTCGCCTGATTGTCGTCGGCATTTTGGACATGTTGAAAAACTTCGACGACAGGCGACGACAGGCGATATCGCTGGCCTGTCGATGCGGTGTCGCTACGGTGTCGGTACAGTGTCGATACGGCGTTGTCTTTGCCGGTAAGGTGTCGTCTTTGTCGTTAAGCTGTCATCGCTTCTCTCTCCATAGCAGCTGTATGTGTGTCTGTGTGTCTATGTTTGTGTCTCTGTGTGTGTCTCTGTGTGTGTCCCTGTGTGTGTCTCTGTGTCTCTATGTGTTTGTCTCTGTGTGTGTATCTCTGTGTCTGTGTGTGTGTATCTGTGTCTGTGTCTCTGTGTCTGTGTGTGTCTGTGTGTGTATCTGTGTCTGTGTCTGTGTCTGTGTCTGTATCTGTGTCTGTGTATGTGTGTGTCTCTTTGTCTCTGTGTGTGTCTGTGTGTGTGTGTCTCTGTATGTGTCTCTGTGTATGTGTGTGTGTGTCTGTGTGTTGTGTCTCTGTGTCTCTGTGTGTGTCTGTGTCTCTGTGTCTTTGTGTCTCTGTTGCTGTCTGTGTGTCTGTGTGTGTATCTCTGTGTCTCTGTGTGTGTGTCTCTGTGTTTCTGTGCATGTGTCTGTGTGTGTGTCTGTGTGTGTGTCTGTGTGTGTCTGTGTGTGTCTGTGTGTGTCTGTGTGTGTCTGTGTGTGTGTCTCTGTTGTGTCTCTGTGTCTCTGTGTGTGCGATAAACCACACACACTTACACTCACTCACACTCACATTCACACTCACACTCACACTCACTATCACACTCACACCCACTATCACACTCACACTCACACTCACACTCACACTCACACTCACTCTCACACTCACACTCACACTCACACTCACACTCACACTCACACTCACACTCACACTCACACTCACTCACACTCACACTCACACTCACACTCACACCCACACTCACACTCACACTCACGCTCACACTCACACTCATACTCACACTCACACTCACACTCACACTCACACTCACACTCACACTCACTATCACACTCACACTCACACTCACTATCACACTCACACTCACTATCACACTCACACTCACACTCACACTCTCACTCACATCCACAGCCACATCCACACCCACACTCAGACTCACACCCACAAGCACACCCACACTCACACTCACTCTCTGTGTGTGTGTCTCTGTGTCTTGGTGTCTCTGTTGCAGACACACAGCTAAGATTCCTTATACGCGGCATGCGGCATGTGGCATGCGGCATGCGGCATGCAAATGGAAGGATTCCTTCTACGCGGTAAGCGGCATGCGTGTCCCCACCACCACCACTACCATATGTTTCCCCTCCGCACCCCTGTGTGTGATTGTTCTGTAATGATCAGTCACCTCTCCTAGTCTAAAACTAATGGACATGTGTGACTGAGGTTTCTATTTGCATACCGCATGCTGCATGTCGCATGCTGCATGCCGCACCAATCGCTACAGGGACCGATCGAGTTGCCCCATTCGTATTCGCATTCGCATACCGAGTGTAAGGAATGTAGCCCATTGACTTCAAGGTGTTTCGATTTTTTGCCGCATTCGCATTCGCATACCGCATGCCGCATGCTGCGTGTAAGGAATCTTAGCTTAATACAAGATAATTCTAACTAATATATTACTTTGATTCACTCCGCCCAGAGTTGCGCCTGAATGTGTAAGGCGGACTGTTAGTTGCATAGTTTTGAGTTTCTGTAATTTTTCTGAGATAAATATATTTAATTGATTGTTATAATCTACCTGACTTTTGCTTGAAGTAACTTTCAATTTAAATGGCTACGTTCTGAGATTTTTGAAGTGCAAACACTTCAAATTAGTTTTGGAAAGCATGCCAAAACTGCCGCCATAGACTTCAGCAGTAACAGGTTCAATTAAATTGCCTCGGTATTCCCTTCTATTTGACTACAAATATTTCATAAGTGAACCAGTATCTAAGCTAGATATGTAGAATCAATTCTAGATAATTGTTTTGGTTTTGAAATTTGATGCCTCATCGGAGTATGCAGCTTTAAAGATGCGTAGTCCGATGAAAACAACAATTTCAAAACCAAAACACTGACCTAGATTTGTCTTGATATTTAATCATTTATTGCAGAGAAGATGTTGGACATATAAACAGGAACTACATTATTAGCTCTCACTAAACACAACTCCTCTCCAACCAGTTGCAACTGGACAGGATGGCCGAATGATTTGAGCATCCGTCCGTCGGGGGATTCGAGCGCATGGGTTCGTGGGTTCCAACCCATGTCGAGTCAAACCAATGACTTAAAAATTGATACTGTTGCTTCCTAGCCTGGCGCTCGGCATTACTAGGATAGGGCAAGGACTAGTTGGCTCAGTGTCAGGATAATATGACTGAGTGGGATATTAGGTCATAATGCTGGTGACCTCGTCTCCCAGTGGGGCAACACTATAAAGTTGCCATGTACACACACTGTCACAAATCAGTGCCTGTCCTGATATGACCTTAGATGTTGCTAGGACGTAAAACAACAAACAAACAAGCAACTGCTTATAGTGCACACCACGATGCAGCAATGTGTGGATACGACATGCATATTATCTTTGTACTTCAACAATTTGATCCTACATATATTTATTGTGTTGTAAATATGTTTAGTCTGCTGAATAAAATCTTTTGTCAGCGCGGAAGTGATGCTCTTCCAGACATTTTTCAATTCGGGATCATTTACACAAATATGGTATGTGGAGTAAGGTATATATGGTGAGCTAACAATAGCTGTTGAATACATCATTTGCAGGTATATAACGCAATGGAATTCTGAATCATATCCAACTTAGATACTGGTGCACTTATTAAGCACGTGTTGCTGTATGGAAATGGATACTAAGCAATTTTACTAGAACCCGTTACTGCTGAAGGATGTGGTGTCAGAATTTAGACGTGCTTTCCAAAATTAAAATTCGGCAAGTTTTCACTTCAAACATTTTCAAAGTTAACCATTTAAAATAAAAGTTGCTTCAAACTAAAGTGAGGTAGACTAAAATGATCACCCGAATGTATTTCTCTTAGCAAAATGGCTGAAACTGAAAACCTTCGGACTGCAACTTTAAGCAAAGACCCTGTAGGTAGGCCTACTCGGGTTTACCTAAAGTCTCAGTCACACTACAGCTTGTGACCGCTTGTGACCACTTTGCGACCACTTTGGACCAAAGAACCGACAGTCACTGGCGACCTAAATATGCCCAAAGCAATGGTCGTGGATCTGTGGGTGACCAGTTTGATCGCAAGGAGATTCTTGGTGCAGGAACTGCAACCTCCTTGCGACCAAAATCAGCGACAAATGAGGACCACTTTGCGACCACTTGCGACCATGTTACAACCATTTTGCGACCACTTGCAACCAACTTTTTTTGTGGTTGGAAAGTGGTCGCAAGCAGTCGCAAGCAGTAGTGTAACTGGAGTATAAGTGAATTAATCGTCGTGATTCATGCGACGTTCGTGTAAGGCCAGATATAATAAAATACTTGTTCAACATCACCGCCCGACCTGAGAAATGCCCCCGACCTCAAAATATATATTTAAAAAATAAAAAAACCAACAACCCTTCAAGTAAAATATTAAAACTCAAAACAATGCATTCCCACCTATTATAATGATTGTGCAATGACCGACAAACTTATTCCTAACAACTTTTTATAGTAATCTTAATGTTTTCTTGTTCAACCTCTAGCTAGTAGAAGGTGTCTATGGTCTTCTCTACCTTCCTTATCCTATCATGCCTTCTGACCATGAATACCATGTATAATTTTCTTCTTCCTGTAAACCACAATTCTGCATACAAAATAACAAATTAAAATAAAAACATTCCTCCGACTTGGAAAAAATTGAAATGGGTGGACGCTAAACAAGTATTTTTTATATGTGGCCTAATTATGCACGAGAAAACAATAGACTTCACATCTGCGTTTGAGATGAAGGCGTGTGGGGCCGCTCAGTAGATAGGCCGGTGCGCCGGCTCATTAGTATTCAGCTGTATGCAAATTAGGCACCCAACTTCGGGCTCTGCAGCCGGCGCCTGCGCCCTTGATAAGCCTCATCAGCCTATTTTTAGGTGCGTTGGCGAGGGTATAGCTGATAGTTAAATTAAACCTACACTGTGGTCTACATTATTTCTCATTGCTGCACACATGCCTTTACTGGTTCTTGACCCTTAATATTTACCCAGCCTAACTTAATCAACCTTTTATTTTCCTTTCCAATATACTAGAGTTATCCCTCCTGTTCCATAACTTTTGACATTACACCCGTTTTTGATAACTGTCGACTCTAAAGCTAAAATCCGCATAATTTTACAAGTTTTTTGACTCGGACAGGTTTTCGAACTCCCGACCTTCCGCACGAGAAGCCTCCACTCTTCACGATTAAGCCACGCATCTGGTAACAAACCGAGATTACACACACACATATATATATAATATATATATATAAATATATATACCATATATTATATGTGATGCATAACGAATTATGCGAGTATAAAGATACATAAGGGAATTATCATTATTGTTATACTCCATATGACCCAACACTGAACCGGTGGTGCCATCTGCGCCTCCTGGCATACACCGGATGTAGACCAGCGTTTTTCTATATGTATTGTATAACTTGTTATGCTCATATTATTTAGGCTGCAGGGCCTAATGCTCCCTACCTGCCATGTGGCGGGTGGGCACTGTACCACCTGCACTCCCTCGGTTGGGGCTCACCGAGCCGCAGGCGATCACCCAATCAGGGCTGAGCTTCCCAGGGGAGGCGACTTCAGGCGGTTCTGCTTATTCACAGCCTCCAGTCGGTCGGGAATTTGACTTCATGTGTACTAATGACTATTGCTATTAAGCAGAGGGGCCTTTCGAGGGTACCAGCCAGAGAGATTCTCATCCAACTAATATTCCCTGGGTCGGTGTTTGTCCGGAAGATATAAATAATACAGTATATATATATATATTTATACTTACAACCTTTCGACGACGGTGAAATTCAATTTCGAGAGAAGGATCGTGCCAATTTCCTTCCCCCATCTCCTCCCACCCACCGACCCTTTCCCCCACCCCACCACGCACACCGTATAAAACATACCGAAATCCCGATTGTGCGTGTGCGTGTGTGTGTGCAGAAGAATGACGCGTGCGCATGCCATCGCAACCGGTGTATTTAAAGTTGCATAGTCCGATGGTTTTGTATGCACTTGCTATCCGGACCACACTCTGTCCACAACTCTCTCTATCTCCTCTCCGCCAGCCTTGCTCCTCCTTGATATGTCTGAAAAGAGTTCCAGGAGGGGGGGGGGCCTGCCGGCATTTCACTTTCTACTCTAACTCTGTCCTTGTCTATGGCTCACTGGTTGGTCCTTTGACTCAAGCTCTCCTCATTTCTCTTTCCTATACTCTCCCCTTTTGTTTTTCTCCCAGGCATACTCCTCCCTCTGACCAGGGGAGTTGTCTGCTTGCATGGGGCCCTGTACCTTTACATTTTCTCTCGCTTTGTTCTCATTGCTGGAACCACCGCTGCACCCATCTTTACCCGCCCTTCCTCAAAACCCTTGCTGCTGTCGACTGGATACAAGTGCCAACTACCGCTCAACTACCGCCGGACTGAAGAGATTCGGGGCTGTCTCAACGCTTTGCCATTACAATGTTGTAAAGATGTCCCCAGCTTCTACAACACTCCCTACTGAAGTTAAATCTTCAACGAAAGATTGGGCTGATTTATCGGAGCCTCTCTATTAATGTTGTAGTTCTGCAACCAGTAACCGCCGTAAGTCAATGGTTTTGTATTTCTATATTTTTTCTGAGATAAATATATTAGATCGATCACTAGTATCTACTTTACATTAGTTCAAAGTTACTTTTATTTTAAATGGTAATTTTTGTTGATATTTTGAGTGCAAACACGTCAAATTAGTTTTGGCAAGCTTGCCAAAACTCTGACACCATAGACTTCTGCAGTGACACGTTCTATTAAATTGACTCATTATTTGCCTTCTGTACAGAAACCAATGCTTAATAAGTGCATCAGTATCTAAGATAGATATGTAAAATAAAATCTAAATAATTGGTTTGGTTTTGAAAATTTGATATTTCATCGGACCATGCAGCTTTAAGTATAAGTCTCAAACAAACACGGATCACCCCACACCCCAACCACCATCCACGGCACTCACTTCCAAGCGCCCTCCCTCTCGAACTGCTTGCTTATCTAACTCGCGTGGAGACAAGACTTTAACACCATCAACTATAATTAAATGGAAAGGGAAGGAATCAATAAGGCGCGCATTAATGCAGTGCACCACTCCGAGTGGAAAGTTCAGCAGTAAAAGAAAATGGGAGTAAATAGGTCAAGGCACTGGCAGCAGCAACAATATATTTAAAAAAAGGTTATTTCTAGATGAAAACCCTTCCGGTTGCCTATCCAGGAGTTATGGATGGGTGATTAGCCTACTTCCGGTTCCGGGTTGAGTAGGAGATATGCACTGTTCCGGTTAAGTTATACTAGCGAAGAAACGACGGATAGTGTGAAGCTGAGCAACTGCCTGTGTGTGTAGTGTCTGTGTGTAGTGTGTGCAGTGTGTGCAGTGTGTGCAGTGTGTGCAGTGTGTGTAGTGTGTGTAGTGTGTGTAGTGTGTGCAGTGTGTGCAGTGTGTGCAGTGTGTGTAGTGTGTGCAGTGTGTGTAGTGTGTGTAGTGTGTGCAGTGTGTGCAGTGTGTGTAGTGTGTGTAGTGTGTGTAGTGTGTGCAGTGTGTGCAGTGTGTGTAGTGTGTGCAGTGTGTGCAGTGTGTGCAGTGTGTGTAGTGTGTGTCAGTGGTGTGTCAGTGTGTGCAGTGTGTGCAGTGTGTGCAGTGTGTGCAGTGTGTGCAGTGTGTGTAGTGTGTGCAGTGTGTGCAGTGTGTGCAGTGTGTGTAGTGTGTGTGCAGTGTGTGCAGTGTGTGTAGTGTGTGTAGTGTGTGTAGTGTGTGTAGTGTGCGTAGCATGCATAGTGTATGTAGTGTGTGTAGCGTCTGTAGCGTGTGTAGTTTGTGAGTGTGTGTAGTGTGCATAGTGTGTGTAGTGTGCGTAGTGTGCGTAGTGTGCGTAGTGTGTGTAGTGTGTGTAGTGTGCATAGTGTGTGTATGGTGTGTAGTGTGTGTAGTGTGCGTAGTGTGCATAGTGTAATGCACGTAGTGTGCATAGTGTGTGTAATGTGTGTAGTGTGTGTAGTGTGCGCAGTGTGTGTAGTGCATGCAGTCCATGCAGTGCACGTAGTGTGTGTAGTGTGTGTAGTGCATGTAGTGTGTGTAGTGTGTGTAGTGTGTGTAGTGTGTGCAGTGTGTGTAGTGTGTGTAGTGTGTAATGCAAGTAGTGTGCATAGTGTGTGTAATGTGTGTAGTGTGTGTAGTGCATGCAGTGCATGCAGTGTGTGTAGTGTATGTAGTGTGTGTAGTGTGTGTAGTGTGTGTAGTGTGTGTAGTGTGTGTAGTGTGTGTAGTGTGTGTAGTGTGTGTAGTGTGTGTAGTGTGTGTAGTGTGTGTAGTGTGTGTAGTGTGTGTAGTGTGTGTAGTGTGTGTAGTGTGTGTAGTGTGTGTAGTGCGTGTAGTGTGTGTAGTGTGTGTAGTGTGTGTAGTGTGTGTAGTGTGTGTAGTGTGTGTAGTGTGTGTGTAGTGTGTGTAGTGTGTGTAGTGTGTGTGTGTAGTGTGTAATGCATGTAGTGTGCATAGTGTGTGTAATGTGTGTAGTGTGTGTAGTGCATGCAGTGCATGCAGTGTGTGTAGTGTATGTAGTGTGTGTAGTGTGTGTAGTGTGTGTAGTGTGCATAGTATGCATAGTGTGTGTAGTGTGCTTAGTGTGTGTAGTGCATGTAATGTGCGTAGTGTGCATAGTGTGCGTAATGTCCGTACCGGTAGGGGAACTCATTTGTGTAATCCCATACCGAGAGATTTCAGCTTCCCACATATTTCTATAAAAGCTTCATACTCCAATGAAAGTATGACATTTTCAAAACCGAAATAGTTATCGAGATTTGATTCTACATATTCCAATGAGATACTGGTGTACTAATTAAGTATGTGTTGCTGCATGGAATGGGATATTAGAACAATTTAATAGAACCTGCTTTCCTGGAGGCTGTTATGTCAAAATTTTAACGTGCTTGCCAACATTAATTTAGGCATTTTTAAGATAAAATTCTCCAAAATTAGTTATTTAAAATAAATTTCAAGCTAGAAAAAACGTAGATTATAACAATCAACTTAAAGTATCTATCTCTGAAAATGGCAGAAACTCAAAGCTATCGGACTATGCAACTTTATTTTCCACAACCACCCCCCACCCCCTCCAAAATAAAATCTGTCTTGCACAAACCTGAATTGGAGAGCCGTGCCACCGCTTGGTAAGTAGGTAAGTCTATGGAGAATGTGGTTACTTTCTCTGCCACTAGAGGTCGTGGCAGTCTGGAATGCGCCTTGAATTCACGTTGGCAAGTTGCCTCCGCTGCCAGCTACAAAACTGCGGGGCAATATCCTCAGAATGGCGCTGACCACAATGCACATTGTCCGGCTCTTGTTGCCGCCAGGAATTCAATCCCAGAATTCCTGGCGCCTCTATACTCTGTCCTTATTGGTTAGAGGCGTGTGTGGAATTTGAGGCGGATCCAGGTAAAGCTGCACATTTATATTTGCATTCCTATGAAATGTGAACTCTTGCCTACAGATGGTTGGTTTTTGGAGTTTTGCGTCCTGGCAACATCTAAGGTCATATCAGGAGGTCTATAGATGAATACTGCCCTGCATGGATATGTAGCGCACCAGGTTCAGCTAGGAATGGAAGCTATGTCTGTTGGAGCCTGAAGTTAGCGTTATTCAAGACACTCATCACTAGTTCCTTAAAGTTGGATAGTCCAAGGGTTGTGGGTTTCTGTAATTGTTTTAGATACATATACTAGGTTGATCATCATAATCTACCTTACTTTAGATCGAAGTAATTTTTATGTTTAATGGCTAACTTCGGAGATATCTGAAATGCAAACACGCAAAATTAATTTTGGTGTGCACGTGAAACCTTTTAAAACTATGCCTCAGCAGTGAAATTTTCTATTAAATTGATCTAAGATCATCTATGCAACAACAAATGCTTAATATTTAATAATAAGTGCATCAGTATCATCTAACTTGAATATGTAGGTTCAAATCTAGATAAGTATTTTGGAGTCCGACAATTTGACGTAACTCGGTTGTATATCTAAATCGGGTGGAATGGGTTAGGGGAGGTTGGAATGAGTGGGGATGGGTTGGAATGACTGGGGATGGGTTGGAATGAGTGGGGATGGGTTGGGATGAGTGGGGATGAGTTGGGATGAGTGGGGATGGGTTGGAATGAGTGGGGATGGGTTGGAATGAGTGGGGATGGGTTGGAATGAGTGGGGATGGGTTGGGATGAGTGGGGATGGGTTGGGATGAGTGGGGATGGGTTGGGATGAGTGGGGATGGGTTGGGATGAGTGGGGATGGGTTGGGATGAGTGGGGATGGGTTGGAATGAGTAGGGATAGGTTGGGATGAGTGGGGATGGGTTGGGATGAGTGGGGATGGGTTGGGATGAGTGGGGATGGGTTGGAATGAGTGGGGATGGGTTGGGATGAGTGGGGATGGGTTGGAATGAGTGGGGATGGGTTGGAATGAGTGGGGATGGGTTGGAATGAGTGGGGATCGGTTGGGATGAGTGGGGATGCTCATTCCTGGCCATTGCTGGGGTTCAAGGGTCCGCAAAGCACCCCTCCCCCCCTCACCGGGGGGGGTGGGGTCAGGGGGGGGGGCAATCATACGCCTCACTTCTCTTGCATCTCACCCATTGCCTCGCCTCACCAGCCAGTCGCGTCTCAGCCAATCAAGGTGAGTTGAGCATCCCGTTTTGGTAAGTTGTGAGGTTCGGAAGCTGGTCATGTCAAACCAATTGCCGAATAATTGTTGATAGTCTCTACCTAGCCTAGTGCTCGGCATTACTAGGATAATGCAAGGAGCAATGGAATAATGAAGTTCAATTGCCGCGATTGAAATTTCCCCTGCTTAATCAACAAATGTACCACAGAGGGGGAAAAAAATCGCTGTAGTGGATCTTTAGCAATTAGTGACCGAATTAATTTTAATGTTAAAGTTGGAGGCGCTAAGCCATCAATACCAAGGTCCCCATGGGGTTTGAAAGCTTTAAGTCAGGCAGACTAACCATGCCTGACACCTCAATGGTCTGACAACAAATGATGTGAATGTATTCAGGACTTCATTGAATCCGTCTAATTTCTTTTAAAAAGCACCACCTCCGGTGGGACTCGAACCCACAACCTCTGGATATCTTATGCAGAACATAGAAGTCCAGCGCGCTATCCATTGCGCCACAGAGGCTACGATGAATAAACCGTTAAATTGGCATAGTCCCATGGTTTAGAATTGTTGCCATATTAAATTAGATAAATATATAATATATAATACTTTTTATATATAATATATAATCACTTTTATTTTAAAGGGTTAACCCTGGAGATTTAAAAAATAAATACATGACAGACAGGATGGCCGAATGAGTTAGAGTGTCCGTCTCCCGTATTTGGTAGATCGTGCGGTCGTGGGTTCGAACCCTGGTCGTGTCAAACCAATGACTTAAAAATTGATACTTGTTGCTTCCTAGCCAGGCGCTCAGCATTATTAGGATAGGGCAAGGAGCAATGGAATGAGGAAGACCAATCATCCACGATTGAAATTTCCCCTGCTTAAACAACTAATGGACCAAAAAAAAAATGTTGGTGTCCATGATAGGCTTCAGCAGTTACCGGTACATTTTGATGTGCCTAGTATTCCTTCTACATAGTCACTTTATTCATGATGCGAAGGCATACCTTGCATACATTGGGTTTGATTTATGCTGCATAGTTGAGTTACGCCTGCATTCTCTGCCTGTTTCTGTTAGAAAGTCACCTGTTCTGGTGGAGATGGATTTGCGGTGGCTGGAGCCACCTGTAACCTCCTTGGCACGTTACCCGAATCCCATTAAGTTTTTTGTAAGGGTGGGTGGCGAAATCATGTTGCTAGTCTTGTCCCACACCACGTTAATTCCGGTGTTGCAGTTTCCGCCGCACATCAGTTTGCGAGGGACACATCCATTCAAATGCATTGTGAATTGCCGTGAGTGATCTTCATACAGAAAAAGTCAAATATCTCTCATATTACACCACCTAGAAACAAACCGCTTGGCACACATACAGAAAACATATTCAACAAGCAGATTATATTAAAGTTATAACATTAGGGTTCTTGATTTCTATTAATTTTGAATAAAGCTAATGTTTTGCACTGCGCGTACCGTCAAACTCAAGGCATTGTCAATGGTCGTGAGCAATCTGCATACAGAAAATACAGCAAAAGTGAAATATCTCTAAACCACACCACCTAGAAACAAATCGCTTGGTACACATATAGAAAACATCTTTTCCAAAAACATTATATTAAATTTATAAGGTTAGTGACGATGCTGTTCGATTTTGATGCATGCGCAGAAGCGATGTTTCCCTCGCAAACTGGTGTGCCGCGGAAACTGCAACACCAGTTCTATGAGGAGAGTGGCCGAGAAAGCCACTCGCCAGGTGATGGTAAGTCCATAAGACGGCAGGTGGCGCCACACTATGGAATAGTTCAGGTGGGCAGGTGGCATGGCGGTCAATAATCTTTCCGACACCACGAATTACCCATATTAGGGATAATACTGACAATGCATACACCAGTTTCTAAATTGGATAAGTACCTTCGAATCTAGGTGAAATGTTTTTTTTTCGCTTTTTCTTAGAAAAGTCTAAAGCTTTCATCAGGTTATGAAGCTTTAATATGAAATGTGCAGATGTTAATAGAAATGAAATTGGAACAGATAATATAATGTAGGATAAGTATGCTAACAATTGCTTTCGGTTCGAATCCTGGTCGAGTCAAACCAATGACTTAAAAATTGATACTTGTCGCTTCCTAGCTCAGCGCTCGACATTAATAGGATAAGGGCAAGGACTGGTTAGCTCAGTGTCAGGATAATGTGACTGAGAGGGATATCAGGTCATGGTGCTGGCGGCCTGGTTTCCCAGTGGGGCAGCACTATAAAGTCACCATGAGTGTGCACTGTCACAAGTCGGTATCCGTCCTGATATGACCTTAGATGTTGCTAGGACCTAAAACAACAGCAAACAAACAAACAATTACTTCCTACTGCCAGTGAGCTGGTGAGTGTACATGCCATTAACCAAAAGCGGGAACAGAAAGATCATATCATCTATAATATGTGCATATTATCATTGGATAATAATAGTGAAGTCTTTCATTTGCGCCTCTTTGTCTCTGTTATATCTGACAAAAAACCCACAGCACTCTTGTCAGATTTACAGATATGGGTCTAATTTAGTGTACACTGTGTCATTCCGGATGTGTTCGGCCGCAGCCCCGGGCGAGCAAATCCATTGTCATTGTGATCCTTTATAGATAGGCCCCGAGGCAGGGGTGGCTTCCAAGTGGCTTCCATCTGGCTTCCTCCATATTGCATCGGTCATATCCTGACCCTCCACCATGCCTCACCAATATTAGGCCAAGGAAAACAGTGCTACTGGTTTCTTAGTTTTTCTTTAGTCCTGCGCAACTCTTCTTTTGTATTAGTAATTTTGACAATATAAAGGTCCTATACAAAGAGAAATATATTAAGAAAATCCAACCACACAGAGTTTCAACAGTTGCCCATGGAGGTATTGTTTGTTTGAGTTTTGTTGTCCTAGTAATATCTAATCTCTTGTTGTCCATTTAATTACAAGAACATTGCTTTTAAAACATATACATAACATTAATACTATCACTGTCCCGATTTTCCTGAACTAAAATAAAAATATCATTGAGAATATCAATAAAAAATCAATAACAAATCAATATAAAATCAATAGAAATATCAATAAAATATTAATGCAAATATCATACATATATCAATACAAATATCAATAAGATATCAATGCAAACATCAATGAAAATATCAATAAAATATCAGTAACAATATTTCTTTTTAAAAAGAACGCTTACCCACCCTAGAATTTGACAAAAAGTACCCAAGAAACAAATAATCCTTTTTGTATGGCCTTAAATCGGATACTTCACCTCAGGAAATAGCTCCCCTCTAATATTTTACTGCACTGCTTAATAGCAAATTAATACAAATACTTATTGGATTCCAGAAATAAAATAAAAGATCATTAACTGTTAAATAAAATAAATAGAGTTTTCACAAAAAAGATTAGACACTTGTGAACAAAAATATATATAGAGAGAGATGACGTTGTATGCTGGTGTATTAGGGAATGCTCCCCCACCACCCACCCCCGTCAGCCATATGTAGTCCCTGGGGTTGTCTCTGGAGACAGTTCCTTCAGATATTAACCCTGAGGAGTGGGGTGCAGACCTGAGAGGGTATGTAGTAGGAGGGTATGTAGTAGGAGAAGGGTAGAGTACCAGCAGGCTTTATAAAGGATCGATGGACGATCTGTCCCCGTCCAAAGAGAATCACGCCCTCACCCGGGAGACTTGGGCATCAATGGCCGACACTGGAAGATACATCTGATAAGAATTAAAGTGCTTATTGCAGATATAACTCACCGCCAGAAATTAGAACTAGCTAAGGAAGAGCAATAATAACTCTTATTGTAAAAGTTGTTTGATTCACTTCTAAGAATAAGTCACCCCGATTCGTTTTTCATTGTTATTTTATTGAAAGTGTGGTTAAATAAAACTCAACTCGACTCAAATTGGTTCACATTTAAATAATAATAATAATAATAATAACGAAAGGACAATAACGAAAACAATAATAGTAAAATATTTAAAACAAATACCAAATGAAGATAATGGAACTTTATTTCATTTTAAATATTCAAAAGATCTGTTGGTCATTATATATCATATATATATATATATATATATATATATATATATATATATACATCTCCATGTAATTCAGGTAAGTATGTGTTTATTTGTTCATCGTATATTCGTGTAATTTAAGAGAGTATTTGTTCATTTCTTTATGGATTTAGGTTTTACATCTTAGTGCTACTTCTGTAAATCATATTCTGCAATCGCACATCCAGCTTGCACAGTGGCTTGGTAATCAGATACCCGTGGGTATCGTGCTAAAAGAATGATGGTGGTTTTATACCATGTTCAACAAAAGCCATATTCATGGTGAGAAGTGGGTAGAGTGCATATAGCTCATGTATATATACGTATAAATATAAACATATGTTACAGTATCTCCTGCTCACCTTTCTCCTCCCCCCCCCCCCCCCGGCTGATACAACTTGGTCGATTCTCCTGCTCATCTCCCCGTCCGATGCTGGTACGACTTGGTCGGTTCTCCTGCTCACACCCCCCCCCCCCCCCCCCCCCCCCCCCAGTCTGGTACGTCTTGGTCGGTTCGCCTGCTCAACCCCCCACACCCCACCCCCCACCCCCCACCCCCCACCCCCCACCCCGCACCGATGTTTCTTTATTTGTGCTGGGAGCGGGTTGGGGGAGGGGGTCAACAAAAGAAATCCCCAAACCATCGGATTATGCAACTTTGTTGTTGTTGGTACATTAGTTGTTTAAGCAGGGGACATTTCGACGATTGGTCTTTCTCATTCCACTGCTCCTGGCCTCATAATTAAGCGACACGAGACCGACATAGGTTTAAAGTGGCATTTATTTTAAAGCCGATAATGGTAACAGCGAACAGAAATGAATATATAGTCTTAAGCGGGCATTCCTTACACGCGGTATGCGGTATGCGGCATGCGGTATGCGAATGGCATGATTCCTTACACGCGGTATGCAGTATGCGGTATGCGGCACACGACTGGCTATATTTAAAAAATAAAAATAAACAATTATTCTCCATACTGCTCTGTATATGACCAAATATTGCATTTATATCTATGTAACTTTTTGTACGTCACATGGGGGTTCCTACCTTTATTATAACCAAATTATAGATAAGTATTCATATTTCTGTGCATATGGTAGCATTTATAGCTTTCCCCTAACCTTATGTCTCCAGGGTGCCCAGCTCACCATGTGTTTCCCATCCTCACCCCTGTGTGAGACGGTTCCGTAATGCTCAGTCGCCTCTCCTGGTGTTAAACTAATGGACACATCAGACTCAGGTTTCTATTCGGACCCAGCTTGATGCATAGCGCATGCTGCACCGATCGCTACATGGACCAATCGGAAAAACGCATTTGCATTCGCATTCGCATTCACATACCACGTGTAAGGAATGTAGCTCATAGGTTTCAAGGCGTTTCGATTTTTTGTCGCATTCGCATTCACATTCGCATACCGCATAACGCGTGTAAGGAATGCGCCCTTTAATGTAGGCTAACAGACGCTCAACCGTTAGGTCTAATCTTGAGTTCGGGGTGGGTGGGAGGCTAAAAAACCCGGCACCGTGTCGATATGTGTTGTCTGGTTCAGCTCATAGGGTACAATGATTCCAATGAAACGTTATGACTTAATTAGGTCAGCTAGGCATCCACGTTAAGTGTGGTGGCTGCAGGAGCAGTTCTGAATCAGCAATTCACTAGTCGGTGCCATAATCCGCTGATGTGATATACATAAAAGTGTATACATGACCCTCCAGGTGGGGCAGGGGCTCAGTACAGAGCCAAGGCTAATTAAGTCGGGCGAATAGATATTAGCTTCTGGCCCCATGCGCTAAATTACCCATGTTGTGGCCAACATGAATAATGCCGAGCACCTGGCTAGGAAGCGACCAGTATCAATGTTTAAGTCATTGGTTTGAATCCATCAGGGTTCGAACCCACGATCCCACCATCACCACACGGGAGACCGGAGCTCTAACTCATTTGGCCATCCCGTCTAATATGTCAATATTTGGTTGTTGCATGTCTCCTCACAAGACACCGACGTTAACTATCTAACTGCAGGTTGACATCGGTCCTTTATTGAAGAGAATCTAAAGCAAACCACACTGGTCCCCTGACGCCATTAAAACCTGATTTGGTGTGCTTATCTGCGAGTTACGGCCGAGCACATCGCAGTAATGCAACACCGATTCTCCCATATACAATTATTACTGTGGCATTGAATGGTAAATCAAGCAGCAGACATCAGATATAAAATCTCCACATCTATATGAAGCTGGGTGCCGGTTTGGAGGTTATCGGAGCTACTCGCTCACGAGAAGCCATTGGTGGATCATTGTGCTTATTGGCGCATGCGCAGTGTTAGTTGCCGGACACGAGGAAGATGGCTGAGTGGCTAGCTCTGCAGTTTCGTTTCTGTTAACCGGATTCAACAGTGTTGCAATACATATACACCTACATATATACCTACATATATATATATATATATATATATACATATATCTATATGTGATGTATAATGTATTATGCGAGTATAACAATTCGCAAGGTAATATTACTTATTATTATTATTGTTATCCTTCGTAAGATACAACACTGTACCAGTGGCGCCATCTCGCCGAACTCACCTCCCCCGGATGTTGACCAGTGTCAGTCGCACGTATAAGAATTATACGGGTGTAATGACCCAGAATATCCCTCCTGTACCTCATCACTCACTCAGCTCTATCTATGGGAGTCTCTCATAGTCATAGTCATCTACTGCTCCAGCCTCCCGAACCCCAGCTCCGATGATGGCGCCACCACCCCTGCACACTGTAACCGCCACTCACTGTACCACTATCATGTCTTCCTCTTTTCATTATGTAGGCAAACTATTATATATATATACATACATACATATACCCCGTATATGTACCCATATACAGGTCTAGGATGAACCCGACGTTCCTTTAGTGTTAATTGAGTTAAGCATTTGCGAGTTGCGGGTTCGATCCACTAGGCCGCGCCCCCATCCACTTATATACTCTGTGTGCGTTCCATGTGACAGACACGCCTGCCTGAGAATCACCAGGTACCAGAATTCTGCCGGCTACGTCCAGCCACAGTGAGGACTTCCATTTTACATCAGGATGCTACGTCTGATAGGAGGGCTGAGATTTTGCCTTTATTTTGTTCTCAAGCAAGGTTGTGTACTGGTCCCCATGCTCTTCTCCATCTACTTATCAGCAATGCTCGACGAGGCTTTCTGAGGCATGGGAGATGGCGTCTATATACAGTCCAGACAGAGCGCTGACCTATTCAACGTCGCACACTTCAGAGCGAAGACCAAGACTACTCAGATACTGGTGAGAGAGATGACAGTGCACTGGTTGCCCACTCTGCTGAAGAGATCCAGAAAATAGTGGACGCTTTCTCCGATGCATCAAAGAAGTTCATCCTGAAGATTAACATCAAGAAGACGGAGGTGCTGTACCAACCCAACTCTACAAGAACCCGAGAGGAGGATATCATGGTTGACAGAAACAAGCTGAACTCTGTTCCGGAATTCACCTACCTCGGAAGCACTATATCAAGTGATGGACGCATTGATGCTGAAATACAGGGGAGGAATGCGAAGGTTATCGCATCTTTTGGCCGATTATGCCAGAGACTCTGGAACAACCACCATGTGTCCATGCGGGTCAAAGGCAAGATCTACCATTCAATCGTGCTATCCACCCTACTATACGGAGCCGAGGCCTGGACAGTGTACAGACGACAGGTGAAAAAGCTGCATGCCTTCATGATGCGACATCTGCGTTCAATCATGAGGCTAACCTGGAAGGACAAAGTGACAAATAAGGAAATACTCGAACAGACGGGGCTGCCCTCTATGGAAGATCTTCTGATCAAAGAGAATCTCCGGTGGACTGGACACCTCTTGAGGATGTCATCAGACAGGCTACCAAAGCAGATCCTCTATTCTCAACTGTCTTCTGCTTACAGAAAGAGAGGGCGCCCTCATCTCCGGTTCAAGGATACCATCAAGAGAAACCTGAAGCTGAGATACATTAAGACCGACTCATGGACATCACTCTCACAGCAGAGAGCTAAATGGAGAGCGACAGTCAAGTAATGAAAGCAGTCTTTGTCGCATCGTGACCGACAGCATGATGATGATGAGTATGTTCTTCTCTGTAGCTGATATGACCTTAGATGTTGCTAGGACGTAAAACAACAACAAACAAACAAACATCTCTGTAGCTTTACATGTATCTAAGTTGGGTATATAGGAATCAAATGTAGATAATTCTTTTGTTGTAGAAAATATGATGCTTTCATCAGACTGTGCAGTCTTGATGGGCAAATTCGATTAATCAACTCGGGTCACCCGAGTCACTTTTTGGCGCATGTGCACATCATACAAACTCGGGTTGAATAAACGAATATGCCTCTCCATGCTCAGGCTGGGGGAAAATGGTGTCTTAATCTAAAAGTTTTTTTTGTTTTTTTTCTAATAACTGATATAACTACAGAAAAATAGGATTTAAAGTATTATATGATTGCATAGTTTAGTTATATTTCCATTTCATTAATCTGTGTTATTACCAAAAAAAACATGTAGGACTGGTAATGGTAGCTATTTTCTGCAGGATGGTACCAGCACAAATGTGACATCATCCTTCCTAGCAAACCCCAGGCATGCGGTGGGTTACTGGGGTCAGGTCATTTTGCACACGGCACATGTTTTTGTCAAGTCCACTTGAGGTGTTCGATTTGAAATTCTAGCAACTCGGGTGACCCAAGTCGCCCGGGTCGTGTTAATCGATTACGCCTGCACGGAAAACGGTAGCCTGGTCCCCTGGCCTTTATTCACATCATCATCATGTAGGATAATGATATAGACAGATTTACTGGCTTTTCTTAATGATATAGTGTAGTCTCTTTGACAAAAATTGACCTGTTCTCCTATCCTTCTTGTGAGTGATCGCAGACCCTTGCTGTGACAGGCATGAAATTAAAAATAATCAATTAATCCATCTTATATAGAGGATCCCCCTTATATAAAAATGAATGTCGCTTAATCATGCTTACATAAATACAATTTGATAATAGACCAGTTCGTAATTCCAGCATCACGCTGCATTGTGGGAATTTTAAAAGCAAAACAAACCTGCACAAAGCACATATGCGTGCTTTAAGACTACCAAACATGGGGGGTTTGCGATGTCCAGGGGGGATATGAGATTTCCTAGGAAATCGCAAGCACCCCATGCCCATAGATGGTATGGGGGTTTGCGATTTACTACTAAATCACAAGTGGGTGTTTGCGATTTACAGGGTTTGCGATTTCCTGCTACACTGGCAACATGACCCGATTTCCCACTTTGTTACATTATCCTGATACTGAGCTAACCAATCCTTACCTGATCCTATTAATGCCGAGCGCCAGGCTATGTAGCGACAAGAACCAATTTTGTACGTGTCT
Organism: Branchipolynoe longqiensis; assembly: GCA_030323885.1. NCBI lineage: Eukaryota > Metazoa > Annelida > Polychaeta > Phyllodocida > Polynoidae > Branchipolynoe > Branchipolynoe longqiensis. The sequence goes on from CM059187.1 coordinate 52,257,106, forward strand.
ATAGTTACAGTGTGCATACGCTTCCTGTCTACCAAGTCTACCGCCAGACAGTATATAGCGTGATACACACCCATCACGGTTTAATAGTTGGACAGGGCATGTACTTCCTGTCTACCAAGTCTACCGCCAGACAGTATATAGCGTGATACACACCCATCACGTTTCAATAGTTGGCCAGGGCATGTACTTCCTGTCTACCAAGTCTACCGCCAGACAGTATATAGCGTGATACACACCCATCACGGTTTAATAGTTGGACAGGGCATGTACTTCCTGTCTACCAAGTCTACCACCCGACAGTATATAACTGATGCTAAATATTCGGAATGTTGCACTAAGATAATATGAATAAGCAATGTTTAGGACCGACCCCCACTTGGTGTTTATGACAAATTGTTGTGCATTTCTATTAATTTAGAATACAATCGACGTTTTGCACCGCTCGTATCTGCAAAGCAGGGGGCATTTGTTTTTCTCTCGACGCCGTTTTCAGTGTAATGCGCAGTCGGAATTACGAACTAATCTATATGGGTAGTATATACATGTAGCAGTGTAAAGTCGACGGCTGGCGGTTTGAGTGGTTTGGACAGGCTAATAAGAAATCACTATAGGCAAGGAAGGAAAGTAGATAAAGAGTGAAAGGTAGGAGAGTGAGACTCTCTCATTTATTACTTTTATAGTTTCCAGAACAAGATGGTGGTGATCACATGATCCAATCTTCCAATCCCTAACAAGCATTCCTCTATCCACCAATGAGGGTTCAATATCCCTGTTGCCAAGGCATGGTTAGATCTGTATCTGTGGCAGGGATCCATAAATAACTCTTGAGGGAGGGGGTATGTGAGGCAACTTCCCAAAGACTGTCCCACCTAAGAAGTGACACTCCTTCAGGTCAAGAAGTGACCCTCTCTCTCTACACTATATTAATACACAATTTCTATCCTTTATGAGTAGTATAACACCAACTCCACATATACCTTATATGCCTTTGGTTTTACATACTATGTACCATTTTATAGACAAGTTTGCAATTTATTATAGCAGAGTTCTCCATATCCCATATCTCATATACCGGAACATTTTACAGTAGTCTGCACTGACCTTTCAGGCAAGTAACCACATAGACAGGTAGGCGTGGGTAGTGTGTTGATATCAGGGAGCCTAGGTGGTCTAATGGTTAGCACACTGGCCCGGAGTGCACAGAGATGTGGATTCGAGTCCTGCTCTAGGCGCAATATTTCCCATTTTCATCACCCCCACGACATACACATGTTAGTCAGTTAAAACGCGTGGACATTTATTTATTTATTTATTTATTTATCAACACAAGTATATTATTAACCAATCGCTGTCATCCACCTTGTCTCCTGCGTAGCGAAGTTTGATGAGCTATTTCCATTTCCGTTTGCTGGATTTTGGTCATTCAACATGAGTATACAAACAAATGGCAGCCCCCATATAGGGCTATTTCCGTTTCTGTTTGCTGGATTTTGGTGATTTCATGTTCCACCTCTATCAGTCTGGGTATTGTTTATGAATATATGTACATGTGTTAGTCCTTAGCCTTCCCTTTGAGGGGTCGGTATCAATTGATAAAATATGCATTACGTAAACAATTTGAAGAATGACTAATACATATAATTATATCAAATAAATTCTAATCTGCATAATTGCTGTATTTAAAAAAAAAGTAATATTATTGGACCAACAATTGTTTTTTTTGTAAATATATTTATTCTTCTGAAATAAAAAATTAATATTCGGAATGTTGTATTAAAATATATTGATAAAATATACATTTTTGTGGGATGATCGAAATTCTATGTGGAACTGGTAGAATCAGACGTTCACAATCGGAATGGTTCCATGGAATAGGAATGGATGTCAGGTATTCACATGCATTAATGGAATCTCAAAAGGACTAGATGAAGTGGGTATTCAAATCATTCATAAGCTAGTAACTGACATCTATGAGACTGGATTTATACCATTGAATATGAATGAATCCATATTTGTATGACTCCCAAAGAAGCTAAAACCAACATTGTGTACTGAGTACAGAACACTAAGCCTGATGAGTCATATGTTGAAGATGATCCTGAAAATAATTTTACTGAGAAACAGACAGAAAATTGAAGAACAAATCAGTAACGTACAAAGTGGGTTATATATCTGGAAGAGGTACACGTGAAGGGATTTTCAATATGAGAATGATTTGTGAACGTTATTGTGAAGTGAACCAGGATGTTTATGCCTGCTTTATTGACTATGAGAAGGCCTTCGACCGAGTCAATCATGAACTGTTTAATCAAATGTTTACAAGATATTGGTGTCAATGGCAAAGACATTAAACTAATTGTGAACTTATACTGGACACAACGTGCATTATAAAAATGGAGCAGGGCCTATCGGATGAAGTTATGATTAAACGAGGAGTTCGACAGGGGTGTGTATTGTCACCATGTCTATTTAACCTGTACACAGAGATGATTTTCAGACACATTGAAGATGCAAGGGAGTGACAATAGGTGGCATGAACATCAACAATCTTAGATATGCCGATGACAGTGTAATACTAGCAGACAGTGAGAAAAACCTACAAGATATAGTGAATAGAATCAATAAAGCTGGAATACTATTCAACATGAAGATGAATGCCAGGAAGACCAAAACAATGGTTATACGTAAAAAGACAGATAAACCAAATGTCAATATAACCATAGATGGCACAAACATAGAACAAGTATCCAAATTCATATATCTCGGACAAAAGATTACAAATGATGGGAGATGTGAGAAAGAAATTAAAAGAAGGATAACAATAGCCCGAACAACATTCTCCAAAATGTATAGAGTGTTAACATCAAGTAAGATATTAATACAAACAAGGAAGCGTATTCTTCAGTGTTATGTGTGGTCTACTCTAATGTATGGGGCAGAGACATGGACAATCTCTAAGAAAATGTACAAACGTTTAGCAGCATTTGAGATGTGGACTTATCGAAGGATGATGAAAATATCATGGACAAAGAAGATCACCAACAAAGAGTTTCTCAGAAAAATTAAAAATAAGAAAAGCTTGTTTGCCACTATACAGACAAAGAAACTTATTTATTTTGGCCACATCATTCGTCAGAGTTCAATATACCGTACATTGCTGGAAGGGAAGGTGAATGGCAGCAGAGGGAGAGGGAGACCAAGAACATCATGGTTTACAAATATTTCACAGTGGACAGGCTTGAATTATTCACAGTCTATCAGAACAGCACAACATCGGGACAAGTGGAGAACCATTGCATCCAACCCTCGACTAGAGGATGGAACTATTGATTGATTGATTGAATGGAATCTCGACTTTAAACAGATAGCCATCGTCTTTTCAAGAGTACTTTCGATTAAAATGTCAATCAGAATCCTCCCCCCACCCCCTCGCCCCTCCCCGACTTAATCAACCCGCGAAGGAAGGCACGAATGCACCTCGATGAAATAACTTTAAAATAAATTATTAAGTTTTGGCATGAACTCGAAATCCCCAAAGAAATAAATCCTTTCGACGGGCGCCAATTCGCACCCAGAGGGCAATAAAGCACTCCCAGAGAAATAAAACACTGGAGACGGACGGCCGTTCGATACTCAATCACCCTGGCATCGCCAAGTCTATGCCGACATCCCGCATCCGGCATCCGGAACCCGCCACCCGCCACCCGCCACCCGCCACCCGCCACCCACCACCAGACACCAGCCACCAGCCACTTGCCATCCGTACCCGGCACCCGCCACCCGGCACCCGCCACTCGCCACCCTCTGCCCACCGCCCACCACCAACCACCTGCCAGCCACCACCCGCCACCCACCACCCGCCACCCGCCACTCACCACCCTCCGCCCACCACCAACCACCACTTGACACCCGCCACCCGCCACTCGCCACCCTCCACCCGCCACCAACCACCCGCCACCCCACCCACCCGCCATGCACCACCTGCCACCCGCCACTAGCCACCAGCCACCAGCCACCAGTCACTTGCCATCCGTACCCGGCACCCGGCACCCGGCACCTGTCCACCGCCACCCTCCACACCGCCACTCGCCACCCGACCACCCGCCCACCCGCCACCCCCACCCGCCACCCGCCACCCCGCCACCCGCCACACGCCACCGCCACTCGCCACCCGCCACCCGCCCCACCCGCCAGCCGCCACCCGCCACCCGCCACCCGCCACCCGCCACCCGCCACCCACCACCCGCCACCCGCCACCAGCCACCACACGACACCCGACGCCCGCCGCTCGCCACTCGCCATCCGCCACCCGCCACCCCCCCCCTACCTCACGTTGTAATTGTTTCCCGCTCTCTCCGCGAGGTGGCGGGATGGTGGGGGGGGGGGGGAATTGATCACCCATAGGTAGATTGGGGCGCCGTGTGTAATCAAACGCCACAGCTCCCGCATATGACACACTTCACCAACAGTTACTCTGCGTGAGTGTCAATACGGTGCACTAACTATTCACCGAACCATTTGTTTGCATAACGCTAAATACGTCTTTTCCGAGACAGTGTCGAGAGCAGTGCTTTACACAGTGCTGGTGCGCTTTCACTCGTTAAGTGCTTTCCGAGTCACGTGAATCCGGTGTTCCTAAATATAACAGAACATACAAGATGAAACTGTATGGATAAGTACACACATACACATATTGGAACGCTCTGGAGAGATTGGCAAACTATCACTGTTTATTATTTATAATTATATGCCTATCATGGATAAGTCTGAATAGACTTGTTTTCACCATTAGACAGTTTGTTGATATAAAGCCCCAGCCTACACTTTTACCGACCCAAAGGATTTTTAAGCTCCCACACCACATAGACATGGTATGAGAGCAACTGGCCTTTGATGACGCTGTAAGTTATACACAGCGGTGGAAATCCAAATTGGCAGAGATGGGGGCATGGGGAATTGAACCACTGACCTTCAGATTAGGAGTCCGACCTAGAAAAAAGTCAGACACTCAAACCACTCCGCCACAGAGAACCCCACTACCAATGGCAATGCCAACCAACAACGATAAATATTCTTAAATCAGCAAACACCCATGGATTGTACAGTGTGATCCAATTGTGTTGTTCGTCATTGCTTTATGACCTAGCAACATCTAAGGGCATATCAGGATAGGTACCGATTTGTGACACAGCACACTCATGGCGACGTTATAGTGCTGCACCACTGGAAGACCAGGCCACCAGCGCCATGACTCAATATCCCACATGGTACGTTATCCTGATACTGTGAAAACCAGTCCTTGCCCTATCCTATTAATGCCGAGTGACATGCTAGGTAGCGACAAGTATCAATGTTATAAGTCATCGGCTTGACTCGGTTGGGATTCGAACTCCCGACCTTCTGCACGGTAAGCCTGCCGCCTACCGATTCTGCCACAGCGTCCTGTGGCAGTGTGATCCATGCCCACCCCCAGTGTGTGCCTACTGTAATTTTCTAGTTCTCCGAGTGGATACATTCTGCAGAAGTGCAACAGTTTTGATTGATCTCTGCAAGAGCGATATTTTGTTTGATCTCTGCAGGGGAGGGATGCATCGCGTCCCGTGGTGGGCTCTGTTTCACGGGTGTCCCATTAAGGGTTGGCTCTAGCCAATGCTTATACTGTTACCAATGCGTATCCTGCCGTCCCTCACCTAAACACATTGGCCGTATTCGATTAACACGACCCGGGTGACTCGGGTCACCCGAGTTGCTAGAATTTCAAGTCCAACACCGCGAGTGCAGTTGACAAAAACACTTGACAAAAACATGTGCCGTGTGCAAAAAATCCCCACCCCAGTAACCCATGTCTTGGCTGGGGGTGGCTAGGAATGATGACATCACATTTGCACTCCTACCATCCTGTACACTATCAGCTACCAGTACCAGTCCTACATAGTTTTATTTGGTAATAACCCAGATTAATTAAATGGAAATATAACTAAACTATGCAATCATAAAATACTTAAATCCTATTTTGTTGTAGTTATATCGGCTATTAACAACAACAAAAAGTTTTAGATTAAGCCACCATTTTCCCCCCACCCCGAGTGTGGAGAAGTGTATTCGTTTATTCAACCTGAGTCTGTAGGATGTGCACATGCGCCAAAAAGTGACTCGGGTGACCCGAATTGATTAACCGAATATGCCCCATATGTGCAGTCGGAATTACGAACTGGACTATCGCAAAGATGTTTTCATTAGGATTAATCCATCTTGATCCTCCTTGAATCCATTTTATCTCCCCAGATCTGGTAGAAGTTCAAAATCAAACATATAGCTGCCATGCTTGGGGTGATAAATGCTACAAAGCATGGGGTTTGCGATTTCCAGGGGGGGTTTGTGATTTCCTTGGAAATCGCAAACCCCGGGGTGTGCGATATCCAGGAGTTTGCGATTTCCTGCTACACCGGCAGCCTGGTCTCCAAGTGCGGCAGCATTATAAAGTCGCCATGAGCGTGCGCCGTTACGAGTCAGCACCCATCCTAGTAATGCCGAGAACCAGCCTAGGTAGCGACAAGTATAAATTTGGTAAGTCATTGGTTTGACTCGGCTGGGATTCCAACTCCTGGCCTTCTGTCCGGGAAACCTGCGTTCCTACCGATTCGACCACCACGTCCGGTCTTATCAACAATTACATAGGAAGACAATTCTGTTCAGTGGATATTTACTATGGCTATAGTAGGTTATGCAACGCATTAATTCAATGACTGTTAGTTTGAATAAGGTGTAATGTGACTGAACGACTATTACATATCTCGCCGGGCAACATCTAAGGTCCACCCCCACCATTCAAGACCTACCCCAGCACACCACAGTCCTCCACACCACACCCCACGCCTCCACACTAAACCCTACCCCTCCACACTGCACCACACCCCTCCACACCACACCAGAACCATCCCTTCATACCTACCCCACCACACCACAGTAAAGGAACGACAAATTCCTGACCTAAAAACATACAAAAAATATCTGTGCAAAATAAGGCTAGGAAACCCCCACTAAGCTGCACTGCAAAGGGGCATGTGATATGTCACGGCCCACCAGCGGGACACCCAATGGAAGGTAACCATGCCAAAAGTAGCCAGATAGCACACCACACAGCTACGTACAAGCCTGTGATATGTAAATAGGAGTAGGCTAGTCTAGTAGTAAAAGTAGAAAAATAAAACACATATATGCCAAGAAAATCCAAAAAAATTAACATAGATTACTAACCAGACCAACCAACTATCTATCTGCTGCTGAAATGCAGGCAATCAAATACCTTATCAGCAGCTACTGTGTGATAAGATAACACCGACACTACAGCTGGCCAGCATTGAAAACAAGCCTGAATACCCAGGCTTATATGCTATGGACAGTATAAATACAGCCTCAATAAAAAATAAAAAAAATAAAAAAAATATCTAACACCCGTCCTGATATGACCTTAGATGTTGCCCGGACGTAAAACTCCAACAACCAATCAACATATCGAATCCATATTTAGTCATGAAACTTGTGAATTTGGTACAGTTGCTTCATCCCATGAGAGCATAATATTTTCCAAACCAAAGCATTGACCTATATAACTTATCTAACATAGATACGGTTGCACCCATTCATCATTCTTTGCCTCTGAGGAACATCAAAACCCAGCGGCTTTTTGACAGGTGACAATTTGACCTAGTTAAAATTACATCGTCTGATGGTTTAGATTTTCTGACATTCTATATTCGATTAGATACATACACCAGCTTGATCATTTTAATCTACCTTACCTTGGCTTGTGAAGTAAGTTTTATTATAAAAAAATATAAGTGGCTAATTCGGGATATTTTGAAATGAAAATTAATATTGGCATGCATATATCCAAAAATGCTGGGCAACATAGGCTTCAGCAGTAACAGCTACTTACTTACCTTCTATACAATAATAAATGCTTAATAAGTGTACCAGTATCTAAATTAGATCGGCAAAATCAAATGAAGTAAATGCGTTGGTTTTTTTAATTTAATGATTTCACTGATGTATGCAGCTCTCAATAACAATCACGTATCACACGTCGGTTCAACTGGTGTAATCACGCGAATTATTTTGCAAGATTGCACTTAAAAACATATTAAGAGTTGGCCTATTGTGATCAAATTTAACCGAACTAAATGCGAGGGTACTGTACTAATCCAAATAATTTACTTAACTTGAAATACCACTTCAATTCAAAACCAACTATTTTTGTTTCTATCGCGGTTATTTCAAACGTATTCTGGCTAAGCTCTTCTCAAAAAACACATTCATTTCATTTGAATAGTTTCATGTTTGCGACTGATTGGTGTGTGACTGGTGGGAGGACTTGACTTGACTTTTGGGTGGTTGGTAACCTTGACGGTTACACTTACAGGCCCCAGGACTACAGCTTAAGAAAACGGCCCTGATAAATCGGTCCGTTTTGGGGATGAAGAGTAAACTTCAGTGAGGACAGTTGTAGAAATCGGGGGTATTTACAACAATAATGCCAAGTCGTTGGAGCGGTACCAGTTCACTCCGGTCTAATTGTAGTTGTGCACTCATGTCCAGTCGCCAATGGGTTAGAAGGAAGGGAGGGTGAAAGGTGGGATCAGCAGCAAGAAGAACGTGAGACAGCAAAAAAGGAAAAGGGCCCCAACCAAGCAAGCAACTCCCTTGATCAGGGGTAGGAGTAATCCTGGGAGAAAAAAAAGAAAGGGCAGCATAGAGGAAAGAGAAATGAGGAGAGTTGAGTAGAGCCGTGCCTCCTTGCCCTGTGGAGACCAGTCGGCGAGCCGGAGACACGGACGGAGTAAGAGGTAGAATGTGAAGTGATGGCCTGCTCCCCCTGCAGGAACTCTTTTTAGACATCTATCGAGGAGAAGTGTGGCTCAGCAGAGAAGCGATAGAAGATGTGTGAATGAGGTGGAGCCCGGACAAAAAGTGGTGGGCGGACTTTGTGTCCAGGTGTGTAACTTGTGGGGTGAACTGTGTGTCGCCACATGGTGTGTGCTGGTTGCCGGGTGGCTGGTGGGACTGACTGTGCATCATGGTGTGTGCTGGTTGCCGGGTGACTGGCGGGACTCACTGTGCATCAGTACATGGTGTGTGCTGGTTGCCAGGTGACTGGTGGGACTGACTGTGCATCAGTACATGGTGTGTGCTGGTTGCCGGGTGACTGGTGGGACTGTCTGTGTGTCACTACATGGTGTGTGCTGGTTGCTGGGTGACTGGTGGGACTGACTGTGTGTCACTACATGGTGTGTGCTGGTTGCCGGGTGACTGGTGGGACTGACTGTGCATCAGTACATGGAGTGTGCTGGTTGCTGGCTGGCTGGTGGGACTGACTGTGCATCAGTACATGGTGTGTGCTGCATGGTTGCCGGGTGACTGGTGGGACGGAATGTGTGTCACTACATGGTGTGTGCTGGTTGCCAGGTGACTGGTGGGACTGACTGTGCATCAGGACATGGTGTATGCTGGTTGCTGGGTGACTGGTGGGACTGACTGTGTGTCACTACATGGTGTGTGCTGGTTGCTGGGTGACTGGTGGGACTGTCTGTGTGTCAGTACATGGTGTGTGCTGGTTGCCGGGTGACTGGTGGGACTGTCTGTGTGTCACTACATGGTGTGTGCTGGTTGCCGGGTGACTGGTGGGACTGTCTGTGTGTCACTACATGGTGTGTGCTGGTTGCTGGGTGACTGGTGGGACTGTCTGTGTGTCACTACATGGTGTGTGCTGGTTGCCGGGTGACTGGTGGGACTGTCTGTGTGTCACTACATGGTGTGTGCTGGTTGCTGGGTGACTGGTGGGACTGTCTGTGTGTCACTACATGGTGTGTGCTGGTTGCCGGGTGACTGGTGGGACTGTCTGTGTGTCACTACATGGTGTGTGCTGGTTGCCGGGTGACTGGTGGGACTGACTGTGCATCAGTACATGGTGTGTGCTGGTTGCCGGCTGGCTGGTGGGACTGACTGTACATCAGTACATGGTGTGCTGGTTGCCGGGTGAATGGTGGGACTGACTGTGCATTAGTACATGGTGTGTGTGACATGGGGTTTGTGACTGGCGGCAGGACAGGTGGGTTGACACTGACCACTGCCCCAGACGCACTCCTTGACCACCCTGCGCCTGGACAGTGTCCTCCAGCGGCCAATATCTTCACCGAGTTTCCAGCCCCCCCCCCCCCCCCACCCCCCTCCACAACCACCCACCCCCACCATTCCAGACCTACCCCAGCACACCACAGTCCTCCACACCACACCACACCCCACGCCTCCACACTACACCCTACCCCTCCACACTACACCACACCACTCCAAACCACACCTCACCCCTCCACACCACACCAGACCCATCCCTTCATACCGACCCCAGCACACCACACCCACCCAATTACCCCCAACCACACACAACATCACCCTCCACACTACACCCTGCCCATCCACAACTACTCAACCCCTCCACACACTACCACACCACACCCATCCCTCCAAACCTACACCACCACACCACATCCACCCAATCCCACCCAAAAACACTCCACCACATCTCATCCCTACACACCACACCACACCACACCACACTCCACCCCACCACGCACACAGACACAGGGCCTGCGCACACATGTCAGGTCTGGCGGATACTCGCCGACATCGGGCCATGAGTTCCGCTAGTCCACACGGTAAAAAAATGTCATGAATGACATGGGATGGGAAATAATAATGAACATTTATTTGTAAATTACCAAAGTAGATTCCTATTTTTCTCTTAAATTGAAATTATGAAAGCCCTGCGCGATCCATATATTGAAGAATCGCCCCCAAAATCACATCAGCGTTCAGCTTGCATTCCTTACACGCAGTATGCGGCATGCGAATGCGAATGTGAATGCGGCAAAAAAATCAAAAAGCAGCTAAGTGAATAGGGGTGCTTCCATGCCTCCGAATGCGAATGCGAATGCAAATGCAAATGCAAATGCAAATGCAAATGCAAATGCAAATGCGGCAACCGAATTGGTCCATGTAGCCATCGGCTAGGAATTGGTCCATGTAGCCATAAGCTAGGAAGCCAAACACTAGAAAATGTAGACCATTACAAATACCTAGGCCTTGAGTTGGACAGCCAACTAAACTACAACCTATGTATAAACAAAATTGTCCAAAAGGTAAACCACAAACTGTGGCTATTTGCAAAGCTAAGAGACTACATGACACAAGAAATGTCAATAAAAATCTTCAAGGGCATGGTGCTACCCTATTTTGACTATGGAGATGTAAACTACATGGGTGCAAAGAAAGAACTTCTAAAAAAACTGCAAACACTACAGAACAGAGCCCTGAAAATCTGCCTCAGAGTAGACAAGCTGCACCCCACCTATGACATACACAAAAGAACCAAAGTAAAATTGCTAGAAAATAGGAGAATAATTCATCTGAAAACATTAGCATACAGCTATAGTCAAGACAATAAACTCCTAACAAAACCACAAAGGGCAACTAGAGCAAATAATGCGCCACTACTAAAGCAGACCAGAAGCCAAATAAAAGCTCACGAGAGAAGCACGCTAGAAATGGCTGCCAAGGTGTGGAATGCCCAAACAGTAAAGGAACGACAAATTCCCGACCTAAAAACATACAAAAAATATCTGTGCAAAATAAGGCTAGGAACCCCCAACTAAGCTGCACCGCAAAGGGGCAGGTGATACATGTCACGGCCCACCAGCGAGACGCCCAATGGAAGGTAACCATACCAAAAGCACCCAGATAACACACCTCACAGCTGCGTACAAGCCTATGATATGTAAATAGGAGTAGGCTAGTCTAGAAATAAGAGTAGAAAAAATAAAGCACATATATGCCAAGAAAATCCAAAAAAATTAACATAGACTACTATAGTACTAACCAGACCAACCAACTATCTATCTGCTACTGAAATACAGGCAATCAAATACCTTATCAGCAGCTACTGTGTGATAAGACAACACCAACACTACAGCTGGCCAGCATTGAAAACAAGCCTGAATACCCAGGCTTATATGCTATGGACAGTATAAATACAGCCTCAATAAAAAATAAATAAAAAAAAGTAAAAAAAAAGAATGCTGCTGCGTTTGCCATAGAGAACAGTTGTGAGAAACCTGACACTATGTGTGGGTGTGGGTGTGGGTGTGGGTGTGGGTGTGGGTGTGGGTGTGGGTGTGGGTGTGGTTGTGGGTGTGGGTGTGGGTGTGGTTGTGGGTGAAAGGAATCAACCTGTTCGCATGCCGCATGCCGCATGCCGCATGCCGCATACCGCATTCGCATTCTCATGCCGCATACCGCGTGTAAGGAATCCGAGCTTTACTTGGTCAGTGTGGCCAGGTGGCACCGGTCGAACTATACAATGCGTGAAGTACAAAATAAACAACAAGTGGCAGGATACCTCCCCCCCCCCCCCCCACCCTCCCATCGGTGGCGACCCCTGTCGGCCGGCCAGCAGGAAATCGAATAGCTTAGACATGGCGCAGACAGTGTTGCCAACTGGTGGAGAGAGTCGGAAGCGCGTGCTACACTGTCCGCGTCGCGCAATACCATTGAGTGTATCAGATATATATATATACTGTATAAGCCATTATACGAGTATAATAAGGTCGGAAGAGTCCATCGATTCCCCAGCCTCCTTACTTATCGCATGGTTGAGTGTATACATTATGTCATCTACTGGTGCAACCTCAGCTCTCCATGCGGCGCCATCTGCTTTCGCGCCTCAGTGACCGTTACTCACTGTACCGCTCATTTTTTGTTTGTTTTAGGCTAGAGAATATATTTGTACCAATTATCATGTCTTATTCTTCCTTAACCTTAATAGTTAACTATTATACATTTGACCGTCCAGACAGGTCTATAGGCGATAACGGCCAGACACAGCTGGCATACAGTGCTTAGAGCCCCTCACAGGTGGCGCCATTGTGGCCCATGCTGTACTACACAGAGTCAGTTAGATAGGATACAGTGAATATACAATTACATAGGGGACTGAAGATAGATAGTGTCCTTGTTTATATTCCCATAATAGATTATAGCGCATATATGCATAGTGATAAGCCCCTTATCGCCTGTAATAAGCTCTGTAGTGCTCCTCCTCCCCCCCCCCCCCGGGTGGGGGTAGGGGGGGGGGTGCCCTCCACGCACCGCTCCACCCCCTGCGCGGGGCTTGACACGCCACTCGCTGGGAAGTTGCAGAACAGTGAGAAAACGGGTGACCGCCGGTTCATTACAACAACTCCCACCGGCGGCGCTACTGTAGGGAGTTCCGCAGTAAATGGAAGGGTTCAAATCTGTCGAATTGAAGAATAAATAATATAGCTAATATAGTATATATATATATATTATATCCCAACAGTGTACTTCTATTATTGTGTAATCGGGAGGAGCGGTGTGAAAAGAGGGTTGAGGGTGGTTGGGTGGGTGAAGGAGAGAAGGTGGTGCTGGAGGGGTTAGAGTATGAAGTGAATGGGATAGAGAGGCGAGAGTGGGTGGATGGAATGGAGAGGGTCAGGAAGGTAGAGGGTAGAGGGTAGAGGGGGTGAGTAGATGGGTGGAGGGGAGGAACAGAAGAGGCAGGCGGGATAATGGGGTATAAGGGATGATGGGGAGACGGGATGATGGGGCAGAGTGGATGATGGGGGAGTTGAGGGAGTGATGGGGTAGTTAGGTAGAGGGGGTAGAGAGGGTAGAGGCAGTGGACGGACAGTGGCAGTGGGAGCGTAGCGGGGAGGATGGGGTGGACAGGATGTTTGCTTGTTTGTTGTTGTTTTACGTCCTAGCAACATCTCAGGTGATATCAGGATGGGTACCGACTTGTGACAGTGACAGTCATGGCGACTTTATAGTGCTGCCCCACTGGGAAATCAGACCACCAGCACCATGATTTGATATCCCACTCAGTCACATTATCCTGACACTGAGCGAACCAGTCCTTGCCCTATCCTAGTAATGCCGAGCACCTGGCTAGGATGGGTCAATTATCAATTTTCAAGTCATTGGTTTGACTCGACCAGGGTTCGAACCCACAAACTCATGGGTTCGGAAACCCCGATCTCCCAAAACAGGGCTCAACTCATTCGGCCACCCCGTCTGGTCGAAGGAGGACGTAGAACTTAGAAGGTAAAGTGGTTGAAGGGGGCGAAGAGGAAGGCGGGTGTAAAGGGGTTGAAGGAGGTGGAGTGGGTGGAGGTGGCAACGGCTAAATGGTCCCCACAGTCCACAACAGCCCCATCCGTCCTTTCTTCCAGGGATGTTAGCAGCAAGTGCAGTTGTTGTGACCTTTATGTCACTGTTATCAAATCTGAATAAAGAATCCTTATTAACTATGGCCAACATGGGGCCGATAACGCGTTCTTTACGGTGGCGTCCATAATCATGTTGCGCAGACTGATAGAAGTGGTATCAGACCGGTTCTAGTCTGATATCAATCACTATCAGCTTTTTTGTTGTTGTCAGTTTTGAATTGCTAAGATATCTTCTCCCAACTTCAAACGAGTAAAGCTACACATCTTCCTACTGTGGGCGTCTTAGAAGTTAGAACCTTTTGGGTGTTTGTGATATATAATAACCTTGGCTTTGTCTACAGCATTATTAAGATATAAAGCAAGGAGCAGTAGAATGTGGATTATCAATTGTCTGCAATTGAAATCCCCCTACTTCACGATTGCGAAAATTGAGCATATATATATATATATATATATATATATATATATATATATATATATATATATATTTACATGATATATGGGCTGTACAAGGATTATGCACATATAAATATCACGGAAGGTTATTTATATTATATATTCTTCAATTCGACAGATTTGAACCCTTCCATTTACTGCGGAACTCCCTACCGTAGCACCGCCGGTGGGAATTGCTGTAATTAACCGGCGGTCACCCGTTTTCTCACTGTTCTGCAATTGTGTGTGCATATATAGGCGATTATATCTGTGTCATGAGTTATAGTTCATAAACCACTTCAACCATTTACGTCCTGTGTTCTTCTTCCGGGAGTTACCTATTTATATGCGTAATAAAATTGGGTTTTGCGCATACAATCAATTCTTGTTGTGCCAGACATGATCCATGCATCTTTCTACATGTCACTGCACCTCACTGCACCTCACTGCACCTCACTGCACCTTATTGCATCTCACCGCATCTCGCTCCACCTCACTGTACCTCTCCGCACCTCACTGCACCTCACTGCTCCTCACTGCACCTCACTGCACCTCACCACACCTCACTGTACCTCATTGCACCTCACTGCACCCTACATCAACTTACTGCACCTCACTGCATCTCACTGCATCCCATTGCACCTCACTGCACCTCACCACACCTCACTGCACCTCACTGCACCTCACTGCACCTCACCACATGTCACTACACCTCTCCACACCTCACTGCACCTCACTGCACCTTAGTGTACCTCACCACATCTCACTGCATCTCTTCATACCTCACTGCATTTCGGTGCACCTCAGCACCTTACTCTGCTAGAATCTGGGCCCTCTCGGCAGCATGACCCAGGCCGTAAGTTAGGGTCCTGGAGGAGGTCCCGTGCTGATTTAATTTAGATCGCCTCCAGTGGGAGGCACCGGGAGCAGGGTGCAGCTCCCCGCCCCCCCCACCCCCACCCGCTCCGGCTGGGGATGTTCATGTACCCGGTCCGCAGGGTCCGGCATTGTTTCACATCCATCACAAACCGCGATAGGATAGGCGCGCTGCCATCGGGGCCCGAGCGCGTCGGTCATCCCGTCACGGCCAGAGAGGCGCTCCCGGCCGTGGTGGGTTAGCACAGTCCAGGGTGCTTCTCATCATAACAGCTAGGGAAAATGGTTAGCACAGTCTGTGGTGCTTCTCATCATGACAGGAAGGGTAGAGGGTTAGCACAGTCCGGGGTGCTTCTCATCATGACAGGGAGGGATGAGGGTTAGCACAGTCTGGGGTGCTTCTCATGATGACAGGGAGAGTAGAGGGTTAGCACAGTCCGGGGTGCTTCTCATCATGACAGGGCGGGTACAGGGTTAGCACAGTCCGGGTGCTTCTCATCATGACAGGGTGGGTAGAGGGTTGGCACAACCCGGGGTGCTTCTCATCATGACAGGGCGGGTAGAGGGTTAGCACAGTCCGGGTGCTTCTAATCATAACAGAGAGGGTAGAGGGTTAGCACAACCCAGGGTGCTTCTCATCACGACAGGGAGGGTAGAGGGTTAGTATAGTCTGGGGTGCTTCTCATCATGACAGGGAGGGTAGAGGGTTAGCACAACCAAGGGTGCTTCTCATCATGATAGGGAGGGTAGAGGGTTAGCACAGTCTGGGATGCTTCTCATCATGACAGGGCGGGTAGAGGGTTAGCACAACCCAAGGTGCTTCTCATCATGACAGGGCGGGTAAAGGGTTAGCACAACCCAAGGTGCTTCTCATCATGACAGGGAGGGATGAGGGTTAGTACAGTCTTGAGTGCTTCTCATCATGACAGGGCGGGTAGAGGGTTAGCACAAGGCAGGGTGATTCTCGTCACGAAAAGGAGGGATGAGGGTTAGCACAGTCTGGTGTGCTTCTCATCATGACAGGGCGGGTAGAGGGTTAGCACAACCCAGGGTGCTTGTCATCATGACAGGGCGGGTAGAGGGGGTGGGTGGGGGTGTCTATATAATACAACGATGCTTTAGAGTGAGCATACATGTATTTCTTTTTGTGTCATGCAAGGAAACACGTGTTCACGCTCAATTTCCACATGCTCAAGCAATGCAAGCAAGGGGAAAACACTGTTGCTATAAATACCATACCATCATGGAAGCTGGGGTTTGAACATGGAAGTCGCCAGATTATTTCCAAAAATGCATAAAAAGCATGTGAATGCTTTGTGTCAAGGGTGAAAAATGTGCTATGGCAAAGCGTTACTCATGTTTCAATATCACAATTTTCTAATTGCCGTTTTACTCTCAGGTGTATGAATCCTCCTAAATGTGCACATAGTTACTCCTAATGATTACTTCTCAAAATCTGTCTAGGAAATAACTAAGTTCTCATTCTAAAAATGACATTTACATTTTGTGTCACGACAAAGCATGCATGATGCTCTTCACGGTAGCCACCTGGACTTGCTATCGGGGTCCAAACTGTTTTTCTTTAAAATTCGGCCTTAAAATTGGATGGATGTGGAACAAAACAAGCCTAATTGGGATAAGCTGTAACATATTTCAGTTTTGACCTCTGATTCTCTCTATTTAGGACCAGCATTTAAAAAAAAAACATGTAGTGATCACGCACATACATTCAAAGATACCGTCACATACTGTTGGTTGGTTGGTTGTTGGAGTTTGATGTCCTGACAACCTCAAAGGTCATATCAGGAGAGGTACCGACTTGTGACAGTCTGCACTCACGGCGAATTTATAATGCTACCTCACTGGGAGACCAGTCACGAGCACCATCACCCGTCCTGATATGACCTGTTGCTAGGAATTAAAACAACAACAAACAAAGCACCATGATTTGATATCCCACTCAGTCACAGTATCCTCACACTGAGCCAACCAGTCATTGCCCTATCCTAATAATGGCGAGCGCCTGGCTAGGAAGTGACAAGTATCCATTTTAAAATCATTTGTTTGACTCGACTAGGCTTCGAACCGGTAGTTTGGAAACCCGGATCTACCAAATAAACTGTTGGAAGACCAGTGCCCCAGTCAGAACTAGTCAGCTTAAGAAACATATTTTGAAAAACTACAACAAAAACCCATGTAGCGGAGTGGTTAGAGTGTCTGATTTTTTTCTAGGTTGGACTCCTAATCTGAAGGTCCATGTTTCAATTCCCCATGCCCTCACCTCATGTCTATGTGATGTGGGAGCTTAAAAATCGTTTGGGTCGGTAAAAGTGTGTAATGGTGAAAACAAGTCTATTCAGACTTATTCATGATAGGCAGTATAAATCTTCAATATATATTCATTACAATCAATACAAAATAAATAAATAAGACCAGATGGGATGGCCGAATGAGTTAGAGCGTCCGTCTCCCGTGCTGGTAGATCGTGGGGTCGTGGGTTCGAATCCTGATCGAGTCAAACCAATGACTTAAAAATTGATACTTCTCGCTTCCTAGCCAGACATGCAGCATTACTAGGATAGGGCAAGGAGCAGTGGAATGAGGAAGACCAGTCGTCTGCGACTGAAATTTCCCCTGCTTAAACAACTAATCTACCAACAACAAAAAAGTAGCACGTATTAATCACATCCTAGTGTAGTTGAATTAAAACTGCGTAAATGAAAGCAACGAATTTTCAAAACCAAAACCACTTACCTATATTTGATTCTACATACCCAATTTAAGGGAATACCGAGACAATTTAATAGAACTGTTTACTGCTTAAACCCATATAGTCTAAGAGTTTTGACATATACATCACAAATAATTAAGCATGCTTGCATTTCAAATATCTCCAAAGTTTGTCATTTAAGATAAAAGTCCTTTCAAACTAAAGTGAGATAAATTATAAGATTAACCCAATATATTTATTTTAAAAAGGACAATCACTTAAAACCATTGGACCATTCAACATTTAAATTCGCCTATCATGTCTTCCAGTGGGTGCCAATTTTGTTTTATTTGTTGGAGTTTTATGTCCTGGCAACATCAAAGGTCATATCAGAATAGGTATCGACTTGTGACAGTGCGCACTCATGGCGACCTTTTAGTGCTGCCTCACTAGGAGACCAGACCGCTGGCACCATGACCCGATTTCCCACTCAGTTACATTATCCTTATACCGAGCTAACCCATCCTTTCCCTATCCTAGTAATGCTGAGTGCCACGCTAGACAGGGACAATTGTCAATTTTGTATTTAATTAATTTAACTGTACCGCGAATCGAAGTCCTGACCTTCCGCAAAGGAAGCCTGAACTCTACCGGTTCGACCACTGCGTCCGTTATGAACAAAGAAAGGTACGCTGGACAAGTCATGGGAATCGGTTTAACACGACACAAAGAGTAGGCTCGTCGACCCCCCCCCCCCGCACACACCCCACCCGCACACACCCCACCCCCCACGACCACACACCGTCGGTCCTTCGCGCCAGGAATTACTTGAGGGGTTGCCGATGCCCATTCCTTGTTTAAAGGACGAATACGCTACACAATACTCGACCTGTCCCCAACATCTGTACACAGACGCCCGTTCCTTGTTGAATAGATGCATACACTACATGATGATACTCGTCCTCTCCCCAATGTCTGCGCATAGACACCCGTTCCTTGTTGAATGGATGCGTGCACTACATGATACTCGTCCTGTCCACAATGGGTGTCTGTGCATAGACACCCGTTCCTTGTTGAATGGATGCGTGCACTACATGATACTCGTCCTGTCCACAATGGGTGTCTGTGCATAGACACCCGTTCCTTGTTGAATGGACGCATACACTACACAATGCTCGCTCTGTTCCTGGCATCTCTACATGGACATCAGTGATGAGGTTGGTTCTCCCTACATGAACCTCGAAACTGAAAGAAAGCGACAAACACCAAAGTGCCAGGTCAGACTTTTATTCCTCTGACAAATCAGGCGTTTGGTCACAGAAAGACCCCCAGGTATGATTTTATCGCTGGCTATTAATTACCCTGTCCTCGGAAGGAGGGTTGGTCACCTGACCACAGGAGATGGAATGTGTAGTGATGCTCTATAAATAGCTGACCAATGTCAACACTCCCTGCCATGGTCGAGTAGTGCAGTAATGATGCAGTGCAGTGCTCAGGCATATTGGTTTGTTTGTTTGTTGTTGTTTTACGTCCTAGAAACATCTAAGGTCATTTCAGCACGGGTACCGACTTGTGACAGCGCACACTCATGGCAACTTTATACTGCTGCCCCACTGGGAGATCAGGCCACCAGCACCATGACCTGATATCCCACTCAGTCACATTATCCTGACACTGAGCTAACCAGTCCTTGCCCTATCCTAATAATGCCGAGCGCCTGGCTAGGAAGCAACAAGTATCAATTTCTAAGTCATCGATTTGACTCGACCAGGGTTCGAACCCACGATCTACCAACACGGGAGGCATATTGGACCTTACTACCCATTACATATCAACTCTCTACCGGGTGTGGTGGCCTAATCGGTAGAGCGTAGGCCTCGTGTGTGTGAAATCGGGAGTTCGGTTCCCGGTCGAGTCACACCAATGACTTATAAAATTGATACTTGTCGCTTCCGAGCCTGGTGGTTGGCAGTAATAGGATAGGGTACCGACAGGGTAGCCTAGTGTGAGGATAATGTGACTGAGTGGAATATTGGGTCATGGTGCCGGCAGCCTGATTTCCCAGTGGGGTAGCACTATAAAGTTGCCATGAGTACACACTGTCACAAGCCGGTACCCGTCCTGATATGACCTTAGATGTTGCCAGGATGTAAAACTCCAACAACTAACCAACCCAAGCACCAATTGCTGCAAATCTGCAGCCTTGAGCATGGAACTTTTGCTTGCTCTGAACACATCTCAATTCCCTGTCCCCGATTCGCCAGCGTTCTTGTCACAATGTCGCGCAGTGTGCGCGTGGCGTTGTGGGTGATTGTGACGCGCTCAAGGATGGTGGGAGGTATGTCGACTGCTTATCACTGAGGCTTGCCAGATCACCAGCTCGGGAACGTAGTGCAGGAAGATGATGTCAGGGCGCCCTCTGCCGGCCCACGTGGTCACAGTTCTCAAGTGTGTGTCAGTGTACGCGGGTACAAATGGGATTTAACTTGCAGCAACGACTCACTCATTCACACTGGAATCTTGCTACTCAAATGTGTCACAACATTGAAACTTAGGATTCCCCCCCCCCCCCACCAAATATAATCAAAACAACACCAACAAACCAAACAAACAAATCAAAGATTACACTCTGGCTAAAAGTGAGCTTACCCTTTTTGTTATTGGTTTCATTTGTTGATTAAGTAATGGAAAGTTCACCTGCAGACAATCGGTCTTCCTTATTCCTCTGCTCCTTGTTCTATCCTAGTAATACCATGCACCAGGCTAGGTAGCGACAAGTGCCAATTTCAATGTTTTCGGATTGACTCGCCTAGGTATGGCAGGTGCTCACCTCATTCGGTAATCTCATCAAGTTAAAGCTGTATAGTCCGATGAAACCATCAAATTTTCAAAACCAAAACAATGATCTAAATTTGATTCTACATATCTAGCTTAGATACTGATGCACTTATTAAGCATTTGTCGCCACACAGAAAGGAATAGTCTGGCAATTGAATAGATCATGTTACTGCAGAATGCTATGGTGTCAGAGTTTTGGCAAGCTTGCCACAATTAATTTTGCAATGTTGCACTTCAAATATCTCAAAAGTTAGCCATTTAAAATGAACGTTACTTCAAGCTAAGGTAAGGTACATTATAACGATCAACCTAATGTATTTATCTCAGAAAAATTCTGAAATTCAAAACCATCGGACTATGCAAATTTAACAAAAAAAGAAGTTCGGGCAAATACCAAAAAAAAATGGTAATCATCCTTTTGATCGCACAAATCAGGGTCGGGCGTGTGGTTCAAACATTTTATTTTTTATTTTTCTGGCATATGACATAACCAGATGTGATGGCCGGATGAGTTAAGCGTCCACCTCCCACTCTGGTAGATCGTTGGATTCAAACACTGACTTAAAAATTGATACGAAAGTTGAATTGCTGCTAACCCGACATATTTTTAACAGTCAAACAAAATACAATTTAAAAATCAGGGGTGGGCGGGCGATTTTCAGGCACGGGGTGGCGACGATCACCAATTTAATTGTTTTATTAGTCCTTATGTATATTTAGGATTGAAAGTCGTCGCTTCTTTAAGCGGAAGCCAATTATTTATCGGCTACAAAGATCTTTGGCAAACTGATGCATTACAACAGCAGGCCGAGCCAGACAGGATCACACCATGGTGAGTAAGCCTATTTGTTTCACATAGCCCACGTGATCCAAGAAACCAGCACAATTCTCTCGCAGATTCAATTTATTACTTCAGATAAAAACCTGTTCTTTTGCCAATTTGCTAAAGCATAAACAGGATAACATTAAATCGTGAAAATTCATAATACGGTTACAACAACAGTTGAACGTAGTGGAGGCTAACATAGTTGAACGTAGTTGAACGTACCAGCATCCGTACTGCTCCGTGATTAGAACGTGATAAGAACGTGTGTGGGCCGTGAGTTCCAGTTTAAGCTTTGGACATGTTCAAAAGAGAGGTACGTTTGAGGCAGATGTAGCCTCCGTGATGATAACATACTCTAGCGTACCCTAGCATACTCTAGCCTACTCTAGCCTATTCTAGCATACTTCTTAATGTACTCTAGTGTACTCTAGCATACTCTAGCATACTCTAGCGTACCCTAGCATACTCGAGGTTACTCTAGCGTACTCTAGCATACGCTAGCGTACTCTAGCGTACTCTAGCGTACTCTAGCATACTCTAGCGTACTCTAGCATACTCGAGTGCACTCACTCTAGCGTACTCTAGCATACTCTAGCATACTGTAGCATACTATAGCATACTCTAGCATACTCTAGCATACTATAGCATACTCTAGCGTACTTTGACCTGCACAAACCCTTGGCCGTTCTGCCGTGGTCACATAGCCGTTAGTGGATGTGAAGTTGAACCTATATGAACGTAGTGGAGGGTAACGTAGTTCAACGTAGTTCTACATAGTTCAACATAGTTCAACATAGTTCAACATAGTTCAACGTAGTTGGACGTACTGGGATCCATACCGTAATATACCGGGATCCATACTGCAATGTATTTTTCCATACTATTAGGTGGGTTGTCAACCAAAACCTGCCGTACCTTAACGTAGTTTAACGTAGTGATAGCATGTTTGACCCTAGTTAATCTAGCCCACGTTCAACTACGGTCAACTACGTCCACTAACGGTATGTGACCGGGCCATTAGTGTTCCCTCCAGAGTCCGATGGATTTGAGTTTCTGCCATATTCTGTGATAAATACATTAGACTGATAATGAAAATCTACTTTATTTCAGCTTGATGTAACTTTTATAATAAATGCTTAACTTTGCAGATATTTGAGTGAAAACATATCAAATAAATGTTCGCAAACACATCAAAATGACATTATAGGCTTAAGCAATAACAAGTTCTATTATAGGTGCCTAGTCCGATGAAAAGATCTTATTTTTTAATCAAAACAATTATCTAGATTTGATTCTACATATGTAACTTATAGAAGGTACTGCTGCACTTATTAAACATTAGTCGCCACATAGAAGGGAATACTGAGACAATCTAGCTACTGCAGAAACCTATGGTGTCAGAGTTTTGGCATGCTTGCCAAAATTAACTTAGGCTGTTTGGACTTCAAATATTTCAAAAGTTAGCCATTTAAAGTAAAAGGTACTTCAACCTAAAGTAAGGTAGCTCATAATGACCCAGCTAATATAGTTATCTTAGGAAATGACTGAATCTCAAAACCATTGACTTATCCAAATTTAAATTGGCTCAGTATCCCTCTAGTGCAGCAACACGTGTTCAATAACTACACAAGTATCTAAGTTGGATATATCAGATCAAATCTCGGCAAGTGCTTTGATATTGAAAAATTAATGATGTCATTGGACAATGCAAATTTAAAGACTGGATGAATCTCGAACAACCATATCCCACCAATTACTAGTGGGCATGGTAAATAAATTCATCACAATAAATAAATAAAGTTATCGCGCAAAACCCCGTAAATGCCATTACACAAATTGAATTAAAATAAAAGATCTTTTACTTAAAGCACATTTTTATTCTCATTAATTCCACTTTGCTTGTGATGAAATGTTTATGGAGCAATCAACACATAAATATGAATGAAAGAAATTAACCTTTTGAACGGTCAAGACGAATTTTAATGTCAATATTTCAATTGGCGTTTACAGGGTTTTTCACATGAACTCTTCACATAAATAAAATGTTAGCGGTGGCTATGTTGGCTGGTAATCTCTGGGGAACCACGCCGACCAGGGCCACCCTGTCTGTTGTTTTGTGGTTCACATATTCAACACGTTAGTCACGGCCCCGTGCCTTAAAACCAAACAATGCCCATTCGTCGTGTCTTGCAGCTGCGGCTTCCCTCACAACGAGGCTGCAACCCGCTCCTACCCTCCTACCCTCCCACCCTCTCTTACCCCTCACCCCTCCCTCCTCCCCCTCCTCCCCACCCACGCCCCACTCCCAGGCCCTTACGTGGGCAGCCCGGCGTGTCCTTCTGGGGCCGTATGCACGAATCGGGGTTAGGCTTAGACGGAGTTAAGACACTAGCCGCGGATAGCTACCTCAGGGTAGCGGGGGGTTTGAGAAATATGTGAATCGGTATGCACCAATGTTTTAGCCGCTGCGGATAGCTAACCATGAGTTTATTTATAGATTTGGGAATTCCCTCTGCGTTTTTATCCATATATTAGGCTCAAATCTATTGAATGCGATCATATTTAACAGAATTACATACACAATAAGTGAAATTTTATGAATTTAACCCTAAATACGAAGCGTTATTAAGGCTACCGCCGCATTGGTGGCAATATTAATAGTTATATTTTCGAATCGGCGAAGGTACAGTAAACAAACCGCCGCTGCCGCCAGTATGGAAAGTGACGTCGATGCAGCAGCGGCGGCGATTTGTTTACATTACATTCGTCGATTCGAAAATATAACTATTAATATCGCCGCCAATGCGGCAGTAGCCTTAATAACGCTTCGCATTTAGGGTTAAATTGATAAAATTTCACTTATTGCATATGTAATTCTGTTAAATATGATCGCATTCAATAGATTGAGAGGCACACATGCACACTAACCGCCCCGGCTAGACGTAAAACCTGATTTGAAACTGGGGTAGCTTAGCCGAGGCTACGCTCGGCGGTTAGCGCTGGCAGAGATTGGTGCATACCGATTTCTCACATTTAGCCGTGTGGAGCTAGTCAAACTGCGGTTAAGGCCCTAACCTCGATTCGTGCATACGGCCCCTGGTGGCGAGCCGGACGCGGTGGCGATAATCGGTAGAGCGCAGGCTT
This sequence comes from Branchipolynoe longqiensis, assembly GCA_030323885.1. NCBI lineage: Eukaryota > Metazoa > Annelida > Polychaeta > Phyllodocida > Polynoidae > Branchipolynoe > Branchipolynoe longqiensis. The sequence continues at coordinate 52,282,235 of CM059187.1, forward strand.
CCGGTGCGGAAGGTCAGGAGTTCAAATCCCAGTCGAGTCAAGCCAATGACTTATATAATTGATACTTGTCGCTTCCCTAGCCTGGCGCTCGGCATTATTAGGAAAGGGCAAGGACCAGTTAGCTCAGTGTCAGGATAATGTGACTGAGTGGAATATCAGGTCATGGTGGCAGTGGCCTGATTTCCCAGTGGGACAGCACTATTAAGTTGCCATGAGTGAGCCCTGCAGCAAGTCGGTACCCGTCCGGATATGATCTTAGATGTTGCGAGGACGTTAAACTCCAACAACCAACCTTCTGGAGGCGGTGTCCTCTTTCAGCTCTGCCATTCATCAACTCGTCGGCACTTTGACCACCGAACAAAGCTCCTGTAGGAAGCTAACATATCAAAGCTGATTCATCGATCGATATTCATATAGCCATGGGTAGTATGGTGATATCAGGGAGCCTAGGTGGTGTAATGGTTAACACACTGGCCCGGAATGAAAGGAGATGTGGGTTCGAGTCCCGCTCTAGGCGCAATATTTCTATCCGGACCGCACTCTGTCCACACCTCTCTCTATCTCCTCTCCGCCGGCCTTGCTCCTCCTTGATATGTCTGAAAAGAGTTCCAGGAGGGGGGGCCCACCGGCATTTCACTTTCTACTCTTACTCTGTCTGTGTCTATGGCTCGCTGGTTGGTCGCCATAGAGCAGATATACACGGTCCGTTGACTCAACTCTCCTCATTTCTCTTTCCTATACTCTACCCTTTTTTTCCCTCCCAGGCATACTTCTCCCCCTGACCAGGGCAGTTGTGTGCTTGGGTGGGGCCCTGTACCCTTACGTTTTCTCTCGCTTTGTTCTCGTTGCTGGAACCACTGCTGCACCCATCTTTACCCGTCCTTCCTTGAAACCCTTGCTGCTGTCGACTCGATACAAGTGCCAACTACCGCTCAACTACCGCCGGACCGAAGAGATTCGGGGCCGCCCCAATGCTTCGCAATTACAACATTCTAAAGATGTCCCCACCTTCTACAACACTCCCTACTGAAGTTAAGTCTTCAACCAAAGATTGGGCCGATTTATCGGAGCCTCTCTATTAATGTTGCAGTTCTGCAACCAGTAACCGTCGTAAGGTTACAAACCACCTCCTAAGTCAAAAGTCAATAGTTTTTTTTTGTGGGTTTGTGTGTGTGTGTAAAGCATTTTCTTTTTGTCATTCCATGACAGAATCCGAGTGGGTTTCTCTTAGGGGCTAACATGTGTGGTTTTAAGTTTCCGTCTTGTCTTCTGCTCGAAATATCTAAGTTACTGACACTCTACTGACAAGCTCACATATATAGGTATGCATATATATATATGCTCACAAGTCGGTACCCGTCCTGATATGACCTTAGATGTTGCTAGGACATAAAACAACAAACAAACAAACGTATATATGCATATGTGTATACGCATATATATATACATATAATTATACATATTGAGGTGGTCTGCACTGACCTCTCAGGCAAGCAGCCGCATAGACAGGTAGGCATGGGTAGTATGGTGATATCATGGAGCGTAGATGGTGTAATGGTTAGCACACTGGCCCGGAATGCAAAGAGATGTGGGTTCGAGTCCCGCTGTAGGCGCAATATTTCCCATTTTCATCACCCCCATGACAATATATATGTCTCCGATTAAACGTTGCTTAGAAACATGGAGGCTGGCCGGGGCAAGTTGTCACCACACGTGGGGCAAGTTTTCACGTGGCATAATGTATGGCACAAATGGAAAAGAATCAGTCTTCCAAGAATATTTAACTACTTAAATGAACTGTAGTTCAACACATGTTTTATCTAATGTGTCTATGTGTGCACTAACAGTCTATAATGTTATTTTCATATATTTCTCTTTGGAAACATGAGCTAACAATAATAGCGTTATCTTTACTTTGAAATTATCATGGTAAAGGTTACCTGGTGATATACATGTGACTAAAAGCAATGAAATATTTATGGACAACACTCACAGCTCAGTCAGATAGCTGTTGATAGCTGTACATTGTCTTATCGAAGTCTGCGTCACTGATTATTCACTAACATAATTTGACAAAGCATGGCAGTGGAAATTGTAGAGTTTCAGTGCCCTTTTTGTTTGACCGTATGTCAGCACTGGAAACTTCATAATCACATCTTCCAGGGCATGGGTGCATCGGTCTCCCTTATCTGGGAAAAAGAACTGTAGACTTTCTGATCTGGCTTGTTTTTTGCCCCTCATGAAGGTGGAAAACCTACCTATGCACGACACCCTGATTCATAGGTGCGAATTTACAGTATTTCCAATTAAATTTTACTCATTGGAAAACCAAATCTAGGTGAAATCACTTGATTTTATACTCCATGCTTCAGTGTTATGGGACCCGTTATGTTTAATAGTGATTTCATAGTTCAGAATGTTTGTTCAGTTTTTTTCAACATTTTAGGATCACCTATATAAATAAATTATAATATTACAAACTGATTCAGATGGGTCTAAGGAAAAATAAGAGGAAAATGAAAAATATCTGAAGACTACATATGTGAACTTTAACCCTCAAATTCAGAAATATTTTCCATATTTAAAGGGCCTGTCACACTATGGCGTATGGCGGCGGTGTACACGTAACGTGGTGAAAAACGTTATAGATTGAGATAAGCCGACCTTTGTACACTGCGGGAGGTCCCAGCGGCATATGAAGCATATGCATAGCGTATCCCTGGCATATGGCTACCGTGTCCCTACCATATAGCGACGTATGCAAAGCATATGACAATGTATACTCGGTGTATTGGAACGTATTTTGATGGTTGGAGGCGACAGGACCAGCATATGAGTAATGTAGGCCAGCGTATACTGAACGTGCTCCTAATGTATTCCAATGTACCTCTAGCGTACACGTAGCGTATGAGGAATGTATGAGCCACACACCGGCATAGGTTGAAAGTTTTGAACATGCACAAAACCTTTTGCAGCCGCTTGACCTATGCCAACATATGACAACCTATGATGAGCATATAGACCTTATGCCCAACCTATGCATAACGTCCATCAGTGTACGATGGCGTATAGGTCGAAAATCAAATACGTTGGTATATGCTGAGGCTATACGCCATAGTGTGACAGCCCATTTACAGAACGTTGTGAGTACGCCAGAGACACCCAGAGGGTGTCGGTTCAACATATGGCTAACCTATGCCGACTTACCCCTAACATGTGCATAATGTAGGCCGACATATGCCCAATGTACATCCAGCATATGAGAATCGTATGGGCCACACGCCGGCATAAGTTGAACATTTTGAACATGCACAATTCTTTTTTGCCGCTCGACCTATGCCGACCTTTGAAGGGCATATATGACCTATGCCCCAACCTATGCATAACCTATGCATATCCTATGACGGTGTATGGTTGAAAACCGCATACGCCGGCTTACGCTAACACAATAGGTCGTAGTGTGACAGGCCCTTAATATTCATTAGCAAAATAAATGATTGTGTTTTGTATTTGAAAGAACCATTATAATTAAATATATGTGTAATAGCATAGATAAACATAACTTATTTACATTAAAGACTTGACCGAAATCAACATTTCTGAATGGGGCAAGTTGTCACAGATTCTGGAGACTGTGACAACTTTCCCCAGCTGTTGCGGCATCTTGCCACAACCCACCCAACCCACCCTCATGCAAAGTAGGTCAAGGTCCAGGCAAAGAACGTGTTGGTTTTCAAATAGCTGTACTCAGAGAAATAAAAAACATATTTCTTGGTGTCTTTGTGTATGTAACTTCTTGAAGATATCATTATTAGTTGCTACATACCTTTAGGGGAGCTGAAAATGCATGGAGGATGTTGTAGTGTGTCTGAGTTCCTCCTGGTGAGCTGACCTAGATCCAAAGTATACAACCCCAATGACATACCAAACTGATGATGTCAATAATGGGAAACCCCGAATGGAATTCCCAAATTCTGAGGCGTGACAACGTACGACTGTGACAACTAGCCACCCTCCCCTACATATGCATATACATAGATATATATACACATATATACATGCATATGCATATACACATATATATACATATATGTATATATGTATATATACATATATGTATATATGTATATATACATATATACATATACACATATATACATATGTGCATATATACATATATATACATATATACATATATACATATACAACAAAACCTCTCTAGCCGACCACCTCCATGGATTGACCACTCCCCTATATCGATCGCTTTATTTGGGTCCCAACAATACCATTGTAGCCATAACCTAAACCGACCACTTCCCTAAATGGACCACTTAAAGTGGGTCCCAAGGTCGGTAGATTTAGAGAGATTTGTCTGTATATATATATATACATATAAATATAAATATATAAATATATAAATATGTATATATACATATATACATATTTACATATATACATATATACATATATACATATATACATATGTGCATATATACATATATACATATATACATATAAATATATATACATATAAATATATATACATATATAAATATATATATATATATACAGTCGGCAGCACTACGAAGTCCTCATGAGTGTGCACTGTCACAATTCGGTACCCGTCCTGATATGACATTAGATGTTGCCAGGATTTATGCATAACTTAAACAAGCAATCAAACAAACAAGGATCCTTAGATATCATAAACCAGACGGGATGGCCGAATGAGTTAGAGAGCCCGTGTCCCGTGCTGGTAGATCGTGGGGTCGTAGGTTCGAACCCTGGTCGAGTCTAACCAATGACTTAAAAATGTATACTTGTCGCTTCTTAGCCAGGCGCTCGGCATTAATAGGGTAGGTCAGGGACTGATTGGCTCAGTGTCAGGATAATGTGACTGAGTGGGATATCGGGTCATGGTGGTGGCAGCCTGGTTTCCCAGTGGGGCAGCACTATAGAGGCACCATGAGTGTGCACTGTCACAAGTCGGTACCTGCTCTGATATGACCTTAGATGTTGCTAGGACATGAAACAACAACAAACAAACAACAGGTTATCATAATGTAGGGGAGGGTGAGGAGGGGGGGGGGGAGGAGAAGGAGGGGGGGGGAGTAAGTAGATTGCGGTTGATGCATACATGCTCACTGCTCCTTTCGAGGGATACAAAATACCACAATGCATTGCACCGGAAGACGTATTTGTAAACAAGACAACCTTTTGACGGGAAGCGGATAGTGCCGGACCGAAGGCCGGGAGATGAAGAGACGCAGAAAAGAGATATAATGAGAGCCGGTAGAAAGATGAGCTGGAGGAGTTGGTTGCACTGACAGTAATTAGATCTGCACACGATGGCGCCCCCACGCGGTGGACCAGGGACTAACAATGACTGATGTCGTCTGCTCGCGGCCCCCAGCCCCGTATGTAGAGCTGGGAGCAGACGACTATCACTAGCACTTAGTCTCCACACGGAGTAGTTGGTTGGTTGTTGGAGTTTTGTGTCCTGGCAACATCTAAGGTCATATCAGGACAGGTACTGACTTGGAATGGTCCGCACTCATGGCAACTTTATAGTGCTGCCCCACTGGGAGACTATGCCACCAGCACCATGACCTGATATCCCACTCAGTCACATTATCCTGACACTGAGCCAACGAGTCCTTGCCCTATCGTAATAATGCTGAGCGCCTAGCTAGGAAGCAACGACTATACTTTTTTATGTATTTGGTTTGACTCGACCAGGGTTCGAAACCGCCACACTGAGTGTGCCGTGTCGTGTAGGGGTAGTGTCGGCTTGAAATGCCCTTATTTTGCTTTACTTATAGTGAGGGGCACTGACCTCCTCAGGTGAAATATCACATACACAGGTCGGCGTGGGTAAGTTGATTGCATCAGGGAGCCTGGATGGTGTAGTAGTCTGCACTAAGCTTTCAGAGGCAAGGAGCCACATAGCCAGATAATTATGGATAGGGATGCAATAGGGGTGCTAGGTAGTGTGATTATAGCGCGCTAGTCCCGGAATGGCAATACATGTGGGTTCGAATCCTACTCTAGGCACAGTATTTCCGATTTGTATAACCCGCACAACAATAGAATAATGGTTATGATGCTAAGCCCAGAATGACAGAAGTGTGTGTTAAAATCCTATTCAAGGAATGACATTCCCGTTTGGTGGGAAAAAAACACATTTAAAAACTCGACAACATTGATGGACGTGTAGCATAATATAACTGTAGGATTCTGTACGTGTAGCGTAATGTCGTACCTGCTCTATGGATGTATTGTAAGTGTGCTACCTGAATATTTGTAATTACAACTCTGAGCCATACATTTTTCGGGGGACGAGTGTATGTAGTGATGTGCACTGACATACCCAGGTGAAATGTCACATACAGAGGTAGGCATGGATGGGTTGATTGCATTCAGAAGCCTAGATAAGTTGATGGTTAGGACATTAAGTCCAACATGACAGAAGTGTTGGTTCGATTCTGCTCTAGGCGCAATGCCTCTTTTGTTTGCAACTCACACCCTTCCCATGACACAATGTTTAAGGAATGAATGTATTTTGAACTTTGAAATATATGCGTCCTACTTTGGACCAATACATTATAACACTTGCTGTCCTGACTCCACTTTGTCCACACCGCTTCTATCTCCCTTCAGCTGCCGGTCTCCTCTCCTGGATTTATCTTTTAAAAATACTGCAAGGGGACGCCGACCGGTTTTTCACTTCCTACTGCCACTACTCCATTTGTGTCTCTGGCTCGTTGACTTGTAACCACAGGGCAAGGAGGCACGGCTCTTTGATGCAACTCTCCTCACTTCTCTTTCCTCAATCCGACCCATTTTTTTTTTCTGCCGGGCTTACTTCTCCTCCTGATCATAAGGAGTTGCTTCCTTGGGTGGGGTCCTTTTTCCTTTATCATTGCTGCTCTGTGCTCTTTTGCTGCGGATGCCATCTTTTCCCTTCCTGCCTCTCCAACCCTTTAGTGCCCGGAGTCAAGTTGAGTTGGCTGTGTTTCTTGGAAGTCTTTGACTTTCATCATCAGACTGATTTATGGGTGCCAATATCAAAAGCCGCAGATTTACAGCCAGTAACCCAAGTGGTTACAAACGCTCCAGTCAGTCAGTCAATATATTATGAAATGTGTCAATGAATACTCGTCTTCAGCGACCAATGTGTTTAAAAGCCCTACCATACGCAACTAATCAGCTCCGTGATTCGAATCCGATGACCTACCAAAATGGGAGGCGGACGCTCAATTCATTTGGCCATCCCATCTGGTTTGTAATATTATAGATTATTATTAAGACAAAAGCATGACAATGTCAGGCTTTATTTAAAGCTGTATGGTCCGATGAAATATCAAATTTTCAAAACCAAACCAATTATCTAGATTTGATTTTACATATCTAACTTAGATACTGATGCAGTTATTAAGCATTTGGTTCTGCGTAGAAGGCAATACTGAGTCAATTTAATAGAACGTGTTACTGCAGAAGTCTATGGTGTCAGAGTTTTGGCAAGCTTGCTAAAACTAATTTTACATGTTTGCACTCAAAATATCTCAAAAGTTTACCAATTAAAATAAAAGTAACTTTGAACTAATGTAAAGTAGATACTAGTGATCGATCTAATATATTTATCTCAGAAAAAATACAGAAATACAAAACCATCGGACTATGCAGCTTTAATCTCTATAGTATTTCCATCACTCTCCCACCAACTCGCTCCCCCATTCCTGCCTGCCCCCCCCCCCCCCCCACTTCCCCCCCCCCCCCCCCCCCCCCACCACACACATGGGTTATGTCCAGCAGGGTCACTTCGGGTGATGAACACACAACGCGACCGGACCTAAGTAGACACCTTTGTTGACGCGTGTTTCCATGACAACCGTTATTTCCCACATCCATCCTTCATCACATGTGCATGCACTTCTGGCTGACAGCCCTGACATACCCTCACCACCTCCTGCCTCCAACACACGTATACACCTACTCCAGCATCCATCATGTCATCTCTCTTACTAAATGACATCTTACTTAATGCATGTGTTTGCATGGCATATTGCTATAGATGTGTGTGTGTGTGATGAATTTATTTAACCTGCTCATAACGAATAAGTATGTTAATACTTGTTTTCACCGCTGGGCACTATTCCAATTTGATTCAAATCTTTGGAATTTTGTTTTAGTAATAATTTTGGTTTTCCTGCTTCTTGTTTATGGCTTGTAACTGTTTGCAGACAGCTTTCATAAAATGTTCTATTCTCGACTGTCTTCTGGTTACAGAAAGAGAGGGCGCCTCGTCTCCGGTTCAAGGATACCATCAAGAGGAACCTGAAGCTGAGAGACATGAAGACTGACTCATGGATACAACTCTCACAGCAGAGAGCTAAATGGAGAGCGGCAGTCAAGTAATGAAAGCAGTCTTTGTCGCATCATGACCCACAGCATGATGATGATGATGAACTGTTTGTAGATTGCAAACAATCCAAAATCCAGCTTTCACTATTCTTTGTGTTAATCCATTTAGACATCACCTGTATCTCTAGGTTTCATTATTTTGTAGTTGTTTCTTAAACACTGATATGTTTTCTGCATAGATACTATAATAATTATAGGGCCCTACACTTACCGAAATTGTACAAGGGCACTATGGTTATAAACTGCTTTATGACTAGTAAGCAAGGAAATTGGACGTTGTGGCAGAATCGTTAAGAGCGCAGTGTTCCCGTGCGGATGGTCGGGAGTTCAAATCCCAGCCGAGTAAAACCAATGACTTATAACATTGATACGTGTTGCTACCTACCCTGGTACTCGGCATTACTAGGATAGGACAAAGACTGGTTAGCACAGCATCGGGGTAATGTGATTGTGTGGGGAATTGGGTCATGGTGCTGGTGGCCTGATCTCCCAGTGGGGCAGCACTCTAATGTCACCATGAGTGCGCACTGTCACAAGTCGGTACCCGTCCTGATATGACCTAAGATGTTGCCAGGATGTAAAACCCCACCAACCAACCAACCAACCTCCCCCCCCCAAAAAAGTCTCCAAAAACAATATTCTATTTTGAATATAAAACCAGGGAGGCCTGTTCTGTGAATCCACCGTTCTCAGTCCTGACGTTAGCCACACATTCATAGTCTGATTGTTATAATACCGGTGGATCCGATATTAGTGCGGAATCCATCCGACGTTTTTGACAATGCCAGCCTATGCATGTCAGTGAGATCTCAGATCGATGTCAGAAACCAACAATAAGCTGCTCTAGGGGCAATATGAGAAATCTGCTTCGATTGGACTCAATTAAATTGGAGTGACTTCAGGCCCCGGATGTTGTACTGGCCCAACAGCAGGAGCTAACAGTGGCTCAGTACCGGTGTCGTATTTTCAGCGGCCCGTCATTCTCAGCGGCCCGTCGTGGTCAAAAGACCCGTGGCATCGCCGGCTACAAGCTCAGCTGGTGCCCGGCAGTGTTAGGGACCGATTACGCCGAAATCTATTGAATGCGATCATATTTAACAGAATTACATACTCAAATAATGAAATTTAATTAAATTAACCTTAAATTCCAAGCGATATTAACGTAGCAGCTCGATCAGCGTCGAATGGCCGAGTGTAAACAAAGCAAATAGCAGTGCTCGCGGCAACGTTCGAAAATCCACGCATGCGCAGAAGCCACGACAGGCCACTGAGAATGACCGGGCGCTGAGAATACGACACCGGAATGGTGTACGCCTGTCTATCAGCTGACATAATTGAAGTTTTGATACAAAGCGTAGTAGTCTGCACTGACCTCTCACTCTCAGGCAATGAGCCGCATAACCAGGTGGGCGTGGATAGGGAGATGACACCAGGGAGCCTAGGTGGTGTATCGGTTTGGGCGCTGGTCCGGAATGGAGGAGATGTGGGTTCGATTCCCGCTCTATGCGCAATATTTACCATTTCCATCACCCCACCCCCCGCCCCCCACCACCACCATGAAACAAAGCAATTGTTTGTGTGTGAAAATAAAGTGAAGGAACTGTGTTCCTTCCATGACGAGAAGTCATAGCCGAACAAATCTCTGACCAAGGATATTATTATGTAACCTGCGCTTCTCTGTGGCGTGGCGTTCTCTGTGGTGGAGTGGTTAGAGTGTCTGACTTTTTTCTAGGTCAGACTCCTAATCTGAGGGTCGGCGGTTCGGTTCCCCGTGCCCCCAGCTCTGCCAATTTAGATTTCCACCACTGTGTATAACTTACAGCATCATCAAAGGCCGGTTGCTCTCATACCATGTCTATGTGGTGTGGGAGGTTAAAAATCCCTTGGGTCGGTAAAAGTGTAGGCTCGGGCTTTCTATCGACCAGCAGTGGAGTGGGGAAGACCAGTCGTCTGTGACTGGGATTTCCCCTGCTTGGGACAACTAATGTACCAAAACAAAATAATGAGAGACAAATAAGTGTTCACACTTCCTGTCTACCATTCGCTATATCGCTATATCGCAAAATAAAAATGATGTATATTTAGATGAGTGTGTGAGCATGCAGTATAATTATTTATCCGAGTATGAATAATCCTGGACTTATTCTATTCCGTATCCTGAAGTACTTAAAGCTGCATAGTCCGATGAAGCATCACATTTTCAAAACCAAAATAATTATATAGATTTGACTCTACATATCTATCTTAGATATTGATGCACATATTAAACATTTATTGCCACACAGAAGGGAACACTGAGACAATTTGATAGAACCTGTTACTGTTGAAGCCTATGGTGTCAGAGTTTTGGCGTGCTTGCCAAAACTAATTTTACATGATTGAATTTCAAATATCTCAAAACTTATCCATTTAAAATAAAAGTTACTTCAACCTGAAATAAGGTAGATTATAACGATCAATTTAATATATTTATCTCAGAAAAAATACCAAATCTCAAAACCATCGGACCGCAACTTTAATATCCATGTAGGAATGCGATACTCTGCCTCCTGAAATCAATCGCTCTGGTGGCGCCACCTTTGGTGGTTCTCGTCGTTAACTGGCCTTCGACCAAGTTTTCTCACTCACTGCCGAATAAGCCATATATATATATATATATATATATATATATATATATATATATATATAGGGCTGGCTGAAGCTTCAGGCAACTCGGGTAATCGTCAGGGGTTCCACATTCCAAGGGGTGCCACATCAGTGTTAACTTTAAAAAAACTAACTTGTAAGGGTGCTGAAGCTCAGATTTCCTGGGGCGCCAGCAACCCTGTATATTATATATATTTATATATATATATATATATATATATATATATATATATATATAGCTATGTGTGTATATACTTGTTTGGTTTCCTGTAGTTACTTTCCCTGACTGCCTATTTTTGGCGGTACAGTAAATACAGATGGAGAGGTAGTTAACGTGTGAACAGACAGGTGGCGCCCCCAACAGATCTGAGGTTGACTAGGCTGGAACAGTAGATTATTGATCAAGGCTCCTTCGGTCGATGACTGAGGGAGGAGTTAGGGCTGAGGAGCAGATGGAAGCTTACAGCCTTATTATACTCACATAATGGCTTATAAACATATATCTAATACATAAATATATATGACATATGTATTATATATATGTGTGTATATGTATCTGTAGACATGTATATATATACAGATACATATACATCCCAGAATGCATATATATCCCAGAATGCAAGAGGTATGAGTTCGAATCCTGCTCTAGGCCAAATAATTTGAGTTTTTATCCTCACAATAATATTTATATATACGTTTATAATTATGTAAATATATATGAATTTATATATACTTATATATTTCATATGCATATATATATATATATATATATATACACATATATTGTATATCATTATTCAAACAGTGATTTACGGACATTCATTAACATACCTTTCCCATGCAACATGCAATGAGTTGCAACCCACAACATTGCTTCTTATTATTTGCATCAGAGGGTAGGTTGTTAATGGAAATCATATGCAAAACATTTTCTACAGAGGAGGCTGCGCAATCATCTAGTAAAAAAGTAGTATACTGTCTAATACTGCTCACAAACTGACATTCCTTCTTTCAGCGGGTTGGTGGTGATAATCGTCTATTGGGCGTACCGTTCTAAAGAAACGACCCTCAAAGTAAAGACCATCTTCGCTGAATTCGGCAGAGTGGGTGAATTTACTTAATTCGGGATGTTTGTAAACCTGACGACACACGGTGCTGCCACCACGCGGCGTTACGAACCTACACGCCCCCTGGTGACGTAACGCGGCTCCGTGTACACGGGTTCGCCATTAATAAGGTCTGCGGTGCGTCCGATCACGTGGTGTGTTTATACACTAGCGCGCGTGCAGAGCCCATGTTCCACCAGAAGGGTCTGGGCCTGGTGGCCGAATCGGTAGAGTGTGGGCCTCATGTGCAGGAGATCGGGAATTCGGTTCCCGGTCGAATCAAACTAATGACTTATAAAATTGATACTTGTCACTTCCTAGCCTGGCGTTCGGCATTAATAGGATAGGGTAAGGAGTGGTTAGCTCAGTGTTAGGATAATGTGACTGAGTGGCATATCAGGTCATGGTGCCAGTGGCCTGATTTCCTAGTGGGCAACACTATAAAGTCACCATGAGTGTGCACTGTCACAAGGCGGTACCTGTCCTGATATGACCTTAGATGTTGTAAGGACGTGAAACTCCAACAACCAACGAAGCCATCCACAGGTAGGTGCAAACTAATTTCTATATATCAGTATGTCTTACCTGAAGGCGCATGTCAAAGCAGAAATTTCTTCTGCGTAGATCTGAAGCCATATCAATGCAGGTTAATAATATATATATGTATGCAAGCTTAAAAGCAAAGCTCTGCTTGGACTTTAAAGCGTGGCCCTGCGGAGGGCTACTTGGGCCTTCACATACCTCGCCATAGATTTCCATTACTTTGTTGTTGTTGCCAAAGACCACGTCCATCCCTGATTTTATCTAATGTTAGCATACAACCGCGGCAACCAAATTGAGCTTTGACTTCCAGAGTAGTTCCATGCACTCCCGCTATCACAAACTGGCGCTGTTCTGACTCAGTACTATCCTGTTACCACTAGGAGGCACCACCTTCACCTCCCATTTGCCTATGTACCCTCAACTTGCCAGGTTTTGTTTGTATGGCTGCTGTACATGGTTAATGTAGGGCACTCACTGGCCACGCCCTTGAACAAGCACCATAGCGTGGATCCTGTGCCCTGCCTTGCTCCCCACCCCTCCTTGTCCTCTCTCACCCACCCTCCCCACCCATCACTAAATTACTTACCTCAGCTATACCGTAATAGCGGCACAGTTTTTGCCGCAACCCCCCCATCTGATTTTTTTCTCTTTTTTTCTCTCCAAGATTTATACTGCCTATCATGGATAAGTCTGAATAGACTTGTTTTCACCATTAGACAGTTTGTCGATAGAAAGCCCGAGCCTACACTTTTACCAACCCAAAGGATTTTTAACCTCCCACACCACATAGACATTGCATGAGAGCAACTGGGCTTTGATGATGCTGTAACACAGTGGGAACTTATTATGGCTAACCCACTAACACGCTAACCCCCTTCTTGATATACTAATATGCAGTATCTAAATACCCGTTGATCTACCTATTAATAAGGAACATTAAATACGGAAATACGGATTTGTTTGTTTCGTTACAAAATCACCATTCACCTAAGAGTTTTACTCAATAAATTGTGATCAAAGACTAATGTTCCCGTTGTGTAATTGTTTAATTTTCAAGGTAAAGGTGTTAATGAAAGTCATTCAAGAATATACTGATAATACTAAAAGGTGCGAAATTAGATCAGGTGTACAGCTCTGTTTTACAGAAAGTCATTCAGGACACCGAAAGAGCTTTGATAACACCAAAAAGTTGCAAGATCAGGTGTACTGGTCTGTGTTACAGAAAGTCATTCAGGACACCGAAAGAGCTTTGATAACACCAAAAAGCTGCAAGATCAGGTGTACTGGTCTGTGTTACAGAAAGTCATTCAGGACACCGAAAGGGCTTTGATAACACTAAAAAGCTGCAAGATCAGGTGTACAGGTCTGTGTTACAGAAAGTCATTCAGGACACCGAAAGAGCTTTGATAACACTAAAAAGCTGCAAGATCAGGTGTACAGTTCTGTGTTACAGAAAGTCATTCAGGACACCGAAAGAGCTTTGATAACACTAAAAAGCTGCAAGATCAGGTGTACAGGTCTGTGTTACAGAAAGTCATTCAGGACACCGAAAGGGCTTTGATAACACTAAAAAGCTGCAAGATCAGGTATACAGGTCTGTGTTACAGAAAGTCATTCAGGACACGGAAAAGAGCTTTGATAACACTAAAAAGCACAAGATCTGGTACATAGGTCTGTGTTACGGAAGGTCATTCAAGAATACGAAAAATAACTTTGACAATATTGAAAACTGCAAGATTTGGGTGCAGGTGTATGTGGGTGCATTGTGCTGGTATTTTACTGTATGATGCTGGTGCCTGGTGATAGGCCAGTGGTACATACTTGTGTGCATGCATACTGATGGCATGATGGTGGCTGTCTAAAAATGAGGGAGTTCTCAATCGATATTGAAGCTAAATCGCAAAGCGATTGGCCTTTAAAGTGGATCCACCTGTATGTCCGCCATGTTGACAGCTCTCCCGGGAATCTAAATAGAGCGAGCGGTCAAGTCCAAATTTATGTTGACAAGATCATGACCCTTCCAGCTTCACTGGGTTGACCCCTTGCGGGAGATATGTGACCCTGGTGTCAGAAACTTGACATTGACGTCACACTGGTGGGGAAGGATCTACTGGTGTTAGACATGGCGGGTGTGATGGTGTGATGGTGTGATGGTGTGATTGATTGATTGGTGGTTTCTTTACGCCGTGTGGGCAGCATAGGCCATATTCACGGCGCGTGTGAGGGCGTAAGGGCGTGAGGGCGTGAGGGCGTGAGGGCGTGAGGGCGTGAGGGCGTGAGGGCGTGAGGGCGTGAGGGCGTGAGGGCGTGGGGGCGTGAGGGCGTGAGGGCGTGAGGGCGTGATGGCGTGATGGCGTGAGGGCGTGAGGGCGTGAGGGCGTGAGGGCGTGAGGGCGTGAGGGCGTGAGGGCGTGAGGGCGTGAGGGCGTGAGGGCGTGAGGGCGTGAGGGCGTGAGGGCGTGAGGGCGTGAGGGCGTGAGGACGTGAGGACGTGAGGGCGTGAGGGCGTGAGGGCGTGAGGGCGTGAGGGCGTGAGGGCGTGAGGTCGTGAGGGCGTGAGGGCATGAGGGCGTGAGGGCGTGAGGGCGTGAGGGCATGAGGGCATGAGGGCATGAGGGCGTGAGGGCGTGAGGGCGTGAGGGCATGAGGGCGTGAGGGCGTGAGGGCGTGAGGGCGTGAGGGCGTGAGGGCGTGAGGGCGTGAGGGCGTGAGGGCGTGAGGGCGTGATGGCGTGATGGTGTGATGGCGTGATGGCGTGACGGCGTGACGGTGTGACGGTGTGACGGCGTGATGGCGTGACGGTGTGACGGTGTGAGGAGGTGATTGTGCAAAGGGGTGATTATGTAGGGAGGTGAGGGATGAGGTGTGAGGGTGATTGGGATGAACAATGAAAGGTGAGGGTATGAGAGGGTGTGCAGGTGAGGGAGTAAGATGGTGAGGGTGTGAGGATTGAGGTGATAAGTGATGAGGTTGTGAAGGTGTGAGGGTAAAGAGATGAGGATATGAGGGGTGATTGTATGAATGGGTGAGGAGATGAGGGGATGAGGGAATGAGGAGTGAGGGAATGAAGGAGAAGGGCATAAAGGCGGATGGAATGAGGGTGTGAGGGGTGAGTGTGTAAGAGAGTTGAATTATGAGGCATGAGAGGAAGAAAGGGGGATAGTGCAGCAAAAGAAACAGAGGGGGGGGGGGCGGGGGAGGGGGCTGCTCGAAGTCGAATAGAGACGGACTGAATGAATGGCTGAAATGAATATTTACGGAGAACCATTAGAGAATGATCAACAAGCGGCGAAGAGATTGTAAATAGCACAGACGGCCACATGCAGATCACTAATGCTTTAAAGAAGTGTTGTGTTTGACATCTCCGATTCTGTAGGCTGAGATGTAAAATATGAGAATATAAGAGTATGAAAATATGACAAATATTAAAATATTAAAATATTAAAATGTAAAAATATTAAACTTATTAGACATATTACACATGTTATACATGTTAGACATGTTAGACATATTAGACATATTAGACATATTAAGTTTAAAAACATTAAAAATATTATTATGTAAAACCTAAAATGTAAAAAATATTTATAAAACAATAAATGTGGAAATATGACAAATATAACATATGTATTAAAAGAAATATATATAAAACTATAAAAACTATAAAGAATATAACCATATTAAAATTTAAATAATATGGGGGAAAAGAATACTAAACATAAAATATAAAATTTTAAAATATTTAATAAAAATTGAAATATTAAGATATAACAAATAATAACAATATTTAAATATATAAAAATATTTAAATATGAGCACATTTAACGGATGTAATATAAAAATATGAACAAATAAGAATATAAATATATATAAATACATATAGATATATATAGATATATATAGATATATATAGATATATATAAATATATATAAATGTATATAAATATATATAAATATATATAAATATATATAAATATATATAAATATATATAAATATATATAAATATATATAAATTTATATAAATTTATATAAATTTATATAAATATATATAAATATATATAAATATATATAAATATATATAAATATATATAAATATAAGAAGGATTCCTTTGCGGTTCCCGATTACAGGAGCCGCTGTCTTCTATTAAGTTCTAGGACGGTTATTGTTTATGACGGCTGCCTGCCGTCTCAGCCCCGTCTGCAGTCTGACGTAATGACAGCCGCTGCCGCATGGCCCTGAATTGACCAATCGGTCCGACTGCGGCTAATTATGGGCTGCGCGGCGTATTAATCCCGACCAATGGCGGGGATCTAATTCCAAGCAACGCGCGACCCTTTTAATGCCACTAATTGCGCTTCCTTGCACAGAACGCTGAGAGTACGAGTGTCCCGAGATACTGAGATATTGACGCCGAGAGCCAGCATGAAGCTTAAAGCTGCATAGTCCGATGAACATTCTCCAAAATGTATAGAGTGTTAAAGCTGCATAGTCCGATGGTCTTGAATTTCTGCATTTTTTCTGAGATAAATATATTAGATTGATCACTAGTATCTACTTTACATTAATTCAAAGGTACTTTTATTTTAAATGATCAACTTTTGAGATATTTGAAGTGCAAACATGGAAAATTAGTTTTGGCAAGCTTGCCAAAACTCTGACACCATAGACTTCTGCAGTTAAACTGATTCAGTATTGCCTTCTATGCAGAAACAAATGCTTAATAAGTGCATCAGTATCTAAGTTACATATGTCAAATCAAATCTAGATAATTAGGTTGGTTTTGAAAATTTGATATTTCATCGGACTATGCAGCTTTAACATCAAGTAAGATATTAGTACATACAAGGAAGCGTATTCTTCAGTGTTATGCGTGGTCTACTCTAATGTATGGGGCTGAGACATGGACAATCTCTAAGAAAATGTACAAACGTTTAGCAGCATTTGTGGACTTATCGAAGGATGATGAAAATATCATGGACAAAGATGATCACCAACAAAGAAGTTCTCAGAAAACTTAAAAATAAGAAACACTTGTTTGCCACTATACACACAAAGAAACTAATTTATTTTGGCCACATCATTCGTCAGAGTTCAATATACCGTACATTGTTGGAAGGGAAGGTGAAGAGGGAGAGGGAGACCAAGAACGTCATGGTTTACACATATTTCACAGTGGACAGGCTTGAATTATTCACAGTCTATCAGAACAGCACACCATCGGGACAAGTGGAGAACCATTGCATCCAACCCTCGACTAGAGGATGGAACTATTGATTGATTGAGTCCGATCAAAACATCTAAATTTTAAAATGAAGACAATTATCTAGATTTGATTCTACATATTCAATTAGACACTGGTGCACTTATTAAATATTAGTTGCCACATGAAATGGAATACTGAGTCAGTTTAATCGAACCTGTTACCGCAGAAGCCTACGGTGTCAGAGTTTTGGTGTGCTTGCCACAATTAATTTGTCATGTTTGTACTTCAAATATTTCAAAAGTTAGCCATTTAAAATATAAGTTACTTCAAACTAGAGTAATGTAGATTATAACGCTCAACCTAATATATTTATATCAGAAAATGACAGAAATTCAAAAGCAGTGGACTATGCAACTTTAAGCATGGCGCTCCTGGCCTGGGATAGGTTAGGGGTGTGGGTGTGGGTGTGGGTGTGGGTGTGGGTGTGGGTGTGGGTGTGGGTGTGGGTGTGGGTGTGGGTGTGGGTGTGGGTGTGGGTGTGGGTGTGGGTGTGTGTTATGGTGTGGGTGCGGGTGTGTGGGTGGTGTGGGTGTGGGTGTGGGTGGGCTTGGGTGTGGGTCTCGGTGTAGGTGTATGTGTGGGTGGTGGTGTGGGTGTGGGTGGAGGGTGTGGGTGAGAGTGGGGGTGTTGGTGGAGGGTGTGGGTGTAGGTGGAGGGTGTGGGTGTGGGTGAGCGTGGGTGTTGGTGGAGGGTGTGGATGTGGGTGGAGGGTGTGGGTGTGGGTGTGGGTGTGGGTTTGGGGTGTGTGTGTGTGTGGGTGTGGTTGTGGTTGTGGGTGTGGTTGTGGTTGTGGGTTGTGGTTGTGGTTGTGGTTGTGGGTGTGGTTGTGGTTGTGGTTGTGGGTGTGGGTGTGGGTGTGGGTGTAGGTGTGGGTGTGGGTGTAGGTGTGGGTGTGGGTGTGGGTGTGGGTGTGGGTGTGGGTGTGGGTGTAGGTGTGGGTGTAGGTGTGGGTGTGGGTGTGGGTGTGGGTGTGGGTGTGGGTGTGGGTGTGGGTGTGGGTGTGATGTGGGTGTGGGTATGGGTGTGGGTGTGGGTTTGGGGTGTGGGTGGAGGTAGGTGTGGTGGGTGGGGTGGTAGCGCAATGCGTTAGTCTAGAAAGCTGTTGAAGTGAACATGCTAGATAAAAGATTAAGCCCCTACCTTTGGCTTTGGTTTGTTGTTGGAGTTTTACCTCCTGGCAACATCTATTGTCATATCAGGACGGATACCCACTTGTGAGATTGCGCACTCATCATGGTGACTTAATAGTGCTGCTCCACTGGGAGACCAGGCTGCAAGCACCATGACCCAATATCCCAGCCGGTGTGCTAACCAGTCCTCTCCCTATCCTATTAATGCCGAACGCCAGGCTAGGTAGCGATAAGTATCAATTTGATAAGTCATTGGTTTGACTAGGATTCGAATTCCCGACCTTCCGCACGGGAAGCCTGCGCTCTATCGATTTAGCCATGGCGTCTGGCAGGGCTCTATTGTGAAAGATGGGACCAGTGGGAACTAACCCAAAAACCTACCGGCATGTAAGCTGAAGCTACGACCCGCGTGCTGGATTGCAGATTAACTCCTTCTTGAGGGTGTTGCTTGTTTGTTGTTGTTTTATGAACTAGCAACATCTAAGGTCATATCATGATGGGTACCGACTTGTGACAGTGCGCACTTATGACAATTTTGATAGTACTGCCCCACTGGGAGACCAGGCCTCCAGCTCCCACTTAGTCACATTATCCTGACACTGAGCCAGCCCGTCCTTGCCCTATCCTAATAATGCTAAGCGCCTGAAATGGAATATTGACCCCATTGGACTATACATTTTTAAGTAATCAGTTTGACTCGACCAGCGTTCGAACCCACGATCCCACGATCTACCAACACGAGAGATGGACGCTCTAACTCATTCGGCCATCCAGTCTGGTCCCTTCTTGAACTCAGAATGCCGGAACAGTATCGGGACAGGGTGCGGGTCACCAGGGTCGGCATTCTGGGTAGTTGGGATCTCAGAAGGCAAGGAAGGTGGTGATAGGATTAGGAAGAAATTTTTGATTTAATGCTAGGACAATTTCACCCAAATCTTCATTAGAAACAAATGCATTGCAATGCCTCCACCGTATTTAGTTTATCAGGAACCAAAACTTTATAGAGGCAAAGTGGGTTAAAAGAATAGGCTCTATAGTGGTACCCCCCCACCCCCCCCCTCACACACGCACTAACCTCACAACTTCCACTGAGATGTGGAATCAGTCCTTCCTTTTGTACCAGCGAGCACCGACTCTGAAGACCCGTATTCGAAGGTTGGTTGGTGGGAGGGGGAGGTGAGCCACTGCCCCCAGTCCCCCCCCCACCCCCCCCTTCACCCCCCCCCCCCCCCCCCCCAAACACCCACAAAGAACATCAGCGACGGAATGTGGGTTGTTGCTGCATGGTGATATTATGTAGAAGGCCACGTGCTGCATTTCCTATTATTATCCGATGTCTCACTGTGTGCTATCCATTAAGGAATTGTTAATTAAGTAAACAATTACCTCGGCTAAAAATTAAATGACAAAGGTATTTCTATGGAGAATATGTGTAAAAGTTCAAAATTTGTGATTGTTGAAATAATGTCATCATCCACTCAGGTCTGTCATGATGAAAGAAATATATATGTTTGCCATTCAACGATTAGTTTCACACAAACTGGGGGTATGCTGTTCTGAGATCATAATTGTCCACGAAATGGTGCTAACATTATTCAAAAGTGACACCCCCAAAATCTCTGATCTGCTTACATGCGAGATCCTGATAATAGTATATGCAGAACAAGAAATACAAGAAAGGGAGAATTTCTGCTTAATTTAAATCAGAATGCAGCAGTCCCATAATTCTGATAACGTCGCCTTCTTTCTAGTTTTTGGTGAGCGAGGGCCCATCATAAATCACCACATAATGGAGATATTTGGAATTTGAAGAAAAAAAGGATTGTTAACACATTTCCATGAGAGAACACTGATAACACCTTATAAGTGCTATGATTAGTCATTCCAGTTGACAAGGCCTGATAACTGATATGAGCAATTCTTCCAGTTGGTAACCCTCAGTAACTGATATGAGCGTTTCTTCCAGTTGGAAACACACATTACCTGATATGAGTGGTTCTTCCAGTTGGTGACACCCAGAAACTGAAATGCGTGGTTCTTCCAGTTGGTGACACTCAGTAACTGATAATGATATGAGTGGTTCTTCCAGTTGGTGACACTCAGTAACTGATATGAGTGGTTCTTCCAGTTGGTGACACTCAGTAACTGATATGAGTGGTTCTTCCAGTTGGTGACACTCAATAACTGATATGAGTGGTTCTTCCAGTTGGTGACACTCAGTAACTGATATGAGTGGTTCTTCCTGTTGTTAACACTCAGTAACTGATATGAGTGGTTCTTCCAGTTGATGACACTCAGTAACTGATATGAGTGGTTCTTCCAGTTGGTGACACTCAGTAACTGTTATGAGTGGTTCTTCCAGTTAGTAACACTCAGTAACTGATATGAGTGGTTCTTCCAGTTGGTGACACCCGGTAACTGATATGAGTGTTTCTTCCAGTTGGTGACACTCGGTAACTGATATGAGTGGTTCTTCCAGTTGGTAACACCGGTAACTGATATGAGTAGTTGTTCCAGTTGGTAGCACTCAGTAACTGATAGGCGACACTCTTCCAATTAGTAGCACTCAGTAACTGATATGAGCAGTTATTCCAGCTCAGCGAGCAGAAAGAAGTACATCTTGGGTCAGCGGCAATCATCTGGGATGCAATGGGTTCACATGGTAATCAATTAAACCATGCACAACTGACTGTCTCAGCTCTATCGATAGGCGTCTCGGAAGTAAAATTTCAGTTAATGGTATTCCAATGCTCTTACACTGCTGTCAAGGGTGGAGAGGGCGTTGTCAAGACATGCCTTAACCTGGACTCGAACCCACATTTCTGCCATTATGCCACTGTTAGGATAAATGTGCAATCCACCCATCGGTGGCTACTTGTGTATGTGCCATTTCCCACTTGGGAATGTGAATGTAACTCCCTACAATTAATTGAAATCGTTTTCAGGTTATTCTTCCCTCTATATTTAACCACTGGTTTATCATATTTAATCCACACTCATTGTTAATTATTGTTTTAATTATTTGTGTGCTTCACCTAATTAGAAGTATGCATGAGGAGTGTGTAGATTGCCAATTCCACTAATCTTTCTTACGTTGGAGGTTCGTCTCAGAGGCCCGTTCCCTCACCGGGCTTTTAACGCAGGCGGGTCGAGTTGTCGAAGTTTAATTGTGGCCATTTCTGGAGAACAAGATGAATCATCAGCGCGGAGGCCATTTTATTGCCAGACCTTGGAATATCTCCGCACAAGCCTCAGTGAATAACCAGAGCACGAGGAGTGTGTGTGTGTGTGTGTGTGTGTAAGGGGGGAGGGGACTAGGGGGGGGGGGTACTCCCGGTATTACTAAAATATCACCTCTCTATTTTACTGAAAAATAGAAGTGCAGAATATTAAGATTAAAATCGAAATATATATATTGGAGCTAAAACTTTAATTAGATATTGTTGTGGGGGGGGGGGGGTGATGAAAATGGGAAATATTGCGCATAGAGCGGGACTCGAACCCACATTTCTTTGCATTCCGGGCCAGTGTGCTAACCATTACACCACCTAGGCTCCCTCATATCAACACACTACCCATGCCTACCTGTCTAAGCGGCTCCTTGCCTGAGAGGTCAGTGCAGACCACTACACTCGTCCCCCTGGAATTGTAAGTCTTTTAATGCTTACAATTACACACATACAGGTAATGCACTTACATACATACACAGGGTAGGTCAACAACTATACAGCACATAGCTTGTACAGAATCATGGTCACGGCAACCAGTGTCATGGGCGGTGATGAAAATGGGAAATATTGCGCCTAGAGTGGGACTCGAACCCACATCTCTTTGCATTCCGGGCCAGTGTGCTAACCATTATACCACCTAGGCTCCCTGATATCAACACCCTACCTGTCTATGCGGCTCCTTGCCTGAGAGGTCAGTGCAGACCACTACAATATCAATATTATAAATCAAATATTATATACATCATACATTATATTTATTATATTTATTTTAATTAAAATACTTATTATATGTATTGGTTTTATTATCTTTATTATCTTTATTAAATTCATTATACTTAGTGTGTTTAGTATAATTAGTATATTTAGTATACTTAGTATATTTAGCATATTTAGCATATTTAGTATATTTAGTATATTTAGTATATTTAGTATATTTAGTATATTTAGTATTTAGGTATATTTAGTATACTTATAATATTTAGTATATTTAGTATATTTAGTATATTTAGTACATTCAGTACATTCGGTACATTTAGTAGAAATTATATATTTAATATATTTAGTATATTTAGTGTATTTAGTATATACACATGTACATTACATATATCATGTACCATACTCAGGCTTATTCTGGCTCTGTAATTGTCATTTGACTCTGGTTAACAATTGGTTACACTCTCCATCTAATTGTTCGATATGCTCTCCTGCAAATTGTTGGTTGCACTATCCTGCTATTTGTTGGTTAGACACTCTGGTTAACAATTGGTTACACTCTCTGTCTAATTGTTCGATATGCTCTCCTGCAAATTGTTGGTTGCACTATCCTGCTATTTGTTGGTTACACACTCTGGTTAACTATTGGTTACACTCTCCGTCTAATTGTTGGTTATACACTCCTACTAATTGTTGGTTACACTCTGCAGTTAACAGTTCAGTGGATACCCCGACTATAGGTCTATAGCGGACAGCTGTGGGAGCGACATCGGTTCTGAAGCATGCTGATTATGTTAATGTGTTCGATTGTCATCAAAAACAACAAAAACAAATTAAAGCATTGTTCAAAAGGTGTGAAAAAGACAAAACAAAGGAGAGGGGGATTTTTCTGGACCGTGACTCTATAGTCTCTCATGTCTATGGCAAATTCTGTCAATTGAAGAAAAGATTCAGTAGTATTCAGGGCTGCTGGTAATGAGTGCATAAACCTTGTGTGTATTTTTACCAGACGGGATGGCCGAGTGATTTCAGCGTCCGTCTCCCAATGTTGGTAGATCGTGGAATTCGAATCCAAGGGTCGAGTCAAACCAATGACTTGAAAATATAATACTTGCTGCTTCCTAGCCAGGCGCTCGTCATTATTAGGATAGGGCAAGGACTGTTTGGCTCAGTGTCAGGATAATGTGACTGAGTGGGATATCAGGTCATATAGTGCTGGTAGCCTCCCAATGGGACACCAACTATAAAGTCGCCAAGAGTGTGCACTGTCACAAGTCGGTACTCGTCGTGATATGACCTTAATTGTTACCAGGACGTAAAACTCCAACAACCAACCAACCCGTGTGTGTGCTGGGTGGGAATAGGAGGTGGGGATGTGAGAGGGACGCCTCCGAGTTAGGGCCCTCATATGAAGCCGAATGAAGCTATCTCGCGGCACATTGAAATCAGGCCATGAAGAAAACTCAGATAATATCGACTAATCCATGCAGGGCTTTAACCAAGGAGGCGGCGGCCGACTGACTGTCTGTTCTCAGTTTTTGACACAGAGTAGTAGTCGACGAGTTAATTTCCTACGGGCAATACTCAGCAATTGTTATTTGATATCGGGTCTTATGATAAAAGGGTCTATGTAAAAAAAATATTGAATGAGGTGAAATTGAGGTAGATTTGCATTTCAAGAGAGTTGTGATACTTTGGAGCCCCATATTAGTGGGATGGAGCGGCTTATTATTTAGCACACGACCCCTGTATTTAACAGACCCTTTGAATGATTACAAATATGTGGTAAAAGCTTATTTAAAGCTGCATAGTCCGAAGAATTTGGGCTTCTGTCATTTGCTGAGATAAATATATTAAGTTGATCGCTGTGATCTAGTTTGAGGTAAGTTTAGTTTAAGATTGGTTGGTTGGACGGGGACCAACTTGTGACAGCCACACTCATGACAACTTTATAGTGCTGCTCCACTGGGAAATCAGGCCATCAGCACCATGACCTGATATCCCACTCAGTCACATTATCCTGACACTAAGCTAACTGGTCCTTGCCCTATCGTATTAGTGCCGAACGCCAGGCTAGGAAGTGACAAGTATCAATTTTACAAGTCATTGCTTTGACTCGACCGGGAACCAAACTACCAAGCTTCCACTTTACTTATTCAGCCACCGCGCCCGGTGACTACTTTAACACTCTGACACCATAGGCTTCAACAATAATAGGTTCTATTAAAGTGACCTAGTATGCCTTTTTTTGTAGCAACAAATACAAAATACTTACCAGTATTTAAGATGGATCTGTAGGTTCAAATCTAGATGAGTGTTTTGCTTTTGAAAAGGTAAGCATGAGTAGATTGATTTCACCAGGGAGCCTAGATAGTCTAATGATTAGGATGTTAGCCTCTGAATGGCAAGAAGTGTGGGTTCTTCCCACTAGGGGTGCAATATTTCCCATTTGCAAAATAAAACTAAACCTACCCAGACATTATCAATGCCATTTAGAATGTGTTTTTTATTGTTTTTTGTTTTTTCTCCCAATCGCTCGACAAATAGCTGTTGGTTGATTGGTTGTTGGAGTTTTACCTCCTGGCAACATCTGAGGTCATATCAGGACTGGTATCGACTTGTGACAGTGTGCACTCATGGTGACTTTATTGTGCGGCACCACTGGGAGACCAGGCCTCCAGCACCATGATGTGATATGCCACTCAGTCACATTATCTTGACACTGAGCGACAAGCTATTAAGCGACAAGTATCAATCTTTAAGACATTGGTATGAGTCGACAAGGGTTCGAACCCGTGGGTTCGAATCCCACGATCTACTGAATCTGCCATTGAGTGGACTGAACCAGTGTGACAAGCTTTAAGTAGGTCAGCCTCCGACGGCCGAGCACCGTCGTTGTCGCATCGGCCGCTTGACACTGGTTGAAACCCAGCATGATCAGCTTCAGCACTAGCGGAGTTTGAGACAGACGCGCATGCGCCTCACTGCAGTTGGAGTGGGGGGTGGGGTGGAAGGAAGGTGTGGTGGTGGGAGGTGGGGGGGGGGGGTGAGGAGGGGGCGGCATGCCAGTCATTAACATAACCACTGCAGTGGAAGAAGAGTCTCCCGGGGGAAGGAAGGAATTCAGGCGGGTTGGATCACCAGCAGGGCCAGCCATTAAGGGCCGACTTGCAGATTGTCGTCTGCTCTAACTAAGAATGTTCAGGTTTCAGCACAATTCACTCAAATGTGGGCTTATTTTTCACTGGAATGCCTTTGGATTTATTTTTTAGAGGAGTGGAATGTCCTTGTGACATCTCATTTGAACCGGTATTGTCGTAGTTATTTAAACGAACATGTTTTTGCATTTAGATAGGCTTCCGGGAGTGGCAGTGGAAATGACAGTTTTAGGTAATAATCATCCTCCGTCATTCAACTGCTGCTACTCGTGCATGGGGACTTAAGTTTGTTTGTTTGCTCTTTGTTGGGGTGTTATGGTTAAACAACATCTAAGGTCATATTAGGATAGGTACCGACTTGTAGACAGTGTGCACTCATGGCCACTTTATAGTGCTGACCCCCTGGGAAATCACACCGCCGGCAGCATGACACAATATCCCACTCAGTCGCATTATCCTGATACTAAGCTAACCAATCCTTGCCCTATCCTATTATATTAGTGCCCAGCGCCAGGCTAGGAAGCGACAAGTATCGATTTTATAAGTCATAGGTTTGACTCGAACGGGAACCAAACTCCCGAGGCCTGCACTCCACCGATTCGGCCACTGCGCCCGGTGCAGTTAGTTGGGGAAGAGACGCGCCTCTGCTATACATTTCCTCCCAGGAAGGATCAGCCAATGGGCAATATATCACCGAAACAACTGCCCATCCACCTCCCAACCCCTAGAGCCAGTAATGGAATAACTTGATTCCATGTCTCGCCTAAAGTGTAGTCCCTAAAAGCCAATCAGATAATGGCTTAGGTTAATCATTCGTAATTAAGGAAAGACGGAATGTCCAAATCGAAAGGAGCACTGGCTGGCTTCCAGTGTCGGAGGTCGCCAGTGTCGCAGTTTCTGCCGTCCGCCAGTTTCCGCGGTACGCATCGCTTCTGCGCATGTGTCAAAATCGAACAGCATCATCACTAACTTTATAAATTTAATATAATGTTTTTGCTAAAGATGTTTTCTATATGTGTACCAAGCGATTTGTTTCTAGGTGGCGTGGTTTTAGAAATATTTCACTTTTTCTGTATTTTCTGTATGAAGATTGCTCACGACCATTGCCAATGCCTTGAGTTTGATGGTACGCGCAGTGCAAAACATTAGTTTTATTCAAAATTAATAGAAATCAAGAACCCTAACCTTATAAATTTAATATAATCTTTTTCGTAAACATGTTTTCTATATGTGTACCAAGCGATTTGTTTCTAGGTCGTGTGGTTTTAGAGATATTTCACTTTCTCTGTATGAAGATTGCTCACGGCCATTGACAATGCATTTGAGTGTAGGCGTACAGCGGAAACTGGCGGACGGCGGAAACTGTGACACCGGTTTGGATGTAGTCCAAGTCAAACCAATGACTTACCGAATTAATACTTGTCGCTATCTATCCTGACGCTCAGCATTAATAGGCTAGGGTAAGGACTGGTTAGCTCAGTATTAAAGCTGCATAGTCCGATGAAATATAAAATTTTCAAAACCAAACCTATTATCTATATTTGAATTTACATATCTAACTTAGATACTGATGTACTTATTAAGCATTTATTCCTGTGTAGAAGGCAATTCTGAGTCAATTTAACAGAACCTGTTACTGCAGAAGTCTATGGTGTCAGAGTTTTGGCAAGCTTGCCAAAACTAACTTTCCATGTTTGCACTAAAAAATCTCAAAAGTTTACCATTTAAAATAAAAGTAACTTTGAACTAATGTAAAGTAGATACTAGTGATCGATCTAATATATTTATCTCAGAAAAAATACAGAAATTCAAAGCCATTGGACTATGCAACTTTAAGATAATGGGACCGAATGGGATATTGGGTCATGGTGCCAACTGACTGGTCTAGCTTCCAGTGGGGTGGGCGGTACTGTAAATTTGTCACGAGTGTGCACTGTCACAACTCAGTACACATCCTGATATGACTGTAGATGTTGCTAGCTTGTAAAACACCAATAAGGAAATCTTAAATTAAATTCAGCCATGGATGGACTGACCTACTTTATCATTTCAATAGGGTGGGGGGGGGGGATTCACCCAGAACCAGTATCTTGATAAACAAAAAACCCACATTAGTAGGATTATTTTTGGTTAATATAGACTGACCCGAAAAAGAGGGAAGTGTGTGGGGGGCGGTGGGGGGGGGGGTGAGGAGGGGAACCATTAAAAAAATATATATATTAGTAAGGTAAATATCCATAATCAAATAAGTGAAGTGAATGAGAGAATCGGAATTAAATAGAGGATGGTGAAAGCCGAGCGGAATGGCCGAATGTGTGGATGCCTGGTTTCTTGTGGGACTAGAATACTGGTCAAGTCAAACCAGTGACTTGAACATGTTATGCTTGTCCCTCCTACATCCATAACTAGGACCACACCACCTCCCATACCTCCCACATCCTTAACTAGGACCCCCCCCCCCCACACATCCCACGCCTCTAACTAGGACTAGACCCCCACACCTTCTACATCCCTAACTAGGACCACACCACCTCCCATACCTCCTACATCCTTAACTAGGACCCCACACCCCCACACCTCCCACGCCTCTAACTAGGACTACACCCCCACACCTTCTACATCCCTAACTAGGACCACACCACCTCCCATACCTCCTACATCCTTAACTAGGACCCCCCCCCCCACACCTCCCACGCCTCTAACTAGGACTACACCCCCACACCTTCTACATCCCTAACTAGGACCACACCACCTCCCATACCTCCTACATCCTTAACTAGGACCCCACACCCCCACACCTCCCACGCCTCTAACTAGGAATACACCCCCACACCTTCTACATCCTTAACTTGGACCACACCACCGTCCCTATCCTGGGACATGGCATTGCTAGGACAGGGCAGTGAACGATGGATTGAGGAAGAGCAATTGCCGGTGGTGATTGGAATTTCCCTTGCTTTATGAATGAATGTAGCAAAACAAAATAACGACAACAAAAGATAGAAATAAACAAGAAAATATTTAAATTAAATAAACTGGTACTAGAAGGGTCATAGGGACGCGACTTGTCGGTGATTGGAATTTCCCTTGCTTTTAATCAATGAATGTAACAAACAAACAAACAACACCAACAAACATAAATAAACAAGAAAATATTAAAAATAAAATGAACTTTGACTAGAAGGGTCATAGGAACGCCAATGACATTGCGCATGTCACACGCCGTTCAAAAGGTGGTTGAAAATACAATGGGAGAATATTTCCGAGCATAGTTGAAGATTGTGAGGGTCAAGGCCACCACGAAGTGATGCGGATGCAGGCCTGTCTGCCGCCCAGCCTACGGAGTGGGTAGCTGGGTGT
This sequence comes from Branchipolynoe longqiensis, assembly GCA_030323885.1. Taxonomy (NCBI): domain Eukaryota; kingdom Metazoa; phylum Annelida; class Polychaeta; order Phyllodocida; family Polynoidae; genus Branchipolynoe; species Branchipolynoe longqiensis. The sequence continues at coordinate 52,311,811 of CM059187.1, forward strand.
TCTGGACAGGGTCTCACGCAGGCATCTGTCATAAAAGTCAATTTCACCGAGTGTGTGATATTCAGCCAAACTAGCCGCATTCCAAAGGCAAGACCACCCACCTAAATGCATTAAATAGCTGAAGGAGGCTATTAACTCTGAAGTATTTGGTGGTGGTGGTATGAGGGGGTAGGTGAAATGAATAAATTCAATTGGACTAAAATACATTATGAGCTGGGATCAACGCAATTGAATGAAATACTTGTAAATAGAGTGGCGCAATGTCAACTCAGTTGCAATGAAATACCTACCAATTTCAAATTGAATGCAATTTGGAATAAAGTGTATGCCATTGAGTGGTGATTTAATTTGGTATTACATGCTTACTAATTAGCAATGATGGCAACTAGGATTAAATGCTTACCAATTAGCATTGAATACAGTTAGAGTGAAATACTTGTCGAATAAGTGATGGGTTCATGCATGGTGTTCTCTGTGGCAGAGTGGTTAGAGTGTTTGACTTTTTTCAAGGTGGGACTGAAGGTCGATGGTTCGATTCCCCATCCCCTCACCTCTGACAATTTGAATTTTCACTGCTGAGTATAACTTACAGCGTCATCAAAGGCTGGTTGCTCTCATACCATGTCTATGTGATGTGGGAGGTTAAAAATCCCTTGGTTCGGTAAAAGTGTAGGCTCAGGCTTTCTATTGACAAACTGTCGAATGGTGAAAACAAGTCTATTCAGACTTATCCATGATAGGCCGTATAAATCTTCAAGGAAAAATGTACAAAAACCCGATAAACACCATCCAAGCCGACGTGAAGCCATGACAATCATGTGTGAGCTGAAGCTACCATCCTTCCGATAGTCAAATAATTTTGTAGGGCTGTTTTTTTCTCAGAAATTACGACATACCCTATATAATGCCCTACCTTATATGAAATTGATAGACTTTAACTAGAATGCACAACAATACATTCTATTTGACAGAAAACAACTAAAATTGATTTGGTGGTTTTTGCACCTGAACGCTTCCAGGGTAGCAATAAGTTCAGTTGTAGTTGTAGTTGTAACTGATATGCTTATGAATTAAATATTGCAAGAAATTAAATCGGAATTAAATGAAGTCTCGTTCTGCTCTCAGTAAGAACAAAATGCTTCGAATTCAGCGACTGTAAATAATTTAGTAGAAATAAACATCACAAATCAGAATGTTGCAATGAATTCAATTGGAATGATTTGCTTACCAACTTTATTATTATTATTATTATTATTATTTTAATAATGTCTAATTCCTCCAGTGAAAAATCTCTTCCCATGAAAATAGGGCAATATATAGATATCGATTGACCTTGAAATGTGTTTCCTTGATAACTGACATATTAACAAGATGACGACCCAGGCCTCTGGGCCAGTGACCTTCGTCTGACCTCTGTGACCTCTGTGACCTCTGTGACATCTGTGACCTCTATGACATCTGTGACCTCTGTTACCTCTGTGACCTCTGTGACCTCTGTGGCCTCTGTGACCTATGTAACCACTGTGACCTCTGTGACCTCTGTGACCTCTGTGACCTATGTGACATATGTGACCTATGTGACATATGTGACATATGTGACATATGTGACATATGTGACATATGTGACATATGTGACATATGTGGCATGTGACATATGTGACCTATGTGACCTATGTGACCTATGTGACCTATGTGACTTATGTGACCTCTGTTCCTCCGCGGCCATCATAACTCAGAGGGCGACAGCCGGTCGGTAGAGGGCGCGGTGCCGCCACCATGTTGGCGCTGAATGGCCCCGAGCAGCTCCAATAATATTGGTCTGGTAGTGAGCAGCTCAAATGACATATATACTAACATCACCCTAAAAGGGTGTGAAGAGCATTTATGGAAGTTGGCAGGGAATTTCTCGATAATAATGAAATGAAAATGCATACTTGTCTCTACATAGCCTGGCATTACAGTTATAAATAGGATAATCATTATTTAAACTGTTATTTTATTTTAAGTGTAAAGTAGTAATAAAGGTGTTCATTTCAAATTAATGTGAATACGTGGTAGAAACGTATGCAACTGTATGCAGTGTGACAAATAGCGATAATGTTGTTCTTTTGTGTCATTAAGAGCATACATCCCTTGGAATTATTGAATATTGTTTTATTTGAGGTCTTTGGCACATTCTTTACATAAATGACAGGATAATGCACTTTGAAGCAAGTTGAAGAAAACGGATAATGATGTTCGTATTCCAAGTTGTTGCAATAATTTATATATAATGAATTTGGTAATTCTACAGTCAATTTTGGTCCCATGAGTATTAATTTGACCACTATGTAATTACTTTTTAAATGTAATTTCAATCGCGGATAAATAGTGTCCCTCATAGCACTGCACCTTCACCGACCTCTGGTGAAGGTAATGCCGAGCGCCAAGCTAGGATTCAAACTCAGGGTTTCGAATCCCAAGACATACCGAAGCGGGAGGTGGTCGGTCAACTTCTATGACATTAGACTTTGCTAGGATCGTATCCCACAACAAGACTTTAATTCTTAAAGGGTTATCTTTGGCGATATTGGAAATGGAAACATGCCAAATTAATATTGGTGTGCACACCTAAATGGTAGACCTCAGAGGCTTAACTTAGCTTTCCCTTCTATGCAGCAACACATGCTTTTTAGTGCTTCAGCATCTAAGGTGAATGTGTAGGTTCAAAACTAGGTATGCTTGTTGCCCCCTACTCCCACCAATGTGTCAATCGGATTATACCAGGTACTGCCATTCATCCTTTTGATTTTTAAACTGGGCAGTTAATTAGGTTAATCACACAGTGCTAGTTAAATGCAGAAAAACGCAAAAGACAGAAAGGTTCTATCTTGTTTACGTTCCAGGATATTCACATTTTAAAATTCTTTTTTATTTACTTGAACAAAATTTGCCTTTAAGTAATACTGAATTAAACATGAGGTGTTATGTTTTGCTTGGCATGACTTGATTTTGTTTTAAATATATTTCTATCGTACAGGAAATTAAAGCTCATTTAGTGTTCTTTCTGATAGGGTCTATTAATAGCCTGTATAGGAAAGAGTGATTCAGCGCCTAGTGAAACAAAACCGCATGCTTTTGGTATTTGTTCTGATTGATTGGATGCGAAAGAATGACCTAATTACCAAAAGTGCCTGTAATAAAGTGCCTTTTGGTGCATTGTCTTAATAGGCAGCCTAGGGCATTTTGGCATCAAAATAACAAGGAAAGCATTAGTTCATTCACAGTTCTTTCTGTGTATTTTTACTATAAAAATAGACCGAAATAGGAGTACAGTAAAATCTCTCTAACCGACCTCCTCCACAGATCGACCACTCCTCTATATCAATCGCTTTATTTGGATCCCAACAATACCATTTAAAGGATATTCCAACTCTCTTAACCAACCACCTCTTTAAATGGACCACTTAAAGTCGGTCCCATGGTCAGTCGATTTAGAGAGGTTTAACTGTATTTAAAAGCTGGACATTTTTCATGATCTTCATACTTTCTTACAGTGTTATCTAAGTACTCCTGGTACCTAATTATACCCCTACAAATGTTGTTGGATTATGTAGCTTTAAGTAAGCTATCAAATATCTAGGATATCTGAGTTCCCAGATGCAATCAACCTACCCAGGCCTACTTGTATATGTGGCATTTCACCTGGGTAGTTCGGTGCAACACACTACACCTGCCTAATGCCCTGGTCACTCACTACGGACGTAGTTAACGTCGGTGAGCGTGGGCAACAACATGGTGTAAGTATGTTAAACTACATTGAAATACATTAAGGTACGGTAGGTTTTGGTATGGATAAATACATTACGGTACGGATAAATACATTACGGTACAGATAAATATGTTACAGTACGGATAAATATGTTACGGTATGGATAAATACGTATGGATGCCGTACGTTCAACTATGTTCAACTACATTAGACTCCACTACATTCACCTATGTCCACTAACGGCTATGTGACCAGAGCATCATCCAAGTATGCTCGCTAGAGTACGCTAGAGCATGCTATAGCACGCTAGAGCGTGCTAGAGTATGCTAGAGTACGCTAGAGTATGCTAGAGTATGCTAGTGTATGTTAGCATCACAGATGCAAATTCAGCCTCTAACGTACCACTCTTTTGAACATATCCAAAAATTAAATCGGAAATCATGGCTCACCCATATTATTACCAAGTTAGCATGATGGAGAAGTACGGATACCGGTATGTTCAACTATATTCAACTACATTAGCCTCCACTATGTTCAACTACGACCACTAACGTGTATGTGACCGGGACTTCAGAAGCACACCAGTAGGCCTATATCTAAATGAATGAAATGTAGGAAAGTCATTTGCATAGTTTACTGGTTATCAGTTTGTGTCATTTTATTTTTTAGATAACTGTAATAGGTTGGTCGTTATTATCTATCTTACTTTTGTTTGAAGTAACGATTATTTAAAATAACTAACCTTTTGGGGATATGCTAATTTAATGTCGGTACGATTGTCAAAACTCTGACCCCATAGGCTTCAACACTAACAGGCTCAATTAAATTGACTTTGTATGCCCTTCTGTGTAGCAACAAATTACTGTAGTTGTCTGCACTGACCTCTCAGGCAAGGAACCACGTAGACAGGTGGGCGTGGATGGGTTGATTGCACCACGGACCCAAGGCAATGTAATGGTTAGCACGATAGGCCTGGAATGGCAAGGAGTGTGGGTTCGAAAACTGCTCTTGGGGTAGTATTTCCCATTTGCATCATCCTCATCACATTAGCTGCAGCTGCCTTATATTAATAGAGTTTAAAGTGGTGCTTCTCAATATTTAGGTTTTTAACATTTTAATCTTAGCTATTCCATGAGAATAAATACAATGCAAAAATATATTCCAGATCTTCCCAGGCAAAATAAAAATGGGGGGGGGGGAGAGTTATAACTATTTGGGCACTGTGCTCATTTTCAACATTCTTGGAACACTGGCGCCACAATAAAATGCAATTTAATTAATTTTATAACCCGCCCGGAGGTTACTCCTGACAGTGCCCACATACGGGTTGCCAACTACCAGTGCAGGCTGTGTAGGCAATTGGTGGGTAGCCCTCATCGTCCCGAGCATGCGCAATCACGTGTTGAATGGTGGGTTATTTCACAAACAGACGGCGCTGCGATCTCCTACACATGTCGACTATAGCTGAGTCATCACTGCCACTTGTGAAACAAATATGAAATAAACAACAAAACCCTAACAGGTATGGCTACATATATGAGACTGTCTCAAAAGGTGCTCAGCAATATGGGACATAACTTTGTCCATTGTAACGATCAACATACTATCTCCTTATGCATTTGCTCAGGATAAACTGATTTGTTTTTTTACATGGTGTTTCATAATCCCAATAGAATGCATATTGATTTGAAGCAAATGTCCTTGTGTTTTCAGTGTAACCGTTTCTGTGCTGTTTTGTGTCAATCGTTACAATGGACACAAAAAAAAGAGTTATCACCTTTTGAGACAGGCTCATATATTTTCACGCATGCATGGATACATGCTTTTAGTTTGTTTGATTGTTTGTTTGTTTCACGGCAACAACAGTAAACATCGGCTATTGGGGGTCAGCATGAATACATGCATGCACACATACCTATGCCAATACATGCACATAAGCGTACACATACATTCATACACAGGGGAGTGGGACATAGCTCAGGTAGCAGAGTGTCCACCTGTGTAGGTGTTGGTCATCCTATCGATCCTGCTCAGTGGACACATTTGCAGTTTGTGCTATTTTCCGTTCCAACCAGAGGTCCACAACTGGTTCATCAAAGTCTGTGTGTGGTATGTACTGATCAGTCAGTGGGAAAGTGCATTTAAAAGATTCCTTGCTGCTTATCAGAAGGAGTAGCCTATATGGTGGCAGCGGGTTTCCTCCAAAGAAATATGTCAGAATGACTATATGTTTGACGTCCAATAGCCGATGGCAAAATTCAATGTGCTCTACTCACATGCGTACACACTTGCATCCACAATACTTGCACACAGTGTGCATGGATAAATATATGTGTTCATGTATACATATGACCATGCATATATACACATACATTCATAATACTTACACACATGCATACATACACATATTCATACATGCATTCATGCATACATATATGCATGCATATATACACATATATTCATGATACTTGCACACATGCATGCATACATACATACACATACATACATACACGTGCATACATACATACACATGCATACATACATACACGTGCATACATACACGTGCATACATACATACACGTGCATACATACATACACGTGCATACAAACATACACCTGCATACATACATACATACACGTGCATACATATATACACATGCATACATACATACACGTGCATACATACACATGCATACATACATACACATGCATACATACATACACATGCATACATACATACATACACGTGCATACATACACATACATACATACACATGCATACATACATACACGTGCCTACATACATACACGTGCATGCATACACGTGCATACATACATACATGTGCATACATACATACACCTGCATACATACACCTGCATACATACATACACGTGCATACATACACGTGCATACATACATACACGTGCATACATACACGTGCATACATACATACATGTGCATACATACATACACGTGCATACATACATACACGTGCATACATACATACATGTGCATACATACATACACCTGCATACATACATACACCTGCATACATACATACATACATACACGTGCATACATATATACACGTGCATACATACATACATACACGTGCATACATACATACACGTGCATACATACATACATGTGCATACATACATACATATATACACATGCATACATACATACACATGTATACATACACGTGCATACATACATACACGTGCATACATACATACACGTGCATACATACATACACGTGCATACATACATACACGTGCATACATACACGTGCAAACACGCATAGTTGCTAACTAAAATAAAACCTAATTCAAACAAATACCTGATCAAAATTAGATAACCCGAAAAATTGTAGGGAAACTGCAAACTGTGTGGAGTGTTGTATAAATAAAGAACAATTACTTCCTAGCGGGGAACACACAACAGGGTGCATCTATTTGCGCTTAGCTCTCATCACATGATACTTGCTCTCCTGGGAAATGGACAGCCCACCGCCGGCACATCATGTTTCCATTACCCACAGGCCCACCCCTCATCCACAGGACGGGTGGTGTGTCCAGCCCTCTGATTAATTGTCGTCTGACAATTATAGAAAACCCCGAGGTAGACTGATGACGATATATTAATGTGGTGATGTATATG